>JAFMOC010000299.1:117500-220000 GCA_019802505.1 Corydoras sp. C115
AAGATAATGGATGAATGGATGAGTTCTTTGAATGAGTAATTAGAATATATATTATCTGTCATGTATGTGTATATATATATATATATATATATATATATATATATATATATATATATATATATATATATATACACACACACATCCATTATCCATATTATGGGGGGGGGGGTTCCCATGCCCATCCAGGGGAGAACATTTCGGGCGCTGGGCAGATACACCCAGGACAGGGGGGCAATCTATCACTGGACACACAGTCATTCACACACAGACACACTCTAGATGGGGCAAGTTGGAGAAGCCAATTCACCTTGAACCTTGAATTCATGTTTGTGGACTGTGAGGGGGTTTCCCCTTTGTCCATCCAGGAGAGAATGTTTCGGGCGCTGGGCAGATACACCCAGGATAGGGGGGCAATCTATCACTGGACACACAGTCATTCACACACAGACACACTCTAGATGGGGCAAGTTGGAGAAGCCAATTCACCTTGAACCTTGAATTCATGTTTGTGGACTGTGAGGGGGTTTCCCCTTTGTCCATCCAGGAGAGAATGTTTCGGGCGCTGGGCAGATACACCCAGGATAGGGGGGCAATCTATCACTGGACACACAGTCATTCACACACAGACACACTCTAGATGGGGCAAGTTGGAGAAGCCAATTCACCTTGAACCTTGAATTCATGTTTGTGGACTGTGAGGGGGTTTCCCCTTTGTCCATCCAGGAGAGAATGTTTCGGGCGCTGGGCAGATACACCCAGGACAGGGGGGCAATCTATCACTGGACACACACTCACTCACACAGACACACTCTATATGGGGCAAGTTGGAGAAGCCAATTCACCTTGAACCTTGAATTCATGTTTGTGGACTGTGAGGGGGTTTCCCCTTTGTCCATCCAGGAGAGAATGTTTCGGGCGCTGGGCAGATACACCCAGGATAGGGGGGCAATCTATCACTGGACACACAGTCATTCACACACAGACACACTCTAGATGGGGCAAGTTGGAGAAGCCAATTCACCTTGAACCTTGAATTCATGTTTGTGGACTGTGAGGGGGTTTCCCCTTTGTCCATCCAGGAGAGAATGTTTCGGGCGCTGGGCAGATACACCCAGGATAGGGGGGCAATCTATCACTGGACACACAGTCATTCACACACAGACACACTCTAGATGGGGCAAGTTGGAGAAGCCAATTCACCTTGAACCTTGAATTCATGTTTGTGGACTGTGAGGGGGTTTCCCCTTTGTCCATCCAGGAGAGAATGTTTCGGGCGCTGGGCAGATACACCCAGGATAGGGGGGCAATCTATCACTGGACACACACAGTCATTCACACACAGACACACTCTAGATGGGGCAAGTTGGAGAAGCCAATTCACCTTGAACCTTGAATTCATGTTTGTGGACTGTGAGGGGGTTTCCCCTTTGTCCATCCAGGAGAGAATGTTTCGGGCGCTGGGCAGATACACCCAGGACAGGGGGGCAATCTATCACTGGACACACACTCACTCACACAGACACACTCTATATGGGGCAAGTTGGAGAAGCCAATTCACCTTGAACCTTGAATTCATGTTTGTGGACTGTGAGGGGGTTTCCCCTTTGTCCATCCAGGAGAGAATGTTTCGGGCGCTGGGCAGATACACCCAGGATAGGGGGGCAATCTATCACTGGACACACAGTCATTCACACACAGACACACTCTAGATGGGGCAAGTTGGAGAAGCCAATTCACCTTGAACCTTGAATTCATGTTTGTGGACTGTGAGGGGGTTTCCCCTTTGTCCATCCAGGAGAGAATGTTTCGGGCGCTGGGCAGATACACCCAGGACAGGGGGGCAATCTATCAGTGGATACACACTCATTCACACAAACACACTCTATATGGGGCAATTTTGAGAACTCAATTCACTTTGATCAGTGTTTTTGGACTGTGGGAGGAAACCGGAGAACCTGGAGGAAGCCCACACGGACCCGGGGAGAACATGCAAACTCCACCCAGATTGTGATTTGAACTGGGAATCCCTAGTGCTGAGAGGAGAACATGCTATAGATATATGTCACTTTAAGACCCTGATTGATTGGGAGAGGCAGAGTCTATAACCCCAGCCGGTGGGGGGGTGACGACGCCCAGCGGAGTCGAACACGTCTCTCCATTTCCAGTTAAAAGCTTCAGAATTCACCACAAGGCTTTAGTTTCTGCTGAATCATCACAACGCGGGATGGAAGAATCCTTCGGTATTTTCCGTCATCACTCGTCCCCCCTCGCTCGTCCCCCCTCGCTCGTCCCCCCTCGCTCGCCCCCCTCGCTCGTCCCTCTCACGGCCGGGATTCGACTCCTCGAGTCTTCTGAATCGCCGAGCGATCGACTCATCCACAGGCGCGAATTTCGGTGGCAGGCGTCCCAGAGTCCTCAGCGATGGTGGACTTTATGGACTGAGCGGAGCACTCGGCGTTCTCAAACTGAGAACCATTGCGGTCTTGTCGTCGGCGCTGTGTAGCGAGGGCCGTGACCGCCGTTGTTTATGGGGATTAAAAATAACGGTGAACACATGGCGGCAGCGGCGAGACCGCAGGCTTACTCATGCACTCTGTGTTCTTCACCAAGTTCTTAATGTGGGTTCCTTCGGAGGTTCTAATGCGGAATGACGGAACGCATAAACAATCTGCAGAACTTCCGTCTGGGTCGAACCTTCTACTTTCTGCAGGAATGTGCCAGCGATTCCAGAAAATGCCAAATTCTAAATTAAACTCATTATGGAGAACAAACAAACACATATAATGTTCTAAAGTATGTTCTGAAGCAGTGAGGACGAAGCGGGGGAGAGTGTTAACGTTCTGTTAACGTTGTATGTGCAGGTAGTTCTAGAGCGTGGTGACGCAGACCGTGCAGAGTGTGATGTTTCTCATTATAGTGTCGTTTTTCGTCTGTCCTGACCGCTACGGCCAGCGGCCCGGAGGTCAGTACACTTCAAGGCTGGACACAGGCTCCCCCTAGTGGCCCAGCACAGCAAAATACCCCATCAAATAAATATTGCTTACTTAAGTTCACAAAAGTGGGCGGCACGGTGGCTTAGTGGTTTAGCATGTTCTCTTCTCAGCGTTACGGATTCCCAGTTCGAATTCCAATCTGTGTGGAGTTTGCTGCCCCCCCCCCTTGTCCGCATGGGTTTCCTCCGGGTTCTCCGCTTTTCTCCCACAGTCCAAGAACATGCATCAAGAGTGTGTCTGTGTGAGTAAGTGTGTGTTCAGTGATAGATTGCCCCCCTGTCCTGGGTGTATCTGCCCAGCGCCCGAAACGTTCTCCCCTGGATGGGCATGGAAACTCTGAAGTCTGAGATCTGAGATTAAATCTGTACATATGGAATCTGTCGGGCCGAGCTAGAACTCCAGACACCTCAGGGCTGGACGTCTGATTAATGCAGCTGATTCCCATGTGACCACAAACGCTTCCCTTTGATGTGTTTTTTTTTATATTAATAAGTTCCTCATTCAGGCCGGTGCTGCAGAGCTGTGTTTATGGTTTTTGTTCTTATTCTTCAGCTGTCTCTTCAGAAGACGGACTGCCGGAGTCTTTGTTGTTTCTGCTGACAGCTATTTCCTGCCTGGATGCTGAGCTTGCGCTTCTGAAAGTCAAACTTTAGAGGATGCGAGCTTCCATTTCTTTAATATTCATCCAGGAGTCGGTGCTTCATCCGTCATCAGTGTCTTATTTCTACTACGGGGATTTATTTAACGACCGCTGCCATCATTACCAAAGGTACATCCATCCATCATCTTCAGCTTTATTCTATATTAGGGGGGGGGGGGGGGTGTTTTGGGCACCGGGCAGAGGACCCAGGACAGGGGGGCAATCTATCACTGGACACACACACACACACACACACAGAAAAACTATATGGGGCAATTTGGAGCATTCACTTCACCTTGAATCCATGTTTTTGGACAGTCGGAGGAAACCCGAGAACCAGGAGGAACACGGGGAGAACATGCAAATTCCAGCCAGATTTGGATTCGAACCTGAATACCCAGCGCTTAGCACCCTCATTCACACACACTCTCTATGGGGCAATTTGGAGAATTCAATTGACCTTGATCCATGTTTTTGGACTGTAGGAGGAAACCGGAGAACCCGGACACGGGGAGAACATGGGAACTACTCCAACCAGATTGGGATTCGAACCTGGAGAACATGCTAAACGCTCAGCCCCCAGAACCCACGCAGGCGGGTTCTTCAGGGTTCTGTTGATCAGACGCATCTGGCGCGCGGTTCTGGTATTTTAATCACAAACTGACACGAAGGTTCCTCTGAGAACCGAGGAATTTCCTGAGAACCCACACATGGAACCAACGACGGAACCAAACACGTCCAAACCGGAGAACTTATCTCAGTTACAGTCCCAAAATAAACCGGACCGAACTGAATCGGCCGGACCGAACCGGAGAACTTCTCTCAGTTACAGTCCCAGAACGAACCGGACCGAACCAGAGAACTTCTCTCAGTTACAGTCCCAGAACGAACCGGACCAAACTGAATCGGAGAACTTCTCTCAGTTACAGTCCCAGAACGAACCGGACCGAACCAGAGAACTTCTCTCAGTTACAGTCCCAGAACGAACCGGACCGAACTGAATCGGACCGGACCGAACCGGAGAACTTCTCTCAGTTACAGTCCCAGAACGAACCGAACCGAAACGAACCGGAGAACTTCTCTCAGTTACAGTCCCAGGCGGAACTGAACCGGAGAACTTCTCTCAGTTACAGTCCCAGAACGAACCGGACCGAAGAACTTCTCTCAGTTACAGTCCCAGAACAAACCGAACCGGACCGGACCAAACCGAACCGGAGAACCTCTCTCAGTTACAGTCCCAGAACGAACCGAAACGAACCGGAGAACCTCTCTCAGTTACAGTCCCAGAACGAACCGAAACGAACCGGAGAACCTCTCTCAGTTACAGTCCCAGAACGAACCGAACCGGAGAACTTTTCTCAGTTACAGTCACAGAACGAACCGAACCGGAGAACTTTTCTCAGTTACAGTCCCAGAACGAACCGGACCGAACCGAACCGGAGAACTTCTCTCAGTTACAGTCCCAGAACGAACCGGACCGAACCGAACCGGAGAACTTCTCTCAGTTACAGTCCCAGAACGAACCGAACCGGAGAACTTTTCTCAGTTACAGTCCCAGAACGAACCGGACCGAACCGGAGAACTTCTCTCAGTTACAGTCCCAGAACGAACCGAACCGAACCGGAGAACCTCTCTCAGTTACAGTCCCAGAACGAACCGAAACGAACCGGAGAACTTCTCTCAGTTACAGTCCCAGAACGAACCGAACCGAACCGGAGAACTTCTCTCAGTTACAGTCCCAGAACGAACCGAACAAAACCGAACCGGACCGGAGAACTTCTCTCAGTTACACACAGAACACAGAACTCTCTGCACGTTTTGGGTTCTAAGGTTTTTTTTAAAAAAAAAAAAACTGCTGACTTGACATGTCAACAATCCAGGGTTCTAGTGCAAACTGGACCGCGGGATAATTCCAGATTATGAATCGAGTCTCAGATTATCTCACCTTCATTGTTTAATCCCAGGACCTGAGACAGAGCAGAGCAGGAGAACAGGAGCAGAGAACCCAGCCGGCTCATGGCAGCGGGTGGAGGTGCGACGCTGAGGAGAGCAGCGCACGGGCGCAGCAGCGAGGAGTCATCTGTGGACTCGGTTCAGCCGAATGAATCACCCAATTTCCTCGGGAAGGTGTGTGTGGGGGGGTGGCCGTCACGGTGTTGAGGTTCTGCAGATGTGTGAGAACATGAACAGAACCTCAATTCCACTCGGAGACGGGAGTTTGAGGACGAAACACTTTAAGTTTTTTTTGCGTAAAGATCAAGGAGGGCCGCACGGTGTCTTAGTGGTTTAGCATGTTCTCCTCTCAGCACTAGGGATTCCTGGTTCGGATCCCAATCTGGGTGGAGTTTGCATTACAATATAGCAGCGTTATAATAAATATATAAATATAAAAATATAGTAGCAATAAGAAACCCATCCATTATCTTCTGCGTTATCCTCTACCTCACGGTAGGGGGGGGGGGGGGGGGGTTTCCCCATGCCCATCCAGGGGAGAACGTTATGGGCGCTGGGCAGATACACCCAGGACAAGGGGGCAATCTATCACTGGACACACACTCACTCACACACACACACTCTATATGGGGCAATTTGGATAATTCAGTTGACCTTGATCCATGTTTTTGGACTGTGGGAGGAAACCGGAGAACCCGGAGGAAACCCACACAGACACGGCGAGAACATGGAAACTCCACCCAGATTGGGATTCGAACCGAGAATCCCCAGCACTGAGAGGAGAACATGCTCTCAGCGGTTTCCTCCCACAGTCCAAAAACATGGATCAAGTCAATTGAGTTCTTCAAATTGCCACATAGAGTGTGTGTGTGTGAGTGAGTGTGTGCCCAGTGATAGATTGGCCCCCTGTCCTGGGTGTATCTGCCCAGCGCCCGAAACGTTCTCCCCTGGATGGGCATGGGGAACCCCCACCCACCCCGCGACCCTAATAGAGGATAAAGCAGAAGATAGTGGATGGATGGATGGAGGGTCCTCTTCCAATCAGATCTGTCGGTGAGGCAGAGCGGATATCCGATCTGAGATGGTGGCGTCTTCAGGGGCAAAAGACAAATAAAATAAAGCGTGACACGAAGCCCCATCATGCTGGAAAAAATTTATTCATTGTCACGTAGATGGGAAACTCCCAGAGCATATCCTTCCTCATCCCGAGGTCAAACTGTGATGAGTCCACCTCCTTAAACGTGCAGCAAGGTCACTTATTAATAGCCTCAAGATGTCTTAAGAACGCTTTTCTTCTCTGGATCATTATTTTTTCCTGATGTCTGAAGCAGCTCGAACCCTGTACCACCTGCAGAATGTCATTCTGTTCCTGATGGTATTCTGGAAGAGCATGAAGCCTTTGTTTAATTCTGTGTGCAGATGAACTGATGGTGACCCGAACCCACAGATAATTTAGTGATCTAAATTCATTTACATGATTCTAAAATAAAAAAGAAAGGATCCGAAACCACATACTGCATACTGCGTAGTATCTGCACCTCTCAGCACTGAAGATCCCAATCTGGGTGGAGTTTGCATGTTCTCCCCGTGTCTGTGTGGGTTCCCCCCCCACTCTCTGGTTCCCTCCGACAGTCCAAAAACATGGATTTAAGGTGAATTCATGTCTGGAACACATAGCAAAACAACTAATGAATGTAAAATGATTCTGTGCTTCAACTTTATCCTCTATTAGGGTCCAGGGAAGACCGTCTCTGGCATTGGACAGATACACCCAGGACAGGACGCCAATTTATCACTGGACACACACACACTCACACACACACACTATTTGGGGCAATTTGGAGAACTCAATTGACTTGATCCATGTTTTTGGACTGTGGGAGGAAACCGGAGAACCCGGAGGAAACCCACGCGGACACGGGGAGAACATGGAAACTCTACCCAGATGTGGATTCGAACCGGGAATCCCTAGTGCTGAGAGGTGAACGTGCTAAAAACACTATTATATATATATATATATATATATATATATATATATATATATATATATATATATATATATATATATATATATAAAAAACTCATATTGTGTTGTTTAAGTGTTCCCTTTATTTTTTTGAGCAGTGTATATGCTGTGTATATATATATATATATATATATATATATATATATATATATATATATATATATCATTCATTCATTCATTATCTCCCGCTTTATCCTCGCCGCTATATATATATCTTTACACTGCAACTTTACTTTTACTTAATTTTATATTATTTTATATTGTTTTCTAATTTTGCTCTACCTGTTGTTACTAATGATAATGACTGGTTCTTTACTTGTGTCTCGTGTTCTGTATATAAATAAAATGGAGCATCTGTAAAACAAAAAATATATATATATAATAATTCCCCCCTTGGAGCTTTTATAAAATATTTATAAAGTATTCAGATTCTGAAATGAAATGTTGATTGTGCTGATGATAATCAGACTGTGTGAGGACTCTGAGGTTTGTGTGGAGGCCGGAAAGCAGCTCTGCGTCACACCTTCTCCCCCCGTCTGTTTGTCCTGAAGGAGGAGGAGGAGGAGGAGGAAGAGGAGGGGGAAGAGGAGGAGGATGAGAAAAGTTTTCAGGAGCCAAGTCCAGAACTTTCCTCCCCTGGTCCGATCGATAGGTCTGATTATCTGGCTCTCAGCGTGGTGTGGACCGTAAACATGCCTCCTCCGTCCAGAAGGTTGCAGACCAAACCTGTGATCACGTGTCTGAAGACCTTTCTGATCTCCTACAGTCTGATCTTCTGGGTGAGTTCAAAGCTGCGGCGCTCCTGCAGGATCTAACGGATAGCCGCGTTAGCTTAGCATAGACGCGGCACTTTCTTTTGATCTTGTCGCTTCTCCCCGTTGCTTTGGAGGTTATGAGTTCGAACCCTCGTCCTCGGCGTCTGTGTGATCAGTGAGCTTCTGTAAAGTCGCTGAATTGTTTGTAATAAAGCACTTTTTTGGGGGGGAGCAGCAGGTTCTCTTTGTCTGAGGCTCCGTAACAAAGTTCTCCTTTCTGCCCGACTCTCCTTTGATCTTTTGCTTTCATCTCTGATTTATTATTAATGTAAAACTGAGGTTGGAACCAGATTTAGTTTCTAAAATCAAATTAGGAAATAAAAGCGAAATTAGTCTTCTGGAAGCCGCATTGGTGTTTTTGAGGTCATTATGTTTTATTTACGTTAGGTTTTAATGTTAAAATACAAACATAATTACATAATTATAAAAGTATTAATCTAAAGTGATTAAAGTGCAGACGTGGCTTTAAAGGTTCAGAGTTCAGGAGTTCAGCAAAAACCTATCATCTTGAGTGTGTATTAACACACACACACACACACACACACACACAAGTGGCTGTTTTTATACACTGTGCGTGTATATAGATAGAAAGTGTGTGTGTGTAAAATATGTATGTAAAATGTTTGTGTGTATAGAGTCTGTGTGTGTACTGTATATAGAAAGTGTGTGTTAAATGTATGTGTGTAAAGTGTGTATGTGTGTATATAAAATGTGTGTGAGTAAAGTCTGTGTGTGTTAAATCCATCCATTATCTTCCGATTTATCCTCTATTAGGGTCATGGTGGGGGGGGGTTCCCCATGCCCATCCAGGGGAGAACATTTCGGGCGCTGGGCAGATACACCCAGGACAGGGGGGCAATCTATCACTGAACACACACACACACACGCACACACACACTATATGGAGAACTCAATTGACCTTGATCCATGTTTTTGGACTGTGGGAGGAAACCGGAGCACCCGGAGGAAACCCACTTGGAATCTGGAGAAAACTCCACCCAGATGGGGATTCGAACATGCTAACCACTAAGCCACGGTGCAGCCTGTGTGTGTTAAGTGTATATGTAAAATGTGTGTGTGTCTGAAATGTGTATGTATATACATATAAAATGTGTGTGTGTGTAAAACGTGTGTATAGATATAAAGTGTGTGTGTGTGATTTTTAAAACTATGTACATCCAGCTAATCATGAAAGTAAAATCAGAGATACACATCTCTCACAGACGTGCTGCAACACGCACAGATCAACAATAACGCAGTGCTGCAGAACGTTCATACACTAGTGGAGGTGTTTTTTTTTTTTTTTTTTTTTTGGGTGGAGGGTCTCTTTGAAGTTTCGTTGGGGGTGCGATGCATCAGCACAACTTCCTGCTCCTTAATACAAACCACACTGATGTGATATGTCAGCTTGGGTGCTGTAAGCTGTGTGTCCTCCACCCCCCTCCCCCCCATGATTTGTTGCCCCTGTGTGATATCGGTGGGGTGGTACTGTGGGTTGTGTTGGTCGGTCCGGTGGATGCTCACTGTGGTTTGCTCGGTCAGTTCACAGGGGTGATTCTGTTGGCAGTGGGCGTCTGGGGGAAGGTCAGCCTGGAGTCCTACCTCTCTCTGGGTGCAGACAACCATGTCAACGCGCCGTACGTCCTGATCGGCACCGGCGCCGTCATCGTCATTTTCGGACTCTTCGGATGTTTCGCGACGTGCCGTGGGAGTCCATGGATGCTGAAACTGGTTTGTTTTAATACTAATTAACGAATCTTCTATTTTAATTGGATGTCTGTTTGTAGTGATGTTTCATTTCTGACTGATTATATAATACTCTTTAAACCTCTTAATAATGCACTTATGATATACACTACATAGACCATAATGCATTGTGACATACAGCATTCTGCACATTTACAGATTTAATGAAGATGAACATTTAATCTGGACTTTAATGACCGTGTTAACGTGTGGATGGGTTATTGGCATGTTTGCCATCACGAACCGCAACTACCATAATCCTTTATGTATGGTTGCCATGACTACCATAATCCCTTATAAACATCTGTCACCCTGACTATGATCTATAATCCCTTATGAACAACAGTTGCTGCATCCACCGAAATCCCTTATTATGGATGGTTGCCATGACTACCATAATCCCTTATGAATGACTGTTGACCATGGTACCATAATCCCTACTGTAATCTCTCATGAACAAAGGTTGCCAAGTAATCCCTTATAGATGACTGTTGACTCAACTACCATAATCCCTACTATATGACTACTATAATCTCTCATGAACAGGTTGCCATGACTACCCTAATCCCTTATGAAAGACTGTTGCCATGCCTACCATAATCCCTTATAAACAATGATTGTCACGATTTACTGTACATAATCCTGCGTTAATATTGGTCATTATAACTACTATAATCCCTTATAATTCTGGGTTGCCTTATGAAGGATTGTTGCCATAATCCCTTATGTACAACGGCCGTTGGTCCAGCCGTGACATCATTAACAATAACAATAACGCACATAGTGCGTGATATTCAATAAATAAATTTTTTTTTAAATAAAATACAGATTAATATAAACAGCGAACCGATTCCCGAGCAGCACAAAACCTGTTACACTGTTATTTATATACAGTTGTGATCAAATTTATTCAACCCCCACTGAAATAAAGTGTTTTGGCCAGTTTGACATTGATTTGGATCATTTCAGTCATCTTATTTACAATTATATCAAAGAGGCACTTATAAATTAGACAAATATAACATAATATTTATGATGGAATAACCACAAATGTCTTTACTGTGCTCACATCATTATCAGTTTTATTCAACCCCCTAGTGACATTATTTTTTAGTACTTAGTACAACATCCTTTTCCAGTTATGACAGCTTTCAAGCGTGAAGCATAGCTTGACACAAGTGTCTTGCAGCGACCTATGGGTATCTTAGCCCATTCTTCATGGGCAAAAGCCTCCAGTTCAGTCACATTCTTAGGCTTGCGCACTGCAACTGCCTTCTTTAGGTCCCACCAGAGGTTCTCAATTGGATTTAAGTCTGGTGATTGCGATGGCCACTCTAGAATGTTCCAGCCTTTCATGTTCAACCATGCTCTAGTGGACTTGGATGTGTGCTTCGGATCATTGTCCTGTTGGAAGGTCCAACGTCTCCCAAGCCGCAGGTTTGTGACTGACTCCATCACATTTTCCTCCAAGATCTCCTGGTACTGAAGGGAATTCATGGTACCCTGCACACGTTGAAGCTTTCCTGTACCATTAGAAGCAAAACAGCCCCAAAGCATAATTGACCCCCCGCCATGCTTCACAGTAGGCAAGGTGTTCTTTTGTTCATAAGCCTGGTTCTTCCTCCTCCAAACATAGCGCTGGTCCATTGTCCCAAACAGTTCTAATTTAGTTTCACACTTTAGTACACTGTCCCAAAACCTTTGTGGCTTGTCCACATGACTTTTGGCATACTGCAGTCGACTTTTCTTGTTCTTTGGAGTCAGCAAGGGGGTGCGCCTGGGAGTTCTGGCATGGAGGTCTTCGTTATGCAGTGCGCGCCTTATTGTCTGAGCTGAAACTTCAGTGCCCACATCTGACAGGTCTTTTTTCAGTTCCTTAGCAGTCACGCGGGGATTTTTCTCCACATTGCGCTTCAGGTAGCGCACAGCAGTCGCGGTCAGGATCTTCTTTCTGCCACGACCAGGTAACGTTTCCACTGTGCCCTTTAACTTGAACTTGCGAATGATACTTCCGATAGTGTCTCTTGGAATATTTAAGAACTTCGCAATCTTTTTATCCATTGCCATTCTTGTGAAGAGCAATAACCTCTTCTCTTGTCTTCTGGGACCATTCTCTTGCCTTCACCATGCTTGTAAACACACCAGTAGATGTCTAGAAGGAGCTGAGTATCACAGTCCTTTTAAATCTGCCTAATTGGTGCTTATCATGCTTGATTGCTGCTCGTTGACATCCACAGGTGTTTTCAATACCTGATTGAAAACACTGGAATGAACCTCTGTTCTTATGAGTGGTAGTTGTAAAGGGGTTGAATAATTGTGTCAATGAAGAAATCACAAAAAGGCCATTTAATACTTTATGACAAAAACAATTGATGCTATCTTAGTTGCATTTAGTTCTTTAACATTCCTTGTAAGATTTCATTATGAACACAATTACAAATGTGCACTGAATTCCATAAAACCCTTCGCAGCATTGGGGGTTGAATAAATTTGATCACAACTGTATGAACAAATGACATGAATCAATTTAAAAATGACCAATTCATTAACTAATTATTGGTCATTAATGAATTTTTGTGGGTAGCACAATGTCTTAGCGGTTTGGCATGTTCTCTTTTCAGCACTAAGAATTCACAGTTCGAATCCCCGTGTCCACGTGGGTTTCCTCCGGGTTCTCCGGTTTCCTCCCACAGTCCAAAAAACATGGATCAAGGTCAATTGAGTTCTCCAAATTGCCCCATATAGTAAGTAAGTGTGTGTCAGTGATAGATTGGCATCCTGTCCTGGGTGTATCTGCCCATCGCCCAAGACATTCTCTCCTGGATGCCCCCCCCATGCAACCCTAGTAGAGGATAGTAGTGTTTTCTAAACTATATTTTAAATATTTTTTTATTATAGTGTGTTTGTAAGTGTTTTATTAAAGCAATAAGACGCTCGAGGTTGTGTATTATTGTGAATAATTCAGTATTATACATTGGGATTAGTTACACCTCTTAATGGGATTAAGTGATGAGCTGAACGTTCGCGGCAGTGTGGTTTGAATCTGTTGGTTGTGATTGGTCATTTTAACGTCCTCCCTGACGGTTGCTGCTCCATTGTCTGGTCATTGTAGTATGCCATGTTCCTGACGCTGGTCTTCTTGGCCGAGCTGATTGCGGGGATCTCGGGCTTCGTCTTCAGACACGAGGTCAGTGTTTCCACGCCGTGATCAGACGCCGACGCCGGACCGATCGCACACTGATGAGTCTTTGATGTTCTAGATCAAAGCCGGTCTGAAAGAATCTTACTGGAAGGCGGAGATGCAGTACAACGCTACGGACAGCAAGAGCAAGGCCATCGATACCATCCAGAGAACCGTACGCATCACACACCTCCACCTCCTCACTCACTCAACTCGCTGTGTTCTGCGTTCTCTGTGTTGCACGTGGTGTGTCGTGTTGAGAACCGATACGCATAATCCGCATTATAAAACAGTTGCCACCACTACTCTCTATAATCCCTTATGAAGTACGGTTGCTACGACTACCATAATCCCTTATGAAGGATGGTTGTTACGACTACCATAATCCCTTATGAAGGATGGTTGTTACGACTACCATAATCCCTTATGAAGGACGGTTGCCACGACTTCGCTAATCCCTTATGAAGGACTGTTGCCACGACTTCCATAATCCCTTATGAACAATGGTTGCCATGTCTACCATAATCCCTTATAAATGATAGGTCCCTTATAAATTTCTATAATCCCTTATGAAGGACTGTTACCATGACGACTATAATCCCTTATGAAAGACAGTTGCCATGACGACTATAATCTTTTATGAGGGACGGTTGCCATGACTTCCATAATCCCCTATAAACAATGGTTACCACGACTTCCATAATCATGTATGAAGGATGGTTGCCACTGTGATCATAATCCCTTATGAATGACTGTTGACTCGAGTACCATAATCCCTGATGAATAATGGTCATAACTACTGTAATTCCTAATGGACAGGTTGCCATGACTACTATAATCCTTTATGAAGGACGGTTGCCATGACTTTCATAATCCCTAATGATGGATGGTGGTCACGATTACTATTTATAATCCCTCGTGAATGACAGTTGCCACGATTACTTTATAATCCCTTATGAAGGACGGTTGACTCGAATGTTATCTCTTATGAAGGACGGTTGCCACTACTACCATAATCCCTTATGAAGGTTGGAACGACTACCATAATCACTAATAATGAATAGAGGCTATCACGAATACGGCAATGACGGCTGAACAATGGTTGCCATGTCTGGCATAATCGATAAAAGACGGTTGCCACAACTACCATAATCATTTATGAAGGATGGTCATCATGATGATTATAATCTTTTGGTGGCGGGTGTGTGAACTCGTATGCTTGTGCACAACACCTGACGTGTGTGTGTGTGTGTGTGTGTGTGTGTAGCTGAAGTGCTGTGGTGTGTATAACTTCACCAGCTGGAGGGAGACGGACTACTTTAAGCACCATGGCATCCCCCCCAGCTGCTGTAGGACGGATCTGAACTGCACCCCCGACACCCTGAGGAACATGACTCAGGTGGTGAAGGTGGTGTATCTGCAGGTGAGTGTGGACAAGCCGGGGACTCGTTCCGCGGAGCCGACGCGGTATTGACCTGAGCACTGTTCCACCGCAGGGCTGCTTCTCGCTGCTGACCTTCACGGTGGAGTCCAACCTCGGCATCGTGGCTGGAATCTCGTTTGGAATCGCCTTCTTCCAGGTAACAACGACCCTGAATCGGCTTTCCGTTGTCTCTTACATCATCAGTCCCGCTCCGAGGGTGCTGCCCCATGCTCATAACCATCTCGCACCCCGCCCTCCCTCTGCGTGGTTTAAATGGCAACCCTGCATGTGAACATACACCCCGATGGGCGTGGCCGTCTCGTAAAGAGGCACACACCATACTGGGGGTTCTCCATTCACAGAAACATGGAGAACCTCATGCATCAGTGCATTGAGTCCAGGTGGCTGCACCGCTCAAATAGCAACCCACCAAACTCAGAGAGCCACCTGGATCCTGAAGACGTGCTGATTGGTTTATTGTACGTTACGCTCATGAAGAATGAAGAAAGTCATTACATTAAACACTTCTGCCGCACGAGGAGAAGAGAGAAAGAGAGAGCCAAACAGACAGAGACAAATACAGACAGATAACGAGACAGACAAGAGTAACAAAAGCGAGAGACAAGAGTAACAAGAGAGAGAGACAGACAAGAGTAACGAAAAACAGGGAGACAAGAGTAACAAGAGCGAGAGACAGACAGACAAGAGTAACAAAAAACAAAAACAGAGACGAGTAACAAGAGCGAGAGAGAGAGACAGACAAGAGTAACGAAAGCGAGAGACAAGAGTAACAAGAGAGAGAGACAGACAAGAGTAACGAAAAACAGGGAGACAAGAGTAACAAAAGCGAGAGACAAGAGTAACAAAAGCGAGAGACAAGAGTAACAAGAGTGAGAGACAGACAGACAAGAGTAACAAGAGAGAGAGACAGACAAGAGTAACGAAAAACAGGGAGACAAGAGTAACAAGAGCGAGAGACAGACAGACAAGAGTAAAGAAAGCGAGAGACAAGAGTATATATACCGTTGTAACATACCGTTGTTATGATCACAGACACCCTGACGCCCTCAATCACACCACCCGGTGGAGGAGTTAATAATGATCACCAACACTGAGCTCAGGTTCTCCTTCATTCTTGTCTCTCTCTCTCTCTCTCTCTTTCTCTCTCTCTCTTTCGTTACTCTTGTTTGTCTCTCTCTTTCTCTCCTTGTCGTTACTCTGGTCTGTCTCTCTATCTGTCTGTCTTTGTCTCTCTCTCTCTCTCTTTTGTTACTCTTGTCTGTCTCTCTGTTTGTCTTTCTTTCTCTTTTTCGTTACTCTCGTCTATCTCTGTATTTGTCTCTTTCTCTTTTTCGTTACTTTTGTCTCTCTCTTTCTCTCTTTGTTACTCTTGTCTGTCTCTCTATCTGTCTGTCTTTGTCTCTCTCTGTCTGTCTGTCTCTCTCTTTTTCATTACTCTTGTCTGTCTCTCTATCTGTCTTTCTTTGTCTCTCTCTCTGTCCGTCTCTCTTTTTTCCGATCTTGTGTCTCTCTCTCTCTCTCTCTCTCTCTCTCTTGTTACTCTTGTCTCTCGCTTTCGTTACTCTTGTCTGCCTCTCTCTCTTTGTCTGTCTGTGTCTCTCTTTTTTTTTGTTGTTACACCTGTCTGTCTCTATCTGTCTGTATTTGTCTCTGTCTCTCTCTGTCTGTCTCTCTCTCTCTCTCTCTCTCTCTCTCTCTGACTCTTTTATTTATGTCATGGTGTCTCCCGTATCGTCCACGCTGATGTGCTTGCCCCGCCCTCTTTACATCTCATCTGTGGTACAGAGTGGTACCACCCCTGCTGGAGAACATGCCCCGTATATTCATTAAACCCCCCCCCCCACACACACACACAAGCTGCGCCCCTGTCACAAAATAAAACCTGGTTCTTTTCGTGTTGGTTGGAGAACCTTTTGATTTCTTTACTGAACCTTCAGAGGAGTGAAGGTTCTGTATAAACTCTAATGAACTGGGTGTGTTTGCAGCTCATTGGTGTTTTCTTGGCCTGCTGCCTATCCCGGTACATCACAAACAACCAGTATGAGATGGTCTGAGATTCTCCGGTGAGTTACGTTCTCCTCGTTCTCCGTTAACCCCGATCGGGTGATTAAATTAATGAATTAATTTTGTTTGGTGTGATTGCAGGTCAGGAAAAGCGAGGGTGCTCTACACAAAAGGGAATATTTTAGTATCTGCATCTTTCATTTTAGAACGTCCCCCCCGCTGCCTTGTCAGGCATTTATACGCAGGGATGAGTTTAGTTTTG
The DNA here is from genome assembly GCA_019802505.1 of Corydoras sp. C115. Classification (NCBI taxonomy): domain Eukaryota; kingdom Metazoa; phylum Chordata; class Actinopteri; order Siluriformes; family Callichthyidae; genus Corydoras; species Corydoras sp. C115. The sequence goes on from JAFMOC010000299.1 coordinate 134,565, forward strand.
TACGTTTTGTTTTCTCGTTATGATGTCATTGTGTGTCTGTAACGTGGGTCGTAAGCGTCTGCTGGGTTCGATGTCCAGAGGTGAAGGTTCGATGTCCACGGCGCTTGGCACACCGTCGTCATGGTCACAGCAGGTGGAGACCAGGATAGAGGGTGGAGCAATAGGATGACAACACCGTATTCTGTCTGTCATCTCAGCAGGAAGCTGAGTTGATGTCTCCAATGTCAGTCACGTGGAGGAGGCAGGACCCCGTGCAGACGAAGGCGTGCCGTTGGTTTATTAATGTCGTTCGCCGGTGATGTCGCTGTATTTCTCCAGTTTATTTTATATAACTGATGCTATAGTTCATCTTTAAAGCTTGTAGAAGCCTCCATTTAGTCTTTTTGTTTGTGTAACGTGTGTGAAACATTTCAAATATAAATAAAAGTCTTGAAAATCGAATGGGATTGGGCAATTAATTCTGTAAAATGTCTATAAACACTGTTCTGTATGCAGTGTTCATTTGAGGTAGTGAGTGACATTCAACTCTTTAGCACACTCTAGTGGCTGTTTTTTTTATTCAATTAGAAAAATTGTACAACGATTTTAATAAAGTATTAAACACTTAGGTGTGGCTTAGTGGTTTAGTATGTTCTCCTCTCAGCACTAGGGACTCCTGGTTTGAATCCCAATCTGGATGGAGTTTGCATGTTCTCCCCGTGTCCGCGTGGGTTTCCTCCGTGTTCTCCGAGTTCCCTCCCACAGTCCAAAAACATGGATCAAGTCAATTGAATTCTCCGTATAGTGTGAGTGTGTGTTCAGTGGTAGATTGCCCCCTGTCCTGGGTGTATCTGCCCAGCGCCCGAAACGTTCTCCCCTGGAGGGCATGGAGAAAGCCCCCCCCAATTAAAGATAATGGATGGATGGTGTCTCTAGGAATTATTGCTATCCAATGTTCATTTGTGGTGCTGAGTGACATTCGACTCTTTAGCACACTCTAGCGGCTGAAAATTGTAGCTTCAGTATTAAAAACTCGGTGCTGAAGCGGTAACTCGAGTGGATTATAAATGTATTATTGCTGCCACCTGCTGGTCAAACACAGCATCGCATATTTAAAGTTAAATTTCATGTTAGGTGGCAGCGCCTTCCTTTGTTTGCCGAAAACGGAGCGCGTGTACAGTAACTATAAAAGTACAACTCACACTCCAAATTCTATTTTAAAATGTTTTATTAATACAATAATTAATACAAGAGAATATTAATTACCTAAGATGTAAATTTCGATGATTTTTGAGGTCAGAAGAAGTGTAAAATAAAAGTGCACATTGTTCAACTCAAATACACTCCCCCTAGTGGACAAACAATTTAAACAAATGTGTTTCTTAACGTCGCTCTAAATTACTGGTTCAGATTATTAGATTTTTTTATTGATATAAACACAGTTTAATGTCTAAAAGAAAGATTCTGAACATCTCTTTCAGATAAAACACGATGGAGAGGTTCTCACGAGTTGCTGCACTTGCACACAGCTTTGTTTTCACCCTACTGCCTATTTCGTCCCAAATGAGTTCATCCATCCATTATCTTTTGCTTTATCCTATATTAGAGTCGCGGGTTTTTTTCTTCTTCCCCATATCCATCCAGGGGAGAACGTTTCGGCTGCTGGGCAGATACACTCAGGACAGGATGCCAATCTATCACTGGGCACACTCTCACCCACACGCACACACATACACACACTATATGGGGCAATTTGGAGAACTCAGTTGACTTGATCCATGTTTTTGGACTGTGGGAGGAAACCGGAGAACCCAGAGGAAACCCACACGGAAACGGGGAGAACATGCAAACTCCACCCAGCATACCAACATGCCAACTTTAACTTGTCCTTCTAAGGTGGTTCTGATAGATAGTATGTCTTGGGTCTTGTTGTTTATCAACCCCTGACTGATTAGAGCTGGTATTTAGGCCGAGGGAAGGCGCAATGTGTATATGTTAATAACTCCTGTTCCTGTGTCTGAGAACTCCTGTCTCCGGTTCTTATTGTGTCCCGGCGTGTGACAATCGCACAGGGTTTATGGATCTGATCACTCATTAATTCATTATCATCCTCTTCTACTACGGTTGGGGAGGAGAACATTTCAGGTGCTGGGCAGATACACCCAGGACAGGGGGGCAATCTATCACTGGGCACACTCACTCACTATACTCACTCACACACTATATGGGGCAATTTAGTGCATTTAATTGACCTTGAATCCATGTTTTTGGACTGTGGGAGGAAACCCACACAGATACCCAGATCGTGATTAGTACCTAGATCCCCAGCGCTGAGAGGAGAACATGCCAATCACTACACCACTGTGCCTGAATCAAATGAAATATATCGATATACTAAAGATCTTCTGAAAACAATCCCATACAGAACTTTTGGGATGACATTGTCTGGAACTGAGTACAGTTTTTTAATATGGCCTGGTGTTGATGGCCCTGGGTTCGATTCCCAGAACCCAGGTTCTTTCAGTGTGGAGTTTAGCATGTTCTCTGGGTGTCCGGTTCCTTCTGGTTCGTTGGAACCAGTGGAGACACTAAATTGTCCATTAGGGTTTATGTATCAGTGTATCTGGTGGTCCTGGTCCCAGCCCAGTATAAATTGAGTTATGTCAGGAGGGGTATCTGATGTAAAACCAATTCACGTCGGATATGTGGATCCTCTTTGCTGTGGCGCCCCCTAATGGAAAAAACGAAAGCAGACCAGTTGCAAGTTTGTCGTTTGCACAGTGTGCATTGAAATGTCTCGGATGAGGCACCAAAAAACAACTTTTTACGTCCCCTTTCCCTTTGGTATCATTAAAGTGTCTTTCTAACTCCATATTTGTCGGATCCTTAGTGTTTTTGTTTTTGTGTTAATCTGTCCTCGATTTCCGCGAATGCAAAACAAAAACTCCATTTCCCATCAGCCCTTACAGCGCGGAACCCGGATCACTTCACAAACACGATCCGCACACCGCGGACTTAACAATCGCTGTTTACTTCAATAATTACAACTTTCCTGAGAAAACTAATTATATAAAAAACTTTTATACAAAATTAACATTTAAAAACGTTGATATCTGATAGAAAAGAGGGTCGCGGCGTCAACGGAACGACGCTCGTCATTGGCGTAGGAGAATCAATGGGCGGGGATGTTTGTAATGTCAGTCATCGATTTGCCGGCCTTTGATTGGCTGACTCGCCTGAGGCAGGGCAGCCGCCGTATAAAAGCGGCCCGCTCGGCCGGCGTTGCGGAAGAGAAGCGGTCGGCTGCGGGTTGAGGGCTGAAGGCGGAGCAGAGAGCCGAACCTCCCGGATTTCAGCTCAGGGCTGTGCAGCAGGTCTCCCGTTCGTCAGGTCGGTGCTCAGGCTTTGTTTTAGTTGACTTTGCTCGACTTTGCCGCTGTTTCGGGGGTTTGTTGGTGAGGTTGCAGCGTGTGTGAGGCTTAATGTCGAACTGTTCGTTATGTCATCAACCTCAATTCCACAATCTGAGTAGTTTTATTATATTTACTCTCAGCATGCCCTTTAATCGTGTTTTAAAGGACAAAAAAATGCTGGTTTTGGATTAAATTTAAAGTGACGCTGTATATTTACATAGAGGTTAATTTAAGTAATTAGTGTTTTTTTTTTTTTTTTTTTTTTTTTTTTAATTTACCCATTTATTATCCTCTGCTTTATCCTATATTAGGGTCGCGGGGGGGTTCCCCCCATGTCCATCCAGGGGAGAACGTTTCGGGTGCTGGGCAGATACACCCAGGGCAGGGGGGGGGCAATCTATCACTGGACACACACACACTCTATATGGGGCAATTTGGAGAACTCAATTGACCTTTATCCATGTTTTTGGACTGTGGGAGGAAACCGGAGAAAACCCACGCTGACACGGGGAGAACATGGAAACTCCACCCAGATTGAGATTTGAACCGGGAATCCCTAGTGCTGAGAGGAGAACATGCTAAACACTAAGCCACGGTGCCACCCTAATTAATTAATTAATTTTTATTTTTGGTTCTGCAGGTTCCACAGCCTCCTCGAACCTCCCGCACCTCGTCATGATGCAGATCAGCACCGACCCCTGCCTCCAGAAGCACTCGCTTCTGAACATGATGAACCGCTTCCTCGCTGCTGCCAACAACATGGATGAGACCATCATGGTACCCAGTCTGCTGCGAGACGTCCCGCTGGTGGAACAGGAGGAGGATGCCAGGGAGACAGGCCGTCACACCGAAGACGAGGACGATGACGAGCTTGTGTCTCCCAACAAGCAGAGGGACATGTACGAGCACTACCTGCTCCTGAAGTCCATCAAGAGCGAAATGGAGTGGGGCTTGCTGAAGAGGGACATGGGTGGCAGCGCCAGCTTTCTGGAGATAGCGGTAAAGCAGCAGCAGGAGGAGAAGGTACCCAAGGCGACGGCTGATGACGGGTTGGACCTGGAGGGACAGTTCCACTTCCATCTTCTGGGACTTTTTGGGGTTCTGTCCAAGCTCACGGATCAGGCCGACCACCTCACCAATCGGTACAAGATGGAGATCGGCTGTGCCAGCTTGATCAGATAAGGCTTGGGGGAGGTGGTACTGGTGGGGGGTGGGATGGGATCTATCTGGACTACTTCAGAAACTCACTAAGGGGCATGAGGGGGCGAAGTCCGAGACCCAAACATTTCCATTGTTCTGACACTCCAACTCCATCGGCAGCATTCGTACATGAAGTGATGGAACGTCTCCAGTTTGGGGGGTGGAGGGGTGGGGTGCGGGGATGTGGGGAGGGGGGGAAGCACACTGCTGGAAGCTCTTCATACTAACAAATTAAGAGTTTTAACCCATTTAAAAACCTGCCATGCAGTCTGACCATCATGACGTCCCTCAAAATCTGTAAAAATAGTAAAAAAAACAAATTTAAATGCAATGCGTTTTATTGTCGTCTAAATTTCTACTTTATTTTATTTTATATGTAACAGTTGTAAAGTTAATAAAACAGTTTTTTATGGTATCTCTGGACTTGGTTCTTGCGTAAGCTGTGCCGTCAGTCCTGCTGTGTAAAGCCGGTCGCCGGGTGGCCTGCGTCTGTTGGAGCTGATTTAGCCGATAAAGCCGCTTAACGCCGTCGCAGGATGGAACCGGAACTGTTCCCTGAACCCGAGTGACCCGCCTCTCCTGCGGTGGAGACGGGGACTGGGTTTGGAGTTGCTGTTGATCGCGGCATTAACTGTGGAACGCCTTCGCGTCCTGTTCTGCAGGTTCCGACTTCCCGTCGAGACGTTTCCAGAGTGTTTCGGTCCTGTGGTTCAGGTTCGATTCATCCCTTTAATCCAAAGTTAAATAAGTTGTCTGAGGGTGGAGGTGATGCGGAGGTCACGTTCACACGGAACCGTAGTTCAGTTCCGGCTGTTCTAACCTTTAAGGAACCCGGTTTAGGTTTTAAGGTGAGGGATCTATTTTTGCTGGCGGCTTAGTGGTTAGGATGTTCTCCACTTACTGCTGGGGATCCAGGTTTAAATCCCGATTTGCTTGGATTTTGCATGTTCTCTTGTGTCTTCAGTGGTTTCCTCCCACTGTCTAAAAACATGGATTCAAGGTAAATTGCATGCTCTTAATTGCCCCATATTGTGTGTGTCCAGCGATAGATTGCCGCCCTGTCCCAGGTGTATCTGGAAAATGCCCCTGACATCACCCTATCCATCCATTATAATCCTCTATTAGGGTCACACAGGGTGTGTGTGGGGGGGTTTCCCCATGCCAAATCCAGGGGAGAACGTTTTGGGCACTGGGCAGATACACCCAGGACAGGATGCCAATCTATCACTGGGCACACAAACACACACTCTATATGGGGCAATTTGGAGAATTCAATTGACCTTGATCCATGTTTTTGACTGTGGGAGGAAACTGAAGAACCCAGAGGAAACCCACGCGGACACGGTGAGAACATGCAAACTTCGAACCGAGAATCCCTAGTGCGGTGAGGAGAACATGCTAAAGCACTAAGCCACCGTGCCACCCCATGTGACCTAATAGAGGATTTAGCAGAAGATAATGATTGAAAGATCCCCCCGACCCTAGTAGAGGATAAAGTGGAAGATAATGGATGGAAAACGATTGAATGAGCTATATTTGCATTACGTTCCTCCTCGTCTGAAGGGGGCGTGTTGCTGCATGTTTAACCTACACCTCATTACTTCTCGTACCCGTGACCCTGTCTCACTTTCACATTTGAAAGTCCTGTGAGTAGCTTGACGGGTAGAAATTTGACTTGAACCTGCCTCATGCAAACTCCCGCTTCATTAGCAGGTCTGCTGCCTTAGCCCCACCCATCCTCGTCCGTTTGTTCAACCACTCAAAAGGCGTTTCGCCAACTTGATGCGTCCATCGTGTCCAATCTTAAATGACTAAAGTAACAACATTCAGAAGGGTTTCCGGGTTTCAGTCCAAAAACAGGGATCAAGGTGAATTGAATTCTCCAAATTGCCCCATATAGAGTGTGTCAGATAGATTGCCCCTCTGTCCTGGGTGTATCTGCCCAGCGCCTGAAACATTCTCTCCTGGATGGGCATGGGGAACCCCCCCCCCCCCCGCAACCCTAATAGAGGATAAAGTGGAAGATGGAAGGATGTTCTGCAGCTTTAAATTTCTTTAGTATGTACTAATTTACAAAATTGTGTTTACCGTCGATGGTGGAAGCGTTGCTCTATAAATATCAGTGACGTTCTCACCTCACACGTTCTCATAGCAACAGCTCTCGCACCCGTAAACTAAAGGAAACGTCTGAACGATAACAGGGTGAGAAAAACAACGCACTTAGTGACAGAACAAACACTGAGGGCTCGCCGTTTAAAGCCACGTTCAACTTCTCAGGTTCATCAGGACGTCTGAGTCCTGCACCTGAAGGACAGCTGGAGACGCTGGAGCAGTTCAAGTTCAAGTTTAAGTTTAAGTAATTTATTTAGAATTTATTTCTTGCAATCATACATCCTCACAAAGCAGCTTTACAGAGTTATAAACCTTTAAACCCCCAAAGAGCAAGACGAAGAGACAAAACTCCCCGTTATGTTGATATTTTCAGGAAGAAACCTTGTGAGGACCGAGGCTCAGTGGGGGACTCATCCTCCTTGAATGAGGGGGCAGCATCAACAGTGTAGGACAGCCGTGTACAGATTGTGTGGTGATCATGTGACCTGTATTTAACAATTGCTTGCAACTGCTTGTCCAATAGAACTCCAGGTTCCATCCAGTAATCGTCGTAGAACCATGAAGAAGATCTGACCACGCCTCCAGGAAATGAGGCGACACCAGTCAACATTCAGATCTGCTCTTGTGGGGTGTCCCGTTCTGCAGGGGTCAGTATGGATCCAAAGTGTTCCGGTGGTGAACCGGTGACAGGGTCATGGGGGTGCGAGGCTGACCGATCACATGGGGAGTGAAAGCTGGAGCGTGTGGTCCGATCCAACAGACGAGCTCCTGTAGATCAGATTGCTGAAGAAGTCCATGCTGGTTCTGGTAGAAAGGTCTCAGATCCACATATGGAGCCCCGGAGCTGTCGGGGTTCCCATGCGGACCCCTGCCCAGCGCTGAGAGTACCAACAATGATCAGAACTGGAGCATGGAGCTGGAAGAAGGTGCTGACTCAGCGTTTCTTCTCCATCACGTGGACTGTCGGGTGGAGGTGTGTCACTCACCTGGAGGACACACGGTACCGGGATGCACTATGGGAAGAACATGAGGCGGTGGAGGTGGTGTGAGGCTCTGGAGAACATTCTTCTGGGAACCCTTGTGTCCTGCATCCATGTGGAGGTTCCTCTTACTCCACCCCCTAAGTATTGTTACAGACCATGTTCACTCTTTCATGGAAACAATATCCCTGATGGGCGTGGCCTTTTTCCACAGGATAATGCTCCTGATGCTAAAATGGTTCCAGAGGGTTCAAGATGAACCACACCCAGTTTGAGGTGTTGACTCCGCCTTCAAACTCCCCAGCTCTCAATCCAATCCAGCGTCTGATGGACGTGCTGGATGAACATGTCTGATCATGTTCTAGAGTTAAAGGATCTGATGGTAACATCCAGAGCTGAGAGTACCAACAATGATCATCAGAACTTGAGTATGGAGCTGGAAGAAGGTGCTGACTCAGCGTTTCTTCTCCATCATGTGGACGGTTGGGTGGAGGTGTGTCACTCACCTGGAGGACACACGGTACCAGGATGCACTATGGGAAGAAGACGAGGCAGTGGAGGTGGTGTGATGCTCTGGAGAACATTCTTCTGGAGAACCCTTGTGTCCTGCATCCATGTGGAGGTTCCTCTGACTCCACCCCCTGAGTATTACAGACCATGTTCACTCTTTCGTGGGGAGTGTGTGTGCTCCGTCAGCTGTGGTTCTGTAATTGGACTCCACCGGCATTGGGTTACGCTCTGAGCGGCGTGAGGTCGGCTCTGGTGTCAGGTTTGGAGGTAATTAACGATCATTTACTAATTATCCACTGATTGATGATTTGCTGTTTACATAAAGAGTGCCTGTGGAGAAGCGGCAGAACTCAGAACAACACCTCTGCAGATGACAGAGGGGCATTATGGGATGTAACCACCTTGTGGTACGAACAATGGAACTCTGAGGTGGAGTCTGCTGCATCCATCCTGATAGGACGGTGAGGATGTGATGTGGGTGGGGCTTCCAGTCAGACAAACGTTAAATACACCCATCCACCCATCATCATCCACTTTATCCTCTATGAGGGTCGGGGGGAAGGTGTTCCCCATGCCCATGTCCATCCAGGGGAGAACGTTTCGGGCGCTGGGCATACACTCAGGACAGGACACCAATCTATCACTGAACACACACTCTATATGGGGCAATTTGGAGAATTCAATTGATCTTGATCCATGTTTTTGGACTGTGGGTGGCTTAGTGGTTTAGCATGTTCTCCTCTCAGTGCTGGGGATCCAGGTTGGAATCCCAATCTGGGTGGGGTTTCCATGTTCTCCCCTGTCCATGTGGGTTTCAAGGTCAATTGAATTCTACAAATTGCCTCATATAGAGTGTGTCTGTGTGTGTGTGAGTGTGTGTGTGTGTGTGTGTGTGTGTGTGTGTGTGGTTCTCCGGTTTGGCATGTTGGTATGTTGGCACGTTCTCCTCTCAGCACTGGGAATCCAGGTTCGAATCCCAATCTGGGTGGAGTTTGCATGTTCTCCCCGTTTCCATGTGGGTTTCCTCCGGGTTCTCCAGTTTCCTCCCACAGTCCAAAAACATGAATTCAAGGTAAATTGAATGCTTTAAATTGCCCCATATTGTGTGTGTGTGTGAGTGAGTGTGTGTTCAGTGATAGATTGCCCCTCTGTCCTGGGTGTATCTGCCCAGTGCCCCAAATGTTCTCCCCTGGATGGGCATGGCGAACCTCCCCCCCCCCCCCCCCCCCCCCCCCCCCCCCCCCCGCCCCCCCCCCTCCCCCCCCCCCCCCCCCCCCCCCCCCCCCCCACCCCCCCCCCACCCCCCCCCCCCCCCCCCCCCCCACCCCCCCCCCCCCCCCCGCCCCCCCCCCCCCCCCCCCCCCCCCCCCCCCCCCCCCGCCCCCCCCCCCCCCCCCCACCCCCCCCCCCCCCCCCCCCCCCCCCCCCCCCCCCCCCCCCCCCCCCCCCCCCCCCCCCCCCCCACGAACCTAGTAGAGGATTAAGAGGATGATAATGGATGGATGGCTTCCTGAGGGTGGCACAGTGGCCTAGTGGTTGGCATGTTCTTCTCTCCACTCATTCTGAGTGGAGTTTGCATGTTCTCCCCATGTCCACGTGGGTTTCCTCCCACAGTCCAAAAACATGAATTCAAGGTAAATTGAATACTCTAAATTGCCCCATATAGAGTGTGTGTGTGAGTGAGTGTGTGTTCAGTGATAGATTGCCCCCGTCCTGTGTGTATCTGCCCAGCGCACCAAATGTTCTCCCCTGGATGGGCATGGGGAACCCTTCATGACCCTAGTAGAAGATATAGAGGATGCAGCAGATTAGGACTGGATCAGTAAGCACCCATTTTGACTGAGGGTAGCTCAGTGTTTAGGGTGTTGGGTTATCGACCTGAAGGTTGTGGGTTCAAATCCCAGGTCCACTGAAGTTACCAATGTGGGTTCCTGAGCGAGAACCTTAACCCTCATTGCTGCAGGGATGCTGAGGCCAACCCCCTGTGTGCTCTGACCATGAGGTTCGGACCATGAAGCGTCCAAAATATAAATGTAAAATGTCATTTCCTCTAGGGGGCGCATGCTCTCTGAGCGAAACATCCAGTAGTAAGAGCAGCGCCACCTGCTGTATGTTTGTGTTAGTAGAGCTGATGTGTGAGGTGAGTATATCCTGAGATCATTCATACTGATGTTCTAACACGGTTCTTCTGGTTCTTTGGGGTTTAATGAGGTCATAAACTGAAAGTGTGTCCACATACTTTTGGAGCGATCGTGCACTCGGTTCCTGACTGTCACACACTTACACATTCAGGTCGTCTACATGGGTTGAGACAGCGAGTCTGGAGGAGGACAAAGGACACGGAGACGGGCGGAGGAATCAGATCTGATCACGCAGTGCAGACGTGATCATGTTCTATCAGTCTGATATCAGAACACGGTCCTGAGGTTCTCCAGATTTAATACACAACAATTACACAAGCACACAATGATTACACATACACAATGATCACACACACACACACACACACACACACACACACACACACACACACACACACACAGTGTGGAGAAATCAGATCTGATCACGCAGTGCAGACGTGATCATGTTCTATCAGTCTGATATCAGAACACGGTCCTGAGGTTCTCCAGATTTAATACACAACAATTACACAAGCACACAATGATTACACATACACAATGATCACACACACACACACACACACACACACAGTGTGGAGGAATCAGATCTGATCACGCAGTGCAGACGTGATCATGTTCTATCAGTCTGATATCAGAACACGGTCCTGAGGTTCACCAGATTTAAAACACAACAATTACACAAGCACACAATGATTACACACAACACACACACACACACAGTGTGGAGGAATCAGATCTGATCACGCAGTGCAGACGTGATCGCGTTCTATCAGTCTGATCTCAGAACATGCTACACAACAATCATACAAACACACACAATGATTACAAAATGATAACAGAGTTACACAATGATTACACAAAAATACTACAGGATGATTACACAACGTTAAACCAAAGTTACACAGAGTTACACAATGAGAACATTGAGGTACAAAAAACTACACAGTTACACATTAAATACACAATGTTTAAACAATGATTAACTTAGAGTTGAACAATGACTACACACATAACACACAGCACACACACAATGACAAAACACACACAGCACACACTGATTTCACACCACACACAAACATTACACACCACAAAACACAAAATGATTACTCACCACACAAAAAATACACACACACATACATTACACACCACAAAACACACACAAACATTACACACCGCACAAAACACACACACGTACATTACACACCACAAAACACACAAAATGATTACTCACCACACAAAAAATACACACACATACATTACACACCACAAAACACACACACACATACATTACACACCACAAAACACATACAAACATTACACACCGCACAAAACACACACAAAACACACAAACATTACACACAGCACAAAACACACACACATACATTACACACCACAAAACACACACAAATATTACACACCGCACAAAACACACACAAAACACACACAAACATTACACACAGCACAAAACACACACAATAATTACACACCACAAACACACACACAACACATACACAATGATTACACAACACACAAAAACATACACAATAATTACTCACCACACACAACACACACACAATTATTACACACCACACAAAAAACACACACAATGATTACTCACTATACAAAAACACACACAATTATTAAACACACACAAAACACATACACAATGATTACACAACACACAAAAAAATACACAATGATTACTCACCACACAAAATACACACAGAAACATTACACACCACACAAAATACACACACAAACATTACACACCACACAAAAACACACACACTACACACACAATGATTACCCACGACACAAAACACACACACAACACACACACAATGATTACTCACCACACAAAACACACACACACAACACACACAATGATTACTCACCGCACAAAACACACACACAACACACACAATGATTACTCACCACACAAAACACACACACACACACACAACACACACACAATGATTACTCACCACACAAAACACACACACACACACACATACACACACACAATGATTACTCACCACACAAAACACACACAACACACACACACACACACAATGATTACTCACAACACAAAACACACACAACACACATAATGATTACTCACCACACAAAACACACACACACACACACACACACACAATGATTACTCACAAAACACACACACACACAACACACAAACAATGATTACTCACCACACAAAACACACACACACACATCACACACACAATGCTTACTCACCACACAAAACACACACACACAATGATTACTCACCACACAAAACACACACACACACACACAATGATTACTCACAAAACACACACACACAACACACAAACAATGATTACTCACCACACAAAACACACACACACAACACACACACAATGCTTACTCACCACACAAAAAACACGCACACAATATTTACACACCCCACAGACATGAAAAACTCACACAACACAAACACAACGCTCACAAGATTTACACAAAAGCACACACAATAGTTTACACACCCTGCAACACACATAAACAAAACCCCATAACGATCCTACAACAACTGTACAAACAATTGCACAACACGCACTTTTACACAACTTCTGCTTCCTTTCCTTTAAATGATGAAATGAATCGTTTTATTGATTCATATAAAGCTTCATACGAATGGATTCGACTCGGAACCGTGAATCGGGTTAATCCGTTGGGGTCCAGGTCACGGGTTAATCTGATTGATCATTTTAATCTGTGTCTGAATTATGAGACGAAGCAGATTGACAGCTGTGAGATCGGACACTCAGCTGCGGCTGCAGTTCCGATGTTGAAACTCGTTTCTTCATCGACTCTGGAGCAGAGCTTTCGACTCCGGAGCAGAGGTGAATGTTAGGTAACGGATGATAAGAGGCCTTCGTTCGTTCCGCAGGCTTTTCGTTTCACGTGTGAAACTGCGCGGGTCAGACCGGGTCGAACCCTCGACTTTAAATAAACCACTGAGAGGACGAGGCCGGATTTAGAATCCAGAGCTCAGGCTTTAATGAACACCTTTGGAATGAATTGGAATGCCGATTACCAGCCAGACCTTCTGGTCCCCGGCGTCGGTGTCTGACCCTTACAGATGAAGAGTCAGACGTTCCCACAGACTCACGCCTCTTGTGCAGATTTCCACAGTGGGGTCGAGGCACTGAACTCGCTTTGCACTCAGACCTCAGCGGTTGTAGATTGCGCCGTGAGGTGGAGTGGAGGTGGAGTGTTTAGAGGCGGACTCACGGGGCTTTAAGGGCCAAAATTTTTTGAGTGTGACTGTGTGGTTCTCTGGTACATTGGCATGTTCTCCTCTCAGCACTGGGGATCCAGGTTTTAAGACCAGTCTGGGTGAAGTTTGCATGTTCTTCCCGTTTCCACGTGGGTGTCCTCCGGGTTCTCCGGTTTCCTCCCACAGTTCAAAAAATAGGGATTCAAGGTCAATTGAATGCTCCAAATTGCACCATATAGTGTGTGGCTGTGTGAGTAAGTGTGTGCCCAGAAATAGATTGCCCCCCTGTCCTGGTGTATCTGCCCAGCGCCCGAGACGTTCTCCCCTGGATGGGCATGGGGAACCCTTGATGACCCTCGTAGAGGATTACGAGGATGCAGCAGATTAGGACTGGATCAGTAAGCACCCATTTCGACTTTGCTCAGTGATTATGTGGTGTTGGGTTATCGACCTGAAGGTTGTGGGTTCAAATCCCAGGTCCTCTGAAGTTACCAATGTGGGTTCCTGAGGGGGTTACCAATGTGGGTTACCCTGTGCTCTAACCATAAGTTTCGGACCATGAAGCATCTGCCAAATGACCAAAATATAAATGTAAAATGTCATTTCCTCTAGGGGGCGCATGCTCTCCGAGCTAAACATCCAGTAGTAAGAGCAGCGCCACCTGCTGTATGTTTGTGTTAGTAGAGTAGAGTTAGTGATGTGTGCATAATCAGGCACTATGCGTGGTATATCCTGAGATCATTCATACTTATGTTCTAACACGGTTCTTCTGGTTCTTTTGGGTTGGGTTTGGGTCTTTAATGAGGTCACACTCATTAACCTGGAGGAAACCCACGGAGACACGGTGAGAACATGCAAACTCCACCCAGATTGGTATTCCATGATTTGAAGTGGGAGAACTTGCAAAGTTGCGGGGTGTTCACATACTTATTTCCCTCTCTGTAGGTCATAGCTGTTATCTGGGTATTGACATTTCCACAGTTGACGTCATGTTAACCTGAAGTGGAACCTCGAACCAGGCTGGTGGTGTATTTTTGCATATTGGTGCATGGGTTGCTTCTACTCTGAACGTCTGTGAGGGACTGTGTTCCTGTTCCTGCTGCCCTTTGTTCCTCTGTGCTGAGAGCCACACCTCGGTGAGCAGAAAACCACATTCAGACAACTTCATACTGCAAACGGGAAGCTGAGGTCAGGCCTTTAGAACAAGCTCCACGCTGTACTCATAAATACAGAGGTTTTTACAGACCGTTTAGAGCAGGGGTGCTCAATACTTCGAGTGTGTCAGGTCGATCGCGATGGAGGTTTTAAAAAAAAAATCACATATCAGCGTTTTTTTTTTACAGCACAGTATCAGAAGCACTTTTACACACGTGCACGCATTTTAACACACAATGTGATTCATTCCGAATCACGATCACTGCAAACAAGCGGTCTGCCCAACCGTCCCCCCCCACCGTCCCCCGTCTCTCTCGCTGTTCCAAAAACCGGCCCGTGGCAACGCCCCCATGCCTACATCCGAAGCACTGGATCATGAATCATCTACATTAGATAGTTTCTTTTTACATTAGATAGATTTTGCTCTTTATTTGACTGACAAGACGAGTGAAGGACTTCGCTCCAGAATAGCTAAAATACCACTTTCATTTAGAGTGGGAGGATGAATATTTTTTTGCAATGTCAAACTCAAAATGTCTTTGCTTGATTTGCTAAGTAGCCATTGCACTTCCATTGTGTTTGGGTCTGCTAAAACCAAGTTTTCTCCATGCTATTTGCTGCAATTTCTGTGAAAATGGCAACATGCAGCCGTCTTTTCTATGCTGATTCGACTAACATCCATCTATTCATCAATTATCTTCCACTTTATGGAAGGGTTTTTTTAGGGTTTAGGGTCTTTAGGGTTGCGAAGGGAGGGGGGGGGGTTCTCCATGCCCATCCAGGGAACAGCGTCTCAGGCGCTGGGCAGATACACCCAGGACAGGGGGGCAATCTATCTCTGTGCACACACTCACACTCTATATGGGGCAATTTGGAGAATTCAATTGACCTTGATCCATATTTTTGGACTGTGGGAGGAAACTGGAGAACCCGGAGGAAACCCACACAGACACAGGGAGAACATGGAAACTCCACCCAGATTGGGATTCGAAACAGGAATCCCTAACACTGAGAGGTGAACGTGCTAACCACTAAGCCAACATGCCCCCCCAATACTAATATGATGTGTGTAAACGGGTTTCAATATAAAAGCCTAAAAAAATTATTAACCCTGGTAGATCTCGATGACCTGTCCAATGGAAAAGTAGATCTCGGGCCAGAAAACTGTGGGCACCCCTGGTTTAGAGTTTAGAATTCTACTTTATTATAATAATTTCATTTGTTTACTTCATTCATTTATTATCTTCCACTTAATCCAAGTTCAAGTTCAAGTCATTTAAATTTATAGAGCGTTTTTTTACAATAGAACATCGTCACAAAGCAGCTTTACAGAGTTATAAGCCTTTAAACCCCCAAAGAGCAAGATGAAGAGACAGCGGCAAGACAAAACTCCCTGCTATGTTGTTATTTTAAGAAGGAAACCTTGTGAGGACCGAGGCTCAGTGGGGGACTCATCCTCCTTGAGCATCAACAGTGTTTAAACCTTATTTAACAATTGAAAACTATTGAAGTCCATTGAGGGTGTCCCGCAGGACCGCCGGTCCAATATAACTCCATGTTCCATCAGAACCATGGACGAAGACACTATGTTATCACAAAGCTGCTTTAGTTCCGAGCCCGAACCCCCAAAGAGCAAGATGAAGAGACAGCGGCAAGACAAAACTCACTGTTATGTTGTTATGATTAAGGAAGAAACCTTGTGAGGACCGAGGCTCAGTGGGGAACTCATCCTCCTTGAGCAGGGGTGGTGAGGGGGGGCAGCATCAGCAGTGTAGGACAGCCATGTACAGATTGTGTGGTGATCATGTGACCCATCCATCCATCCATTATCTTCCGCTTTATCCTCTACTAGGGTCGCGGGGGGGGTGGGGTGTTCCCCATGCCCATTCAGGGGAGAATGTTTCAGGCGCTGGGCAGATACACCCAGGACAGGACAGCAATCTATCACTGGACACACACACACTCTGTATGGGGCAATTTGGAGAATTCAATTGACCTTGATCCATGTTTTTGGACTGTGGGAGGAAACCGGAGAACCCGGAGGAAACCCATGCAGATACGGGGAGAACATGCAAACTCCACCCAGATTGGTATTCCAACCGGGAATCCCTAGCGCTGAGAGGAGAACATACCAAACCACTAAGCCACAGTGCCGCCCGACCCATTTTATAATAGTTTTTAATTGTGTATCCGATCAGTTTTGAAACAACGCACCGATTGCACTTTATAAACACAAAAACAACACTGCATTTGTGTTCTGTAATCAGACCTGGAATCTAATCTTAGCCCTCAGCATTGGGACTGGACTGAACCGGATCAGACTGCTGGTGAGACGCTGAGTGAACAGGGGAACGTGAACGCCGGGCGGAGGGAACCAAGGCGACGGCATGTGTTGGGTCATAAACATATCCATCTGAACTCCACACCGACCGATTCACCGACTCGCGAGTTGTGTGTCCGATGTGTCACCTCGCGCCGCCATTAAACGATGTAACACAAACCGGGAGGCTGAAAATAGAACCAACCATCCGAGTTATCCAACGTCTGTTTACTGCTGACCAGGAACCTCAGAGTGATGTAATACCACACCTGTCCACATCACCGAGAAAAGCTCCCTCGCTGCTCTTATATATCCATCCATCCATTATATTCCGCTTTATCCTCTAATAGGGTCGCGGGTGGGTTCCCCATGCCCATTCCAGGGGAGAACGTCTCGGGCGCTGGGCAGATACACCCAGGACAGGACGCCAATCTATCACTGGACACACACTCACTCACAAACACACTCTATATGGGGCAATTTGGAGAACTCAATTGACCTTGATCCGTGTTTTTGGACTGTGGGAGGAAACTGGAGAACCCCACGCGGAAACCCACGCGGACACGGAGAGAACATGGAAACCGGGAATCCCAGTGTGGCTTAGTGGTTTGGCATGTTCTCCTCTCAGCACTAGGGATTCCCGGTTCGAATCCCAATCTGGGTGGAGTTTCCATGTTCTCCCCGTGTCCGTGTGGGTTTCCTCCAGGTTCTCCGGTTTTTTCCCACAGTCCAAAAACATGGATCAAGTCAATTGAGTTCTCCAAATTGCCCCATATAGAGTGTGTGTGTGAGTGAGTGTGTGTTCAGTGATAGATTGCCGTCCTGTCCTGGGTGTATTTGCACAGCGCACGAATTGTTCTCTCCTGGATGGGCATGGAGAACCCCCCCCCCAGTAGAGGATTAAGCGGAAGATAATGAGATCCTGAGCACAGTGAGTGTAATCACTCCAGCTAATCACTCCAGCAATCACTATTATTGGTTTCTGATTACTGGAATTTAAGGTGTTTCCTGTCCCTGGTCCCCCTCCCCTATTCCGTTTGGGGCCCTGGATCTGGACCGCGGTATCAGGGCAGTGTGACACAGCCGCAGGTCATCGACACGGCGGGGGTAAGAACAGCAGACGATGACGGGAAAGTTCATCAGAAATAGAACAAGGCACTGAGCTGTTAAAAGCGCCTCGGCTGCAGTGGGTTCCATAGTGTAGCGGTTATCACGTCTGCTTTACACGCAGAAGGTCCTGGGTTCGAGCCCCAGTGGAACCATCTGTTTTAACGTATGTTTTTTGGCATGTGATAAAAAAAAATCTGATTCCATTCAATGAGCATTTAGAGTCACAATTTAATTCCTGTGAGACTATCCGTCTCGGCGGCACGGTGGCTTAGTGGTTAGCACGTTCGCCTCTCAGCGCTAGGGATTCCCGGTTCGAATCCCCATCTGGGTGGAGTTTCCATGTTCTCCCCGTGTCCGCGTTGGTTTCCTCCGGGTTCTCCGGTTTCTTCCCACAGTCCAAAAACATGGATCAAGTCAATTGAGTTCTCCAAATTGCCCCATATAGAGTGTGTTTGTGTGAGTGAGTGTGTGCCCAGCGATAGGTTGGCGCCCTGTCCTGGGTGTGTCTGCCCGGCGTCCGAGACATTCTCCCCTGGATGGGCATGGGGAACCCCCCCCCGGGTTCTCCGGTTTCTTCCCACAGTTCAAAAACATGGATCAAGTCAATTGAGTTCTCCAAATTGCCCCATATAGAGTGTGTTTGTGTGAGTGAGTGTGTGCCCAGCGATAGGTTGGCGCCCTGTCCTGGGTGTGTCTGCCCGGCGTCCGAGACGTTCTCCCCTGGATGGGCATGGGGAACCCCACCGCGACCCTAATAGAGGATAAAGTGGGAGATAATGAATTATCTCCCACTTTATATCCTGTTTCGAACTATCCGTCTCTACTTCTGCGGCCACAGTGGAGGGGACTTCCAAAAGTTCTAATAACAGGCATCATCAGTCAGTTTGGCAGATTGGCAGCACAACAGGGGCTTCAGCGTGACCTCCTGCAGTAAAGTTCAATCATATTAGATGACTTTTAGTCCCTTCATATCCCACTGACTGACAGAAAGAAACCTGTGGGGTTTCAACATCCATCCATTATCCTCAGCTTTATTCTCTACTATGGTCGCTGGTGTAGGGGTGGGTTTCCCATGCCCATCCAGGGGAGAACGATTCAGGCGCTGGTCAGATACACCCAGGACAGGGGGGCAATCTATCACTGGACACACACACACAGACACACTCTATATGGGGCAATTTGGAGCTTTGGGAAGAAACCGGAGAACCCGGAGGAAACCCATGCGGATACGGGGAGAACATGGAAACTCCACCCAGATTGGGATTCGAACCAGCGCTGAGAGGAGAACATGCAAAACACTAAACCACCATGCCCCCCACCATCCATTATCTTCCGCTTTATCCTCTACTAGGGTCACGGGAGGTTTCCCCATGTCCATCCATTCGAGAACGTTTCGGGCGCTGGGCAGATACACCCAGGACAGGGGGGCAATCCATCGCTGGACACACACTCACGCTCACACACACACACACACACACACACACACACTCTATATGGGGCAATTTGGAGAACTCAATTGACCTTGATCCATGTTTTTGGACTGTGGGAGGAAACTGGAGAACCCAGAGGAAACCCACGCGGACACAGGGAGAACATGCAAACTCCACCCAGATGGGGATTCGAACCGGGAATTCCTAGCGCTGAGAAGAGAACATGCCAAACCACTAAGCCACAGTGCCGCCTGACCCATTTTATAATAGTTTTTAATTTAATAAGCCACCGTGCCGTCCAGGTGTAATGATATAATGAGATGTTAGCAGGTGAAGTTCTAAATGACCCTCAGATTTCAATATATTTACATCTCACATTGAGCTGATGACCAGCCTTTGCTCCAGGTTTCAGCTTTCAGTGATTTAATCAGGCTGAGATTGATTTAACACCAAAACATACGACTGAGAGTCAACAATACATGAGGTTATGGATGAGGACAGAGGGTTGTGAGTATGGATTAGTGATTTTTAGGAAAAATACCTTGAAACGTTGTGATTCTCATCGGATTTTGTGCATTAAATGGGTGAGGGGGACGTGCTCTTTAATTGTATTTTATCTTTATTTTAATCTTAGCTTTTGCATATTTAGTTCTTATATTTCTATTCTGCAGTTGTTTAATTTATGCAATATAATACAGCCTGGACGGTGGCTTAGTGGTTTATCATGTTCTCCTCTCAGCGCTGGGTTTCCTCCGGGTTCTCCGGTTTCCTCCCACAGTCCAAAAACATGGATTCAAGGTAAATGGAATGCTCCAAATTGCCCCATATAGAGTGTGTCTGTGTGAGTAAGTGTGTGCCCAGTGATAGATTGCCCCCCTGTCCTGGGTGTATCTGCCCAGTGCCCGAAACGTTCTCCCCTGGATGGGCATGGGGAATCCCCCCCCGCGACCCTAATAGAGGATAAAGCGGAAGATAATGGCTGGTTATTATATTTATCATATTATTTTTATTATATAATTTATTATATATTATATTATTAGTTATTATAGTTCTATTCTGCAGTTGTTGTTTAATTTGTGCAATATCACACAGCCTGAGTGGTGGCTTAGCGGTTAGCATGTTCTCCTCTCAGCGCTGGGGATCCGGGTTGGAGTCCCAATCTGGGTGGAGTTTGAATGTTCTCCCCGTGTCCGCGTGGGTTTCCTCCAGGTTCTCCGGTTTCCTCCGACAGTCCAAAAACATGGATCAAGGTCAATTGAATTCTCCAAATTGCTCCATATAGAGGGTGTGTGTGTGAGTGAGTGTGTGTCCAGTGATAGATTGGCGCCCTGTCTGCCCAACGCCCGAAGCTTTCTCCCCTGGATGGACATGGGGACCCCACCGCCACCCTTGTAGAGGATAAAGCAGAAGTTAATGGATGGATGAACGCATGATGGTTTGAATGAAGGATTTTCTTCTTACAGAAGCATTTCCATGTTGGGTTCAGTGCTTCGTGGTGGGATTTGGGAGTTGGCTTTATTTACTCAGCAGCTGTGTTTCTGGAGGGTGAGGCCTGCACTCTGAATGGGGGGGGGGGGCACCTAAGGAAAAAAGCTTGAGTTGGCAGTGCCAGCTGCACCTCCTGAAAACGACCTCTTACATAATGTTCAGCTCAGAAGAATGAAGTCTGAACTCCATGAACTCCATGAAGAAGAATAAATCACAGACGCTCTGCACACTGCGGCTTCTCACGGCTCTTCAGGTCTTTATTTGGTCACACCGTCCGGTGTTTAAAACCTCCCTCACGTTCTCCAACCCGCCGCTCTGACTGAAACATTCAAATTGTATGAAAATGCTGAAGGAAATCTTTAAAAGGCACGTTTTGACCGGCCCCCAGTTTTAAGCCAATCACAGAGCGGCTTTGTTATTCACTCAGCCAATAGATGAAGAGATATCAACGGTTTGGACGAAATGTGTGTGTGTTTAAAACCCCTTCATGTCGATGACATTAGTTCCCTAAATCCAGTGGCTTTTACGCACTACCAAGCGTACTATATTACAGAGTAAGTGCTATTTCAGATCGAGCCGCTGTCTGAGAAACCTGAGGTGCCAATCAATTCATCATTTGACTTTCTGTAACCTCTGATGTCACAGAGCAGATTACAGACTACTTTTTTTTAGCACCCTCTTTCAATCTTTAGTATTATATATAATTAATAGTATTAATCATCAATTGATTACTGAAGTACACAATTTAAGTATAATGCCTCCACATTTGAATAAATCCATCCATTATATTCCGCTTTATCCTATATCAGGGTCGCGGGGAAGGGGGGGGGGGGTTCCCCATGCCCATCCAGGGGAGAATGGTTTGTGCGCTGGGCAGATATACCCAGGACAGGGCGCCAATCTATCACTGGGCACACACTCAATCACACACACACACACACACACACTCTATATGGGGCAATTTGGAGAACTCAGTTGACTTGATCCATGTTTTTGGACTGTGGGAGGAAACCGGGGAACGCGGAAGAAACCCACGCGGACACGGGGAGAACATGCAAACTCCACCCAGATAGGGATTCGAACCAGGAATCCCTAGCGCTGAGAGGAGAACATGTCAACCACTAAGCCATTTGAATAAATGATAGAATTTCTACCACATTTCATTTATTTAAAGAAACAAAGCACTTTAATCATTACCATATAAAGATGAAAACACTTGTTAGTTGTTAATATCAGTTACACTGGTACACGTTGGAAACACGTTTTGACCAGCCCCCAGTTTTAAACCAATCAAAGAGCATCTTAGATATTCCATCAGCCAATAGCCGAAGAGTTGGCACCGGTATGGAGCAAATATGTGTGTGTTTATAACCTCCTCATGTCGATGACATTAGTTCCCTAAATCCAGTGGCTTTTACGCACTACCAAGTGTACTACATTACACAGAAGTGCTATTTCAGATCGAGCCGCTGTCTGAGAAACCTGAGGCGCGAATCAAGTCATTTGATTTTCGGTAAGCTCTTACGTCACAGAGCAGATTACAGACTACTTTTTTTTTTTTAGCACACTCTTTATCTCGTTAATATTATTAATATAATTAATTAGTATTAATAATTAGTATTAATCCTCATTTGATTACATCATAAGTACAAAAATTAAGTACAAAGCCTCCACATTTAAATAAATGATGTCATTTCTACATCATTAAATTTATTTAAAGAAACAAAGCACTTTAATCATTACCATATAAAGATGAAAACACTTGTTAGTTGTTAATATGAGTTACACTGGCACACGTTGGAAACACGTTTTGACTGGCCCCCAGTTTTAAGCCAATCAAAGAGCAGCCTTGTTATTCCCTCAGCCAATAGACGAAGAGTTGTCAACGGTATGGCACAAATGTGTGTGTGTTTAAAACCTCCTTATGTCGCTGACATTAGTTCCCTTAATCCAGTGGCTTTTACGCACTACCAAGTGTACTACATTACACAGAAGGTGCTATTTCAGATCGAGCCGCTGTCTGAGAAACCTGAGGAGCGAATCGAGTCATTTGACTTTCGGTAAATTCTGACGTCACAGAGCAGATTACAGACTACTTTTTTTTTTTTTAGCACACCCTTTCTCTCGTGAATATTATTAATAGTTATATAATTAATTAAATTAATAATTAATAGTATTAGGCGGCACGGTGGCTTAGTGGTTAGCATGTTCGCCTCTCAGCACTAGAGATTCCCGGTTCGAATCCCAATCTGGGTGGAGTTTCCATGTTCTCTGTCCATGTTCTGTGTCCACATGTGTTTCCTCCGGGTTCTCCGATTTCCTCCCACAATCCAAAAACATGGATCAAGGTCAATTGAGTTCTCCAAATTGCCCCATATAGAGTGTGTTTGTGTGTGTGTGTGTGAGTGAGTGTGTGTCCAGTGATATATTGGTGTCCTGTCCTGGGTGTATCTGCCCAGGGCCCAAAACGTTCTTCCCTGGATGGGCATGGGCATGGGCAATCATTGGCATGGGCATGGGCATGGGACCCCCCCGTGACCCTAATATAGGATAAAGTGGAAGATAATGGGTGGATTAATGGACTTACTTAAAATATAATTTGAGAAAATCCCTTTACAGAGCAATGGTGCAGGGTTCAGTATTGACCTGTTACTCAACCTCTGTTTTTATTGAGTGCAGAATCGGTTGCTGGTCTGAAGAGGTCTTATTCATGCAGGAAGATAACTCCTGAGACAGCTCCTCATCAAGGCATGATCTCATTAGAACTTTGACTCTCACTGTGACCAGAAATAACAACAATTACCAAATAACAAGACAGATAACAGGAGCCTGCAAAGTGTCCTGTTACAAACATACAGACCTGAAACCTCTCACCAACACACCCTGCATCGAGTATTAGATCCATTTACCAGGTGGCACTTTGACAAATTAAAAAATGAGGACGTGAGACTAACGGAAGTTTAAATGATAATTTTAAATTAAATAATATTGGGCGGCACGGTGTCTTAGTGGTTTAGCATATTCTTCTCTCGGTTCCCAGTTCCCGGTTCCCTGTTCGAATCCCAATCTGGGTGGAGTTTCCATGTTCTCCCCGTGTCCGCATGGGTTTCCTCCGGGTTCTCCGGTTTCCTCCCACAGTCCAAAAACATGGATTCAAGGTAAATTAAATGCTCCAAATTGCCCCATATAGAGTGTGTCTGTGTGAGTGAGTGTGTGCCCAGCAATAGATTGGCATCCTGTCCTGGGTGTTTCTGCCTAGCAACCAAACGTTCTCCCCTGGATGGGCATGGGGAACCCCCCTGCGACCCTAATAGAGGATAAAGCGAAAGATAATAATGGATGGATAAATAATACTGATGGTAATTGCGAAATAAAAAAATATTTGACATTTATTAAAGCATCCTGCTGCATTACGTATTAAATGTACAATAGTCAGATAGTAAAATAATTAATACCCCCCCCCCCCCCCATTCATCTGGGTCACATGCCACAGGGATTGACGGTATTAAGGTGGACCGCTCTCACTTGTAACATGTGAGCCAGATATGCCCCAGATTAAGGTCATGCATCAGCCCAAGGTGATTCTCATGTAGGTAGAACTACCAGATCTTTACCAGATGAGAACCAGATGTGTTTTATTATGTGGGTCACTTATGGCTCATGAAGGTGACAGTAATGCATGTCTGCCAAATTTGGGACATGTGGATCATCCATCCATTATCTTCCACTTTATCCTCTATTAGGGCCGTGGGGGGTTCCCCATTGCTATCCAGGGGAGAACGTTTCGGGCGCTGGGCAGATACACCCAGGACAGAGTGTCAATCTATCACTGGGCACACACTCACTCACTCACTCACTCACTCACTCACTCACTCACTCACTCACTTACTCACACAGATGCACTCTATATGGGGTAATTTGATTGATTGATTGATTGATTAAGATTCAACATTCAAGAAAGTTTCATTATCATTTATATGGCATGTGGTACATGGTACAGAAACGAAATTATGGCTCACGGACCTTCCTCCGGGTTCTCCGGTTTCCTCCCACAGTCCAAAAACATGCATCAAGTCAATTGAGTTCTCCAAATTGCCCCATATAGAGTGTGTCTGTGAGAGTGAGTGAGTGTGTGCCCTGCAATAGATTGGCGCCCTGTCCTGGGTGTATCTGCCCAGCGCCCCGACGTTCTCCCCTGGATGGGCATGGGGAACCCCCCCGGATAAAGCGGAAGATAATGGATATATATATATATATATATATATATATATATATATATATATATATATAGTTATAGTCTGCTGACCGGGCGGGGTGGATCCGCTACTCGGAGACGAATTCAGACTGAGAACGGAGATGAAATGCAAACCGGGTTTATTTCCAGGCACACAGGGTAACAGTACTGGGAACAACGACACAATGGAGGTAACACGAGGAGGTGCGTGATGACGTGGAGACGCGGCGTATGACAGAGCCTGACGTCAGCCGGCGTCGTGTCCCAATCCTGTGAGACTGGTGTGAAGGGAGCTTTGAGAGGTAGTGACGGCAGGCGATGAACTGCACACACAAAACACAGAACAAACGAGAACGAGGTACACACAGAGTGAGGCAAAAACAAGGCTCTGGGCCGTACCCTTTCCAGTCAACCAGAAACTGGACTCCTGCCACGACGTCGGGAGTCCAGTAGACGACGGACTATGTAGGCTGGTTGGCCGTCGATGAGGCGTGGGGCTGGATGCGCATGTGACGAGGCAGGTGGAGGCGGACAGCTGGTGAATTGATGATCCTGGAAATGGGGAAGGGTCCTATGAAGCAGGGGCTTAGTTTCCTTGACTCAGTCTTTAGCGGGATGTTCTTTGTGGACAGCCAGACCAGTTGACCCACCTTGTATACAGGGGCCAGGCGGTGCCGACGGTTGGCCGAGAGGGTGGACGTGGTTTGGGCTTGGCGAAGTGCTATGAGGGTGTTTTTCCATGTGCGCCGGCAGCGGCGAATATGCTGGCTGACCAATGAAACACTGATCTCCGCTTGCTCTTTAGGGAATGGGGGGTTGGTAGCCCAGTGCTACCTCAAACGGGGACTTACCAGTGGCGGAACAGCGCACGGTGTTGATTGCGTATTCCACCCAGGCTAGATGGTCACTCCAGTGCTCTGGGTGCTGGGCGGAAACGCAGCGCAGGGTGGTCTCCACCACCTGGTTAGCTCTCTCTGCCTGGCCGTTGGACTGGGGGTGGCTTTTTTTGTATTACCTCGGGCGTTCGGCAGACCCGTGATGAAATCCAGTGCGACGTGTGACCAGGGACGCCCAGGTATGGAAATCGTCAGGAGCAGTCCGGCAGGTGGCTGATGTGAGGCTGGTTGCGGGCGCACACAGCACAGGCGGGTGACAAACTGCCGAAAGTCAGCTGACAAGGAGGGCCACCAGAATCGACGCCTGATGATCTCCTCGGTCCTCGAGACCCCAGGATGGCAAGCCCAGCGGGAAAAGGTCCGGTTGGGTGGACCCAGTCCCGGGTCAGGATCCTTCGCCAGTTCCCGTTCCATGACTCGACGGACCTCCCAGGAGACACCTGCGACGAGACACTGGGAAGACAGGATAAGGTCATTACCTCCTTCTCCGAGAAGAGCCGTGAAAGTGCGTCTGACTTGGCATTCCGCGTTCTAGGTCGATAGGACAATGTGAAATTGAATCGACCAAAGAACAAGGCCCAACAAGCCTGACGGGAGTTCAGCCTCTTGGCCGACTGAATGTAGGCCAGGTTCTTGTGGTCGGTCCAAACCACAAACGGCTGCACAGCCCCTTCCAGCCAGTGGCGCCACTCCTCCAGCGCAAGCTTGACCACCAGCAGGTCACGGTTCCCCACGTCATAGTTCCTCTCGGCCGCCGAGAGTTTCCTGGAGAAGAAAGCACACGGGTGAAGGCGACCCTCCTCCGACTTCTGGGAGAGGACAGCCCCGCTCCAGCACCCGACGCGTCGACTTCCACTATGAACTGTTTAGTGGGGTGTGGCTGTATCAAAATGGGGGCAGAGATGAAGCAGGTTTTGAGAAAGTCCATGGCGTGCTGGGCCTCCTGAGTCCAGCAGAACTTCTCTTTAGTGGAGGTAAGGGATGTGAGTGGTGAGGTGATGCTGCTGTAATTCTTTATGAAGTTTGCGAACCCCAGGAACCTTTGAAGCTCAGTCCTCGACGTGGGGGTAGGCCAGCCGGCGATGGCACGGATCTTCTCGGGGTTGGGTCGCATAGCCCCTGTAGATAGGATGAACCACAGGAAGGACACCGACTCCTGATGGAAGCAGTATTTCTTGGCTTTTACATATAGTCTGTTCTGCAGGAGGCGGTTCAGAACGAGACGGACGTGTCGGACGTGCTCGTTGGTGTCCCTGGAGAAGATCAGGATGTCATCTAGGTAGACGAAGATGAAACGATCCAGGAAGTCCCGCAACACATCATTCACCAGAGCTTGGAACATGGCCGGGGCGTTCTTGAGGCCGAAGGGGACCACGCGGTATTCATAGTGGCCGCTCGGGGTGTTGAACGCCGTCTTCCATTCGTCCCCTTCCTCTATGCGAACCAGGTGGCAGGCGTTCCGCAGGTCCAGCTTGGTGAAGATGGTTGCTCCCTGCAAAGACTCAAATACGGAGGATGTAAGCGGCAGAGGGTATTTGTAGAGGACTGTGATGGTGTTTAGTCCCCTATAGTCGATGCAGGGACGTAGGGAGCCGTCCTTCTTAGATACAAAGAAGAAACCCGCCGCTACGGGGGATGTCGAGGGTCGGATCAATCCTGTGGCGAGACACTCCGACACGTACTTCTCCATTGCCTCCCTTTCTGGACGTGACAATGGGTAGAGCCGGCTGGCGGAAGGGAAGCCCCTGGCACAAGGTCAATAGCACAATCATAAGCTCTGTGGGGTGGAAGCTGGCAGGCCTTGTCTTTGTTGAATACTTCCCCCAGGTCATGGTACTCACCGGGTACTGAGGACAGGTCGACAGGGGTAGGACTGCCCGGGTCAGGTGTGTTGCTGGGGGGGCTGCGGCAAGTAGGCAGGAGGAGTGGCACGAGACCCCCCACGTGAGGACCCGTGCATTAACCCAGTCAATGTGGGGGTTGTGCTTGCGCAGCCAAGGGTAACCCAGAATGACTGTGGCTTCAGGGGACTGGAAAACGGCAAAGCAGATCCTCTCCTGGTGGTTTTCCTCCAATGTCAAACGGACGTGTGAGGTGCGGTGCGTGATGGGAGAGAGCCGCCTGCCATTCAACGCCAACGTATGGAGAGGGGAAGCTAGTGGAGAGATCTCAATGCCATACAGGTTAGCAAAGTCAACGTCTATCAGATTCTCCTCTGCCCCAGAATCTAATAGAACGTTGACGGTGACTCTTTTTCCCTGAAGGGAAAATACTGCGGGGAGGCTGAGTCGATGGACTTGGGGTTTTAGAGTAGGACTCAACAGGACCCCAAGTTTTACTGCCGAATCAACACTTTTTGGGCGGACCGGGCACCCCCTTACCTGATGATTACCTCCGCCACAGTAAAAGCAAAGCCCCTGGTCCCTGCGTGTGCTGCGAACCTCAGGTGCTAGCGTGGTGCGGCCCAGCTGCATAGGTTCGGGTCCAGCCGACTGTTCGGGCAGGGGAGCAGCCATCGGGAGAGCTGGCGGTAGTCTAGACGGGGTGATGGTGTGGGCAAGCTCCCGGGATTGACGCTCGCGGCGTCGCTCATTAAGACATCCGTCTATGCATATGGCAAGGTTGATGAGTTCCTAGAGGGTATCAGGTCTGTCGCTCGTTGCCAATTCATCACGCATCTGCTCATTCAGGGTGTGAAGAAACACGGCGCGGAGTGAGCGCTCACACCATCCCGACTCCGCAGTGAGTGTCTGGAACTCGACCACTAACTCTACTGAGCATGTCCCCTGTCGTACCGAGAGCAGTCAAGAGTCTATGTCATCGGCATAGTCCGGACGATCGAATACAGAGCGGAAGCGTTCCAAAAACGAGGTGTACGTGGTGCCCACCGGAGAGATGGATCCCTGCGCCGCTTCGGCCCAATTCAGTGCACGAACGCGCAGCAGCCTGATGACAAAAGCAATCTTGTGCGCGTCGGTGGGGAAGCATGTGGGGCGGATGTTAAAATCCTCTACACCTCTGTAGGTCCCCGTGGTACGGTTCCGGGTGGACCGCGGCTCCGTCGGGGCACATAGAAAACATGGAAGACGTACTCGGTACCTGGTTGGCGGATTCTGTCGCCGGTGCAGGAGCAGTGGTCGAAGCAGGCAGTGAGGCGAGGGCCGTCTGCACCTGTAACGCCAGTTTGCTGACCAAATCCGCCAATCCCTCCTGGCGGCTGTAGAGCAGATCGAGGCGTGGATCGGGCTGTTGTCCGGCCGATGGTGACTGCGCCGGCTCCGCTCCAGCGCTGAATCGCTCTGAGGAATCCATGTTGGCCAGTTAGTAATATTATGGTCTGCTGACCGGGCGGGGTTGATCCGCTACTCGGAGACGAATTCAGACTGAGAATGAATTCGGGTTTATTTCCAGGCACACAGGGTAACAGTACTGGGAACAACGACACAATGGAGGTAACACGAGGAGGTGCGTGATGACGTGGAGATGCGGCGTATGACAGAGCCTGACGTCACCTGGCGTCGTGTCCCAATCCTGTGTGACTGGCGTGAAGGGAGCTTTAAGAGGTAGTGACGGCAGGCGATGAACTGCACACACAAAACACAGAACAAACGAGAATGAGGTACACACAGAGTGAGGCAAAAACAAGGGTAGGCAAGGCGAGGCAGTGAAGGGA
This sequence comes from Corydoras sp. C115, assembly GCA_019802505.1. Classification (NCBI taxonomy): domain Eukaryota; kingdom Metazoa; phylum Chordata; class Actinopteri; order Siluriformes; family Callichthyidae; genus Corydoras; species Corydoras sp. C115. The sequence goes on from JAFMOC010000299.1 coordinate 164,465, forward strand.
GCTAGTATAATCGGGCATAGCACAGGCTTGGCACAAGACTAACTGGCGGGGAACGGAAGGGCGTGCAGGGCTTTAATAAGGAACCCAGGTGCGCATGATTATGGGGGCGTGAACAACCAGGCCAACCCACACCACGTGACAATAACATATATATATATATATATATATAAACTGGACACCTCATGCCATCATTTATATTACACATAATATAAAATGGAAATATACAATATAAATATAGCACCATATGCAATGTGAAATACAGCAGAAACTATGTATATAAGTGTAAAATGAGGTAAATGATGGCATGAGGTGTCCAGTTAGTAAACTGTTTGGACTGTTGGAGGAAACCCACACAGATACGGGGCCGAAGCAGAGTGTCGCTTCGGCTTGCTCTTTGGGGGTTTAAAGGCCTTTCATTCTGTAAAGCTGCTTTGTGACAATGTACTGTTGTAAAAAGCGCTATATAAATAAATTACTTGACTTGACTTGACTAGAACGTGCAAACTCCACCGTTGGGATTCGAACCGGGAATCTCCAGCGCTGAGAGGAGAACATGCCAACCACTAAGCCACCGTGCCACATGTGGATCATGTTCTAACATGAGAATCCATGTATAACATTTTAAAAACCATTGGGTTTTAAATGTCCAGAGATGTTTTTTTTTTTAGCATGTGATTCCAAACCAAAGTTTTTTTGGAGCTGAAATGTTACAGGTTCTGCACTTCTCTGAAAATCTGTTTTTGAGGGAATGATTTGTTTTTGTAATTTTAGTGTAACTCACATATGAAACGCATCATTTTTATTGACGTTTTTGGCATTTTAATTGTTGTTAACATACATCACATAAAAATGATAATAATTACGACATTGTAAACTAATGGCGCCCTCTTGTGGAGACAGTCATGTCATGCATGTTGCTGGTAGACGTGGTTTTTATTAATAATGTCGTTTTTGTGGAGATTTTCGACACTGGCATGATCCATACACCTTGGTTACCTGATTTAACACAGTTAGTGGACAAAAAATACCCAAAACATTCACAACGCAACGCATTATGGTACTAAACAGGTACATACTGTGTGTGTGTATGTATGTATATGTAATATATATAATATATATAATATATATATATATATATATATATATATATATATATATATATATATATATATATATATATATATATATGTATGTGTGTGTGTGTGTGTGTGAACTTCCAGTCTGTGTGCAGTCATTGTAATTTTAAAAAATAATTATTTATTAATATAAATAATAAATTACTGGTTTTACTTATTTTTACTAACAACAATTTACTTGTTTGTTGTACCCTTTTTTAGTTTTAATGAGTGTACCAGTTTGTGGCTGCCCACTGTATACACCAACCCTGATCCCTCGAGTCACTGACTCCACTAGACCCCTGAAGGTGTTCTGTGGTATTTTTCACCAAGATGTTACCCACAGATCCTTTATCTCCTGTAAGTTGGAGGTGGAGCCTCCATGTATCAGACATGTTAATCTGGGAGTTTGCATGTTCTCCCCGTGTCCATGTGGGTTTCAGCGCCCCAGCGCCCGAAACATTCTCCCCTGGATGGGCATGGGGAACCCCTCCACCCTGGTACAGTATAAAGCGGAAGATAATGGATGGATGGATGTTTTAACTTATCAGTTTGTGTGTGTGTGTGTGTGTGTGTGTGTGTGTGTGTGTGTGTGTGTGTGTGTGTGTGTGTGTGTGTGTGTGCTCCTCCTCGTCATTTTATGGAAGTGCTGCAGTGGTTTTTGGTTAATAATCTTACAGCCTTAGCACATACCGGTCAGGCCGGAGATAACACATGGATGGAGCGGGGTGGTTGATTTTTAGGGAAGTGGTCAGAGTGGGAAGTGGGATTTTTAGGGAAGCGGGCCTTCCAATGAGTCAGCAGACATGTGGAAATTCACCTCATTTAATTCTCACTGATTAAAACAAAGGTGGCTTAGTGTTTAGCATATTCCTCTCAGCGCTAGGGATTCCCGCATCGAATCCCAGTCTGGGTGGAGTTTCCATGTTCTCCCCATGTCCGCGTGGGTTTCCTGCGGGTTCTCCGGTTTCCTCTCACAGTCCAAAAAAACATGGATCAAGGCTAATGTAACAGGTGCCTAGGGCACCTGTCACCTGTTCTTGTGTTTTTCGGTCTCTGTGTTTGTGTCATTATGTTGGGTTAATTAGCGGTCTTGCCAGGGTTTTTTAGTTAAGTAGTTTCTCTGTTTCATTGGTTGTTTTGGTGCATGTGATGGGATGTGTTTATGTATTTATTTCCGGTGTTCCTTGTCCTCCGTGCGCGTCTTTGTTTCATGTCCACTCGTTTTTTGTACCTTTGTGTGTGGTGTCACGTCACCATAATAAATTTGTGTTCCTGCTACCTGCATGCCTGGCTCCCTTCTGCGCGTCAGAGTGCTGTGGCTCTGCGCTTCCTATGCGCAGCCACTTTATCCCGAGGTAGACGAGTGTGACATAAAGACGCGCCTGTCAATTTGGGGAGTCCAGTGCCCAGGTAAGCTTATTTTAAAATTTTTCTTTGCGGGGGCCGTGTAACCTCATACTCGTGTCCGCGAGTGCGTCGCTATGCGCAGCCCACCATCCCGGAGCCGTAAGGACGGCTCGATCAGAGTGATGTCGGAGTAATATGACTCCGATGATGAGTGGATGTGGAGGTACGGGTATGAGGCGCTCTGCGCGGAGGAAGGTCTTGATCTGGTTGAGATTTCTGATGATGAGGAGGGCGATTCGTACCTGTATGGGCATATTCTGCCCATACGAACCCTCCTGAACTCTGAGGAGTTCTGGACGGACGCTCCGGTCCAGCTTGTTAAACCCCCCGTGGCGAGATCCGGACGCCTCCGCGTGCACTGCGGGGCAGTCACGTGACGCGTCCACGCCGGTCCGCGCCGTGTCTGGTTCGCGCTGCGAGGGGACGGTACCGGAGCCGGTACTCGAGGGGGTAAATATGAATACATGTGGCGTGATTGTGGGGTGTCCCCCTGTCTCATCTGTCTCGTGTGTCCAGTCCGTCTTCCCTGTGTCAGATATGTCCGTGTCTTTGTGTTTGGGCATTGCGGTGGGGGTGTATTTGTACTGTGTTCAGGATGGCGATCCCGAGGCGCAGGTACACCCAGCGTGCGTGCCGGCGGAGGTTCAGCCAGCAGGCGTGCCCGCCAAGGTCCTGCCAGCGTGCGAACCCACCGAGGTCCTGCCAGTGTGCGAACCCGCTGAGGTCCAGCCAGCATGCGTGCCTGCCAAGGTCCAGCCAGCATGCGTGCCCGCCAAGGTCCTGTCAGCATGCGTGCCCGCCAAGGTCCTGCCAGCGTGCGAACCCGCCGAGGTCCAGCCAGCATATGAATCCTCCGAGGCCCCTCCTGCGTCGTTCCCGCCAAGGTCCAGCCAGCGGGCAGTCCTGTCACAGACCCGCGAGCCTGCACACCTGTGGTGGTCCATGCGCTGCATGCCGCCCAGCCCGAAGTCCAGGGGCCGCACGCCGCCCAGCCCGAAGTCCAGGGGCCGCACGCCGCCCAGCCCGAAGTCCAGGGGCCGCACGCCGCCCAGCCCGAAGTCCAGGGGCCGCACGCCGCCCACCCCGAAGTCCAGGGGCCGCACGCCGCCCAGCCCGAAGTCCAGGGGCCGCACGCCGCACAGATCGAGCAGCAGAGGCCGCACGCCGCCCAGCCCGAGCAGCAGGAGCCGCACGCCGCCCAGCCCGAGCAGCAGGGGCGTCCGCCTCGCCACGCAGCCAGAGGGCGTGGCCCACTCCTCGTCCGCCGAGGGCGCCCACCGGACCACGCAGCCAGAGGACGTACCCCCTCCTCGTCCGCCGAGGGCGCCCACCGGACCACGCAGCCAGAGGGCGTGGCCCACTCCGTGTCCGCCAAAGGCGCTCATCAGCCCACGCAGCCAGAGGGCGTTCGGCACGCCTCCCCCGCAGAGGGCATCCACCGGAGGGTGCCTGCCAAGCCCGGCTCAAGGATTATTATTATTATTTTATTTATTTTTTTTTTTCATGGTCGCGTCCCCCCGTTGCGCGACCGCAGGGGCGGGGGTAATGTAACAGGTGCCTAGGGCACCTGTCACCTGTTCTTGTGTTTTTCGGTCTCTGTGTTTGTGTCATTATGTTGGGTTAATTAGCGGTCTTGCCAGGGTTTTTTAGTTAAGTAGTTTCTCTGTTTCATTGGTTGTTTTGGTGCATGTGATGGGATGTGTTTATGTATTTATTTCTGGTGTTCCTCATCCTCCGTGCGCGTCTTCGTTTCATGTCCACTCGTTTGATGTACCTTTGTGTGTGGTATCACGTCACCATAATAAATTAGTGTTCCTGCTACCTGCATGCCTGGCTCCCTTCTGCGCTTCAGAGTGCTGCGGCTCTGCGCTTCCTATGCGCAGCCGCTTTATCCTGAGGTAGACGAGTGTGACAGCTAATCCATCCATCCATCATCTTCTGCTTTATCCTCCACTAGGGTCATGGGGGGGGGGGGGGTTCCCCATGTCCATCCAGGGTAGAATGTTTCGGGTGCTGGGCAGATACACTCAGGACAGGGGGGCAATCTATCGCTGGACACACACACTCACACACACACTCTATATGGGGCAATTTGGAGAATTCAATTGACCTTGATCCATATTTTTGGACTGTGGGAGGAAACCGGAGAACCCGGAGGAAACCCTCGCGGACACGGGGAGAACATGCAAACTCCATCCAGATTGGGATTCAAACCGGGAATCCCTAGTGCTGAGAGGAGAACATGCCAACTACTAAACCTGTTCTCTAATGCTCAGAACCCCAATAGTACCACCACAGAACAGGGATTATTGGATGGGGCATTATTCCTATCCCAGCAGTGTCACTAAGGTGTTTAAATGAAACTACAGCAGCACTGCTGCACTAAACCCCCCCACCACATCAGTCTCACTGCAGAACTGACAGTGTTCTCCCCTGGATGGACATGGGACCCCCCCCCCCCCCCCCCCCCCCCCGCGACCCTAGTAAAGGATAAAGCAGAAGATAATGGATGGATGTTTATTTCTGTAATTTTGCATTGCAGGGTGTTTTTCAGCAGCTGGCATTTATATAATTTATATAACTGCAGTGAATTATTTAAAATAAGTTAATAAATAAATAAAAACACGTTACACTTCAGAAAATCTTATATTCAGTTCACATTTATTCATTTTAAACAATTGACAGAGTATAAAAGACAGAGTTTTAAACCAAAAATAACATTTAAAACAAACTTAATTAAACCAAAGCTCATGCAGTTTGGGCGACCATAGAGCTGTGGTGCCGATGTTCCACTGCTGGAACCGAAAAACTGCACTGAGCCCAAGCTGGTCCTCATACGAGAACAGTAACGTGGTCTACACGTCAGAAAACACCTCTGTTTCACGTCTGGCCCACATATGGACAAAGGAACCGAGGTCTGATGGGCATTACGAGTGAAAATATGTTACAGCAACTACAGATCATGATTGATAATAGCGCCCTCTAAAGGAGCTTTTAATCATTATTGTTAGATTTCGTGTTGATGTTGCGTTTTTTTGGACGTTTATTGAAATATATATATATATATATAAACAATATATATATATATATATATATATATATATATATATATATATATATATATATATATAAACAAAATATATATATATATATATATATATAAACAAAAATATATATATATATATATATATATATATATATATATAAACAAATCGCGTACGGGACGCAACATTTATTTGCCAAATTCTAGATCATTCTGTATTTCATTGGACGAATAGAAACTCTTGGGTTTTAGACTATCAATCTGAAGGCTGTGGGTTCAAATCCCAGGTCCACAGAAGTTACATTTACATTACATTTGGTCATTTAGCAGACGCTTTTATCCAAAGCGACTTACAAGGTGAGCGCAGGGTTAATCACAACATCCCTGGAGCAGTGAGGGTTAGGGCTCTTGCTCAAGGACCCACACTGGTAACTTCAATGGAACCCACAACCTTCAGATTGATAGCCCAACACCCTAACCACTGAGGTACCTTGCCCTTTGATACCTTGCACACAGTGGTAACTTGTGGGTTCTTAAGCGAGAGCCTTAACTCTCATTGCTCCAGTGATGCTGTGCAGCTGAGCCAGTGCTCTGACCCCAACCAAATTGGGATACTTGTACATCACTTTAAATAAAAGCATCTTCCAAATAACCAAATATAACGTAAATGTAAATATCTGTAGAAACAGGAACAGTCTGGGTGTTGGGAAGCCTTTGGCCGGTGCTCTGGTGTGGTGTATATGTTCTTATTTTATCTCAGAGCTCTGTAGCGTGGCACCTGCATTTTCCTAGAGGATAGCATTTTGCTAAGCTACATCCAGATGTGTGGCAGTGACTCGGTCCACGTCTGTCTGGGGCGATCTTGTGAACTCTGTGGTAGGACACAGTTGATATTAAAATTCTGCTGCTGTCTACAAACAATAAGTTCTTCACTCAAATAGCAAATTTTTTTTTGGCTTAGATTTAACCCCCGGCACTTTGGTGGACCGCCCTTGTTTGGGAGATGTGGGCCATGTGCACCAGATTAAGGCCAATGTGGCTCATATGTAGGTCTCATCTCTCCTGGAGGTGAATCAGACATGGGTTCCCAAAACATGGAACTGATTAAATGGTCCCTCAATACTATTGACACTATCTTCTTAACTAGAAGCTGAGGTTATGGTCTGTCCTTTAATCATGATGGAACGTTTGCAGCTGGATAAGTGATGGACGTTGGGGGAAGTGGCATGTCGTGTGCCTGGTGCCTCTTTCCATGGAGGACATTGAGGATTTATACCCATTTGATTGGATTAGGCGTTGGGCGCCAACCTCTGATTGGATTAGTTGTTGGGAAATTAGAAGTGTTAGGGGTCAGTTGGCCAACGTCCCCATAAGCTGCCCAACATCTTGCCCAATGTCTTGGTAGCTCTGGGGTTCGGGTGTTGGGCTGTGAACCAGAAGGTTTAAATCCCAGGTCCACTGAAGTTACCAATGTGGACCATTGAACTCATCCAAACAAATAGTTATGTTCAATAGACCTTCAGGGGCGAGTTGTTGATACTTCCCCCGAAGAACCGTTGCTATGGATTTCTGGTAAACCATGCCTGCTTTCCTTGAACATTGCTGGATTGTTTTGTCTCCAGGACAACCGTGTTGTTATCGCTATATCATTCCGCAAACTGAGAATACAGACTCCTCGACACCCTATACCCCCCACCTTCCCCAGGAGTGGTCACACCTCACTTCCTCACTTGTAATATTGTGACATGCCCATCCAGGGGCGAACGTTTCGGGCGCTGGGCAGATACACCCAGGACAGGGGGACAATCTATCACTGAACACACACTCACTCACACAGACACACTCTATATGGGGCAATTTGGAGAACTCAATTGACCTTGATCCATGTTTTTGGACTGTGGAAGGAAACCAGAGAACCTGGAGGAAACCCACACGGACACGGGGAGAACATGGAAACTCCACCCAGATTGGGATTCGAACCGGGAATCCCCAGTGTGGAGAGGAGAACATGCAAAAGCCACTGTGCCGCCCCACTGTAAATTGTACTTACTACAATTTATATGCAACAATAAAGCTTATACTGCTATCAATGCTCCCACATGGGGGGCCAGAACGGAACCCCGAACCCCGTACGCGATCCGAGCTCCGATTTGTTCAGTATTTACAAACACAAACACAACGTACTGCCAATATTTAAATTATATAATAATTTAATTAAATAAGCGTATCAATAAATTACTATACATCCAATGATGAGACAGAATTCTGTAAATCACAACGTTCTAAAGTGCAATGATCAGAAAGGCCACCAATTAAAGTCTGTTCTTAATGAACAAGTTTACATCGTCAGTTTAGGCATTGTTCTCCTCTTTGATTGGTTCTTGACCTCACGCGGGGCTCCAGTTCTTTAGAATTCCTCTTGTTTTTTTCTTTAGCGCATCTAAAAATGTTGAGATCCTCATTACACACCCCGCAGAACACTTAGAGTACGACACGAGGTACATGGTTCGAAAAACAAAAATAAAACCTACTTGTACTTGTTCCATTTGCCCCAAGGTGAATTGCACAGGTCGTCCTGAGCCCTCACGCACACGGTCACGCCCCGTTTCAGAGGCCACCGTCGCTCCTGCGTCAGGTTCACCTTAAAGTACAGACAGACTCCCTATTAGATCAAATTTATTACCCAGCATCCCACTCATACAAACAGGAGTCATTTGCACTCAGTGCTGTGTAGATATGACCCGTACAACTCAGTGGCGGCTGGTCCATAGGGGGCGCTGGAGCGCCGCCCCCTTTAAAATTGTTCAGATATTAAACTGAATTAATTATGAACTGCAAAATAGTTGATGAGAAATGTTTTTATTTGTACTGTGTGTCTAATAGATATTAGAATTGATTAAAAGAATAAATAAATATGGCGGCATGGTGGCTTAGTGGTTAAGCATGTTCTCCTCTCAGTGCTAGGGATTCCCGGTTCAAATCCCAATCTGGGTGGAGTTTGCATGTCCTCCCCGTGTCCACGTGGGTTTCCTCCGGGTTCTCCGGTTTTCTCCCACAGTCCAAAAAAACATGGATCCAAGGTATATTGAATTCTCCAAATTGCCCCATATATAATATGTGTGTGTGTGAGTGAGTGTGTCCAGTGATAGATTGCCCCCCTCTCCTGGGTGTATCTGCCCAGCACCCAAAACGTTCTCCCCTGGATGGACCTAGGGAACCCTAGTAGGCTTTAACCCAGTAAAGGATAAAGTGGAAGATAATGGATGGTGTGTGTGTGTGTGTGTGTGAGAGAGAGAGAGAGAGTGTGTGTCCATTGATAGATTGGTGTGTATCTGCCCAGCTCCCGAAATGTTCTCCCCTGGATGGGCATGGAGAACCCCATAAATACGTGTAATTGCCCCCATGGTGCACACTTCCTGTGTGCATGGCGTCGCTCTAATGAGTGTGTATGTGGGCACACCAACTTTTTGCAAGCATGTGATCTGAGGCTGATTTCTAATTGGTTATTTTAGTGCTGCCTCACTATTGGTAGTGTGTTACTACTGGTTCATTTTATTTAGGCATCGTGTGATTAGACGATTCCCGAATCGACTCATTAACTCAGATGCGGTTCATTATTTCGACTCACCCTTAACGTCTGCAGACTGGAGGAGAAACGAAATGACAGAAATTCAGTTTGTCTTTACAAAAAAATGCTTTTATAAACGTTAAGGGTGAGTCGAACTAATGAACCACACCTGAGTTAATGAGTCGAATCGGGAATCATCCAATCACACGACGCCTAAATAAAATGAACCAGTAGTAACACACTACCAATAGTGACGCACTAGAATGGGTGTGTCCCCGTGGAAAAACCTAAAATAACCAATTAGAAATCAGCCTCAGGTCACATGCTTGCCAAAAGTTGGTGTGCCCAGATACACACCCCCTATGGACCAGCCGCCACTGCTCAGGACAGGATGAATGCAGTGGTCATGTTGTCATTAGAGCAGTGCTTCTCAAATAGTGGGGCGCGCCACCCTAGGGGGGCGCAGTGTGGTGCCTGGGGGGGCGCATAACAAGAAATCACAGAGCAATTGATATTAAGTGCATTGAACAAACCCTCAAGATACAACATGGAGAAATATTTAACAGAGATGAGGAGATAGACGAAGCTAACGAGACCTACTAAAACGAGGAAACAATGTCGAAGCTTATGTAGCGCTTGGTTTCACTGTAACTAAGGTGGGAGACGAAGAAAGACCGGCGTGTCTTCTGTGTCTTAAAATGTTGGCAGCAGACAGCATGAAGCCAAATAAATGAAGGCGTCACTTAAAGACATTACACCCCGATCACGCTGATCAGCCGCTTGAGTTTCTTAATCGTAAACGTGACGCGTATAACCAGCAAATATTAACGCTTTATGAAAGCTACTTCAGAAAAGCTGTGCTGCAAAACGGACGCGTTGGAGACATTAGTTCTGACTTCATTATTTTGATAAAAAATGTTGCTGATGAATTTGAATGTATTATTATTTATTGATTTTATTTCATTTCATTTTTCAGTATCAAATTCCAGTCAGTTCAAAAATGTTTGTAGTTTAAATAAGGATTTCATTCGTTTCTGATACAAACTACAAAACAAAGTTAATAAAATCATTCTTTGTTCTAACTAGATCTATATTTCTTTCTTTTTTGTTTTCTTTATTGTTATAAAAGAGGTGAACTTATAACAAGTTTATAGACAAATCATACTACAGTGGTCGTAGTGGAACGGATGGGGGGGGGGGGAGTGTGTGTGTGTGTGTGTGTGTTTTGGGGGGGGTGCAAAATGTTTTCTTTCTCCTAGAGGGGGCTTAACAGAAAATAATTTAGAATCACTGCATTAGAGAAAAATGTTCGTTTGTTTTCGCCCCTCTCAATTTTTTTTAGCACCGACCGCCACTGGTACAACTATTACCATACCTCGGTTGGCATGCCGCACAGATTACCTCACACAGCTGGCATACTCTCTATCAAATAAATAAATAAATGACTGGGTCCTTAAAAGCGGCACGGTGGCTTAGTGGTTTAGCACGTTCGCCTCTCAGCGCTAGGGATTCCCGGCTCGAATCCCCATCTGGGTGGAGTTTCCATGTTCTCCCCGTGTCTGCGTGGGTTTCCTCCGGGTTCTCCGGTTTCCTCCCACAGTCCAAAAACATGGATCAAGTCAATTGAATTCTCAAAATTGCCCCATATAGAGTGTGTCTGTGTGAGTGAGTGTGTGTGCCCAGCGATGGATTGGCGCCCTGTCCTGGGTCTATCTGCCCAGCGCCCGAGATGTTCTCCCCTGGATGGGCATGGGGAACCCCACCGCGACCCTAATAGAGGATAAAGCGGGAGATAATGAATGAATAAATGGGTCCTTAAAAAAGGAATCGACCTTGTTTAAACACTAGGGGGAGCCCCCTGTTCACCTCATATGCTGTAGCAAGCACCGCCTGCAGGGGCACTCACTCAGCCAAAATTGCTAGTGTGAGACAATAGGGAAAGTGGGCAGGGGCTCCCCCTAGTGTCTCACATGTCCCTGTTCACTCTAGCTGCTCATGTGGGGGCTTTCCGCAGCATAAGCAGCTAAATGACAACCCCTGCAGGCTGTGCTTGCTTCCAGCTTGGGTTGGGCGCTTGGCTTGGGTGAACAGGGGCTCCCCCTAGAGTTTCACACTTCCCTGTCCATCCTAGCTGCTCAAAGCCTGCACAGGAAGCCTTAAGCAGCAACCTGCTGCACCAGCCCCTTAAGCATGACGGCCAGGTATCTATCAATTTCTGGTCTTCACAAGACGTTTGTGGAAAGGTATCATGACGTGAATTTTTGAGGACCTCAGAAGAAGAGTGGTTGATGCTCGATAGACTGTCAAAGGTTATAAAACCACCTCCTGTTGACTCCTCTTTTAAAAGTTCCATCAATAGAGACAAGTAGTCCCAACCCTGATACAGCAAACAGCCCCTAATCAAGATACTTCGGATTTCGGATCAGGTGCTAGAGCGTCTATATAAAGCAACGCTCTACTGTGATCCGTGTTGCACCGTACCCCTATACATGCTGCTATCGGGCATCTTTGAGAGGGTTAGAGGTTCACGGGCCTTTAGTAGAGGGTCTGTGGTATACAACACAGAGGTTATAATTCTCTTTTAGGGAATTCTGCATTTCTATTACGCGGGTGAGCATTTAGTTTGTGGCCGTCGCCGCTCCATGGTGCCACCAGTGCAAACCTTACTAGAGGGTTCTAAGCCAGTCTAAGCTTAGTGCATCACAGCACCCAGGTTTTCAGACAAGTTCAATTGTCCTTATTCAACTCAACTGACTCTTTTATTTAACGCTCCGTTCGCCACTAGGGGCAGCCTTTTTCTGCCTTGTATTTAGGTTGTTTTATTTGTGTTATTGCTACGTTTTTTTAATGAAGTCCTTAGTTATCCATCCATTCTTTATCTTATGCTTTATCCTCTACTAGGGTCGCAGGGGGGTTCCCCATGCCCATTCAGGGGAGAACTTTTCGGGTGCTGGGCAGATACTCCCTGAAAGGATGCCAATCTATCGCTGGACACACACTCACTCATCTCTTCTACGATTGGATGCGACTGCTGTTAGTGTTTGGAACACCTCGCCGGTTCGAGGCCTGCTGAGTGAGACTAGTGATGGCTTTTATCCTCGCCTTGCTGTATCTTGTCTCCCCCCCTTACTTAACAATTGATCTCCGTTGGTTTCTTGTCTCGTGTCTTACACATTACGGTTTTTGAAGAACAGTTACTTTTCCGTGACCCCCCCCCATCTGTTAACATAGGTATGCAGGTCGGTGTTTAATGATTCGTTGGGGTGGGGTGCTTTACCTTCGATGGTCTGTGATTAGAGCAGTCACAGTCACTCTTTCCTCGGCAGCGGATCTCCTTCACCTGGAAGGTAAGGGGGAAGTATGAGAACGGTGTGTTCCACCCATCAGGATACTGCAGTTCCAGCATCCGGTTCTTCTTCTCAATACGCACTTTGTCTGGTCTCACTGTACACACACACACACACACACACACACACACACACACAGATTAACACTGCAGCTTTTTCACATTTTAGGAATCAGAATATTTAAAAAAGGAATATTTTAAATATTGTTTTGGTCGCTAGTTTAATAAAGTTCTTTATCTAATTCAGTTTATCTCGGATAAAACATACTCTACGAAGGCGTCACCGCCGGTACTTGCTAACAGCCGAAGCCTCAGAGTAGAACATAGATGTCAAACTCGTGGCCCGCGGGCCACATCCGGCTCGTAATTCTATTCAATTCGGCCCGCGATATCATTTTACATCGATCTGTTATTATTGTTATTAATGATTCCAAGTTTGAATCTGGGTGGAGTTTGCATGTTCTCACCAAATTGCCCCACGTGGGTTTCCTCCGGGTTCTCCGGTTTCCTCCCACAGTCCAAAAACATGGATCAAGGTCAATTGAATTCTCCAAATTGCCCCATATAGAGTGTGTCTGTGTGAGTGTGTGTTCAGTGATAGATTGCCCCCCTGTCCTGGGTGTATCTGCCCAGCGCCCGAAACGTTCTCACCTGGATGGGCATGGGGAACCCCCCAATGACCCTAATAGAGGATAAAGCGGAAGATAATGGATGTTTGGCGGCACGGTGGCTTAGTGTTTAGCACGTTCTCCTCTCAGCGCTTCTCCGGTTTCCTCCCACAATCCAAAAGCATGGATCAAGGTCAATTGAATTCTCCAAATTGCCCCATATAGAGTGTGTTTGAGAGTGTGAGTGAGTTTGTGCCCAGCGATAGATTGTCCCCCTGTCCTGGGTGTATCTACCCAGCGCCCGAAACGTTCTCCCCTGGATGAGCATGGGGAACCCCCCCCACACACACAACCCTAGTAGAGGATAAAGTGGAAGATAATGGATGGATGGATAGTCTTTGAGTTCTAAATTAATGCTTAATTAATACACCATTCTTAGTTAATACAGTGCTTTCTGATGAGGTGAGGGTGCTGAATACAGCTTTTGGAAGGTACCACGAGTCACATGGCAGCTTTAAAAAATACTCTAATGAATCTAATGTTGAATTGGAGAATATCTGCAATGTGGGTTTTTTCATATCATTAAACTCTAAGATGGCAGCACGGTGTCTTAGTGGTTTAGCACGTTCGCCTCTCAGCACTAGGGATTCCTGGTTCGAATCCCCATCTGCATGGAGTTTTCATGTTCTCCCCGTGTCCGCGTGGGTTTCCTCCGGGTTCTCCGGTTTCCTCCCACAGTCCAAAAATATGGATCAAGTCAATTGAGTTCTCCAAATTGCCCCATATACAGTAGAGTGTGTGTGTGAGTGAGTGTGTGCCCAGCGATGGATTGGCGCCCTCTCCTGGGTCTATCTGCCGAGCGCCCGAAACGTTCTCCCCTGGATGGGTATGGGGAACCCCACCACGACCCTACTAGAGGACAAAGCGGGAGATAATGAATGAATGAATAAACTCTAAGATGGAACCGTCCACTTTTGGTGAATCGGTACTTCACCCAGGGTTTCCAGTTAAAGTTCTGAATTCACAACAGCATTTCATAAAGATTTTACTAAATGAGGATGGTGTAGTTTTCAAAAGCCATTAAATACATCTGTCCATCTGAGATTTGGATGGAGTCCCATGACCTCGTCTCATTCACACAGCAGAAAAGTCGTGGTACCGATGTTGGAGATTTTGAACTGCAGGTGATAGGTCTCAATCACATAGCTGCTTTGGAAATAGATGGTTAAATTGATGTGATCAAGCTCCTCAGCAAATGGACAGAAGGCATGGTCTTGGCATGAGATGCTGCCGGCACGGGAGTCCAGAGTGCAGCTGAGGTTCCCCACGCTGTGAGAGCTGGAACCAAAGGAACACAACGGACGTTAATGCTTCTCATCTCTGATGGCTTCTGATTCTGACGTCATGAAGCTTAGGACAGCGTCCCATTAAAAAAAACACGTTTAAATGTTTAATCCTGCAAATTGAGGAGGACTTTACAATATTAGAGGGACGGGATAGGTAGGAGGTTCATTAATGTGGTGATGATGTAGAACATGCAGGTGGTTGGGATTACCACTGTAATCCCTCATAAACACACAGTGCCTCTACTATTATAAGCCCTCATAAACAACTAACATAATCTCTAAAAAAACAACGGTTGCCATAACTACAAAAATCACTCAAAACAACTACTATAATCCCTAATTAAACAAGGGTTGTGTCAAAAAATATAATCCCACCAAAATAACTACTACAATCTCTCCTACAATCAACAGTTGTCACAACTACTATAATCTTTAAAATAAAAACAATGGTTACCACAACTACTATGATCCCTCATAAACAAGAGTTGTGTCAAATATAATCCCGCCAATATATCTCTATAATATCTCATAATCAGGCGGCACGGTGGCTTAGTGGTTAGCACGTTCGCATCTCAGCACTAGGGATTCCCGGTTCGAATCCCCATCTGGGTGGAGTTTCCATGTTCTCCCTGTGTTTGCGTGGGTTTCCTCCGGGTTCTGCGGTTTCCTCCCACAGTCCAAAAACATGGATCAAGTCAATTGAATTCTCAAAATTGCCCCATATAGAGTGTGTCTGTGTGAGTGAGTGTGTGCCCAGCGATGGGTGTATCTGCCCAGCGCCCGAGACGTTCTCCCCTGGATGGGCATGGGGAACCCCACCGCGACCCTAATAGAGGATAAAGCGGCAGATAATGAATGAATTAATATCTCATAATCAACAGTTGCCACAACTACTATAATCTTTTTTAAAAAAAACAATGATTGCCACAACTACTATAATCCCTCAAAAGCAACTACTATGATCCCTCATAAACAAGGGTTGTGTCAAATATTATAATCCCGCCAAAACAGCTATTGCAATCTTATTATAATGAATGGTTAACATAACTACTATAATCCACTCTGATCCTGTTAAATAAATAATAGTTGCGTCAAATACTATAATTCCTTTCGAAACAACTACTATAATCTCTTATAAACAACGGTTGCCACAACTACTATAACCTTTAATAAACAATGGTTGCCACAAATACCATAATCCCTCATAAATAACTACTACATTCACTCAAAAACAATTACTTTGATCCCACATAAAAAAGGGTTGCGTCAAATACTAAAATCCCTATAATATAATAATACTATAAATTCTCATAATCAACGGTTGCCACAACTACTATCATTTTTAATAAACAACCGTTGCCACAACTACCATAATCCCTCATAAATAACTATAATCACTCATAAACAAAGGTTGACAAAACTATAATCCGATATAAACAATAGAAATGAGAAATTTTATTGATGTTGTTTTAAGAAAAAAAACCCCATGAGTTTCCAAGATTATGATTTAAAAATTTACCGGGTAATTTTAATGAGCGCGACTTTTCCAGTCCTTGTTCCATCCCATCTCCAAAAGCATCGGAAAAGCCCGCTGTAGTTGTTTGTCAAGCAATGAACGTAACCTTTTAAAAGAAAAGTAGAATTAATTTAATATATTTATCATATTGAAAATGTTTTTTAACTGAAAATTATATATTTTCTTATTTTCATGCCTGACAGTCAGAATGATTTATAAATCAAAGACCTGAGTGTCTGCTCTTATCAGGTAATATTTGGTATTGTGCTGTACCTTTCTCAGCTGTATAACTGATGATCTTCCTGTAGGGCCACTGCACCAGGACCAGAGTGTGGTTCAGGTAGTTCCCCTCTGTGGTGGAGCAGGTGTAGTTTCCTCCCTGATGCTCCTCCACCTTTATATAAATTTGGTTGGTCTGCTCCGGGAGCTTTTCTCCACTCTCTCCTCTCCAGGTGACGTTCTGTCCTTCGAAGGCTCTGCCGCACAGCAGTGGAACCAGAACCTTCCCCCCATATTTAGCCACATCGGCATCTACCACCAAAACTGAAATCAGACGGAAACGAAATAATAATACAAATAAAACACACGTTCAGATGTTCAACAAGCAGTGATTGACTTCAAAAATGTTTACACATATTTTTCTTTTAAACTTCTAGGGCAGCACGGTAACTTAGTGGTTTAGCATGTTCTCCTGTCAGCACTAGGGGTTCCCGGTTCGAATCCCAATCTGGGTGGAGTTTCCATGTTCTCCCCGTGTCCGTGTGGGTTTCCTCCGGGTTCTGCGGTTTCCTCCCACAGTCCAAAAACATGGATGAAGTCAATTGAATTCTCCAAATTGCCCCATATAGAGTGTGTCTATGTGAGTGAGTGTGTGTCCAGCGATAGATTGGCACCCTGTCCTGGGTGTATCTGCCCAGCGCCTGAAACGTTCTCCCCTGGATGGGCATGGGGAACCCCCCCGCGACCCTAGTAGAGGATAATGCGGAGGATAATGGATGGATATATAGCTTATATTTATATGTAGAAGTGAAGCATGGTGGTGCAGTAGTTAATTCAAAGTAAGAGTGAAGAAGGTATTTTTCTGTGGATTTGCATGTTCTCCCCATGTCTATGTTGGATATCTTTTTAAAAATAACATGCCTAGTGTTTAATTGAATGTAATAATGTGCCTCCAAATATAAACCTATTATAATATATCTGCCCTGCAATTAACTGTCCGGGTATTTAACACTGGCCTAATTATGGTACTGTTGGTCCTCTGTCTGCAAACATCTTGTGAGCCGAAAGTGGTCCTCATAGGACAACATTAACAGAACACATCTGGGGCCATGTCCATGGTACTGAAACCTACAAGTCATCCGTAAAGTCACATGGTCCACAACGTGTTTGATTCCCAACTAATTGTCGTCAATCCTGTGGACATGTGGTTGTAGATGATGAGTAAGGATGTGAGACACATCTGGGCCAGAATAATTTCGCTGTCTGAGTCGGGATAGGCTCCACCCCCTCATAATGAGCCTGATTGTAATAGTCCTTGAAAAGGAAATGAATTAGAAATAAGATGAGATATGTTTTTTTAAGCAACACAAACCATTTGGTTGAAGCGTCCAGTAACGTTCAGCCACTTTGATGGCTCCAGCTGTGGTGTGCAGAAGAAGAGGCAGAACTCCCAGCATGAGAAAAAACATCTGTTTAAGCAAAACATCATCTGAATATTAAATGATGCAGTTCTTATGTAATTATTATTATAATTTAATCCTGGCTCATCCAGAAGAGCTGTGCTACTGCCATGGCAACTGCGTAAACTTAAGTAGATTTTCATATGAGAACATTAAATTGGTCCACATGTTCCAAAACACTGCTACCTACATATGAGCCATACATGGTCCACATGTGCTTCACATATGGTGATAATGTCACAGTGTTGCCTATGTTACTGTGGCATGTGGCCTACATGTGGCTCTTATTAATTGTGTACATTGTTTATTTGGACGCATTTCGTCCAGGTGCCATAAGTCCATGTGGCATGTGGGCCAGAATCATTTTATTGTCGTGGAAACGGAACGCCCGCCTGTCCTGTGTGTATCTGCCCAGCACCCGAAACGTTCTCCCCTGGATTAGTCCATCCATTATTTTCCGCTTTATCCTCTACTAGGGTCGCGGGGGGGGGGGGGGTGTTCCCCATGGCCATCCAGGGGAGAATGTTTCGGGCGCTGCGCAGATACACCCAGGACAGGACACCAATCTATCACTGGACACACACTCACTCACACACACACTCTATATGGGGCAATTTGGAGAATTCAATTGACCTTGATCCATGTTTTGGACTGTGGGAGGAAACCAGAGAACCCGGAGGAAACCCACGCGGACACGGAGGGAACATGGAAGAGAACATGGAAACCTGGTGCTGAGAGGAGAACATGCTAAACCACTAAGCCAACCATCCATTATCTTCTGCTTTATCCTCTAATGGGGGGGGGGGGTTCCCGGGACAGGACGCCAATCTACCACTGAACACACACTTACACACACACTTACACACACACACACACACACACACACACACTATATGGGCCAATTTGAATAATTCAATTGACCTTGATCCATGTTTTTGGACTGTGGGAGGAACCCGGAGGAAACCAATGCAAACACAGCTCTGGATTTGAATCTGGATCCCCAGGCACAGATGTGATAAATACTATGGTTCCATGAAAGCACAAAGAAACGTTCCCTCAGTTCTAGTAAGAATTAAAGGAGAACGCTGTCTGACCTTTAACTATTTTATAGTTACAGTAATAAAGCATTGTGTTTTCATGTCAGGTCAAGGATCTGGGTGTCGTCCTGGACAGCACTCTTTCTTTTCAATCGCACATCAATAACATTACACAGTCTACTTATTTCCACCTGCGAAACATTAATTGCCTCCGTCCCTCTCTTACTCCCCATACCACAGAAATTCTTGTTCACAGTCCAGTCACCTCTCACCTGGACTATTGTAACTCTCTCCTCGCCGGTCTCCCCAACAAAACTCTCCATAGAATCCAACCTGTCCAGAATGCAGCTGCCACCCCCTCCACCCATCACATCACTCCGGTCTCGCAGCAGCTTCACTGGTTACCCATTACGTTTCGTTTAGATTACAAAACTCTTCTGGTAACTTTTAAGATTATTCCTAACCTTGTGCCTCCATATCTGTCCGATTTGTTTCAAATAGCCACGTCGTCCCGTACTCTCGGCCATCCAAGTTCAAGTTAAGTTCAAGTAATTTATTTATAGAGCGCTTTTTACAACAGTACATCTTCACAAAGCAGCTTTACAGAATGAAAAGCCTTTAAACCCCCAAAGAGCAAGCCGAAGCAACAGTGGCAAGAAAAAACTCCCTGTATTGTTGTTATTTAAGGAAGAAACCTTGTGAGGACCAAGACTCAGTGGGGAACTTATCCTCCTTCAGCGGCCAGGCAGCAACAACAGTATAGGACAGTGATGTACAGATATTTAACAAATGGAAAAACTCTAACAACTGGAAAACTATATGTGAATCCATTAAGGGCGTCCTGCAGGACCGCCAATCCAATTAATATTCAGGTTCCATCCAGTATTCGTTGGCAGAGCCATGGATGAAGGTCTGACTACACCTCCAGGAAGCCGTTCACACCTCAAAAGAAAAAAGTCCTCTTCCATTCATCGAACTCTGGAACTCACTATCCTCTACTCTAAGAAATACTGAATCACTCTCTCGATCTAAATCTGGACTCAAATATCAATTGTTTAAAATCGCTTGTTCATTATAATCAATGTTATCTTCAGTTTTATCATTTTACTGTGTTCTTATTTTTACGTTATGTACATGTCTTACTTGCTGTACGGTGTCCTTGGGTGTTAGAAAGGCGCCTTGAACAAAAATTTATTATTATTATTATTATTATTATTATTATTATTATTATTATTATTATTATTATTATACCGGTAAGGTGCTTTGGAAAAAAGCGTCTGCTAAATGACTAAATGTAAATGTAAAATGAGATCTAATTAAGTTGAAATTAAAAACATAGGGCACGAAAAATATTCTGAGATTCATCAAATCCATTAAAGAACAGAAAGCAGTGCAGAACGTACCTTTACTGAAGGCTCCAGGGAAGTGTGCTGCATCGTCCACACAAGGGAGCTTTTTAAACGTCCACCAAAAATTGCCGGGAGGAAGGAACTTCCCCCCCGACGAGAAAAATGTCCAGGGCATAAAGGTTAGGAGAAGCAAACGGCAGCGGGACGAGAGGAAGAGGAGGAATTTTGTCCTAAACGTTCAGTCTTTCACTTCCACCTTGGCACGGCCTCGGGTTCATGCGCTCATGCGTTTAGATGAAAAAAAA
Source organism: Corydoras sp. C115 (assembly GCA_019802505.1). Taxonomy (NCBI): domain Eukaryota; kingdom Metazoa; phylum Chordata; class Actinopteri; order Siluriformes; family Callichthyidae; genus Corydoras; species Corydoras sp. C115. The sequence goes on from JAFMOC010000299.1 coordinate 184,787, forward strand.
TGCCGATTCATCAGAACCGTTATGATGACGGTGCGTTCAAATACCCAGAGGTGTTTTTTTTTTCTTCCAAACCTTTTAAAAGCTTACAAATGAAAACAGAACCTCTTTTGTTCTTTTGTTCTAACCAAATCCGATCTGACTTTTTTTTTTCTCAAACCCGGCACGACTTCTGCTTTTTGGCTGTTTTTCGGCGACACCTGTCCCGTCCCCTGATTTTCAGGTTTTTCCAAACCATCAGAGCGAGATCATTATCATCAATCCAACTACACTGTGATACGACAACAAACACGGCTACAGAACATGTGTAGAACTTTTCATGAACCTTAAACGGTACGCTGCTTAAAGTCCAAAAACATGGATCGATTGAATTCTCCAAATTGCCCCATATATGTGAGTGAGTGAGTGTGTGTTCAGTGATAGATTGGTATCCTGACCTGGGTGTATCTGCCCAGCGCCCGAAACATTCTCCCCTGGATGAGCATGGGGAACCCCCTCGCGACCCTAATAGAGGATAAAGCAGAAGATAAGGGATGCAGGGTGGCACGGTGGCTTAGTGTTCAGCATGTTCTCCTCTCAGAGCTGGGAATTCCCGGTTCGAATCCCAATCTGGCTGGAGTTTCCATGTTCTTCCCCATGTGTTTCCTCCGGGTTCTCCGGTTTCCTCCCACAGTCCAAAAAACATGGATCAAGGTCAATTGAACTCTCCAAATTGCCCCATATAGAGTGTGTCTGTGTGAGAGATTGTGTGTCTGTGAATGATAGATTTCCCCCCTGTCCTGGGTGTATCTGCCCAGCGCCCGAAACGTTCTCCCCTGGATGGGCATGGAGAACCCCCCCCCCCCCCCCCGCACGACCGTAGTAGAGGATAAAGTGAAAGATATGGATGGATGGATAAACCTTCTTCTATGAAGTGTTGTTTGGTTTTGTGGGTGCCACCTCTGATCTAAATCACTGATCATCTGACGGGAAAATATTGTTCATTGTTTTTCAGCTATATAAGCCAAAATGCTCAGATCTCAAGGTGGTGGAAGAGCATCCTCTCACGAGGCTCCTCAACTTTGGAACAGCCTTCCAGTTTCTGATTCTAAATCATTATCAATCTTTAAACGTTAAAAGTAGATTAAAAGCACATTTATATACCTTGGCGTCTATTTATTTCGCTGTAGATGAAGGTGAGGATCTCAGGCTTGGCGGTGATGGGTTGGTGTTCTGGGATCAGTCTGTGATGGTCCTCAGCTCTTCATCAGTAGAGGGTGTGGTGCTGAAATGCTGCTATTCCAGAGAGCCCTCTTACCTTGTTTACCTGCAGTATCTGCCTCTTTAAGGTCAGCTCTTCCAGTCAGCCATACCCGAGTCACATGCTGCAGTGTGTCAGGTTCTGACCTCTCCTTCATTACTGAGCTGTAACTTCTCAAAGCTTTTATTTTCGGTTTTCTTCTGAGGTGTCGCCGGCTCCTTGTCCGCAACACCGTCAGAACGTTACAGTGATGAGCGTGTAGCGCTTTCGTTTTTACTGAGGATCAAAGGGACGCTGATGATTAAACTCATCTGCATAAACTTTTGGTTCTGATGGACAGAACCTGACGTCAGGACGTTAGGATCTCACAGAGAACCAGAAGATTTGAATCAGATATGTAGAACTAATGTGTGGTAGTGTGGCGGCTCAGTGGTTCGGGTGTTAGGCTGTCAGTCAGAAGCTTGTGAGTTCAAATCTGAAGTCCACTGAAGTTACCATTACGGATCTCTGAGCAAGACCCTCAACGCCTCATTGCTCCAGGGATGTTGTGGCCAACCCTGTTCTCTAACCCAAATTCTGTCCATCCATTATCTTCTGCTTTATCCTCTATTAGGGTCACGGGGGGGGGGGGGGGGGGGGGGGGGGGGGCGGGGTTGTTCACCATGCCCATCCAGGGGAGAACGTTTTGGGCGCTGGGCAGATACACCCAGGACAGGACGCCAATCTATCGCTGGGCACACACTCACTCACAGAGACACGCATACAAACACACTCTACATGGGGCAATTTGGAGAACTCAATTGACTTCATCCATGTTTTTGGACTGTGGGAGGAAACCGGAGAACCGGATTAGAACTGGGAATCCTTAGTGCTGAGAGGAGAACATGCTAACCACTAAGCCACCGTGCCGCCCTCCATCCATTATCTTCAGCTTTATCCTCTACTAGAGTGGGGGGGAGAATTCAATTTGCGGAAAACCCAGAGGAAACCCACATGGACACGGGGAGAACATGGAAACTCCACCCAGATTGGGATTCGAACCAGGAATCTCTAGCACTGAGAGGAGAACATGCTAAACACTAGACCACCATGCCGCCCTCAGGTCTGCATATTTCATTTATACATGTTCTACTCTCAACAATGGGGATTCCTGGTTCGAATCTCAATCTGAGTGGAATGTTCTTCCGATGTTCGTGTGGGTTTCCTCTGGGTTTTCCGCAAATTGAATTCTCCCCGCGACCCTAGTAGTGGATAAAGTGGGTGTGTGTAGTTTTTGCATTACCATCCTGTCAGGACTTCTTTCATGCTATTAAATAATTAATTCATTCATTATCTTCCGCTTTATCCTCTATTAGGGTCGCGGGGGGGTTTCCCATGCCCATCCAAGGGAGAACGTTTCGGGCGCTGGGCAGATACACCCAGGACAGGACGCCAATCTATCACTGGGCACACACTCAATCAAACAGGCACACTCTATATGGGGCAATTTGGAGAACTCAATAAACTTGATCCATGTTTTTGGACTGTGGGAAGAAACCGGAGATCCCGGAGGAAACCCACGTGGACACGGGAAGAACATGGAAACTCCATCCAGATTGGGATTCGAACCGGGAATCCCTAGCGCTGAGAGGCGAACAATCTAAACACTAAGCCACTTTACCGCGATATTAAATAATATTTAATAATATTTGAATATTTGAATCTATACATTTTTAGTCCCACATCTGTATTGTATCTGTGAACCACTTCTGGCTCTGATCCGGTACACATGTGGAATATCTGGTATTAAAGGGAATGATCCAAAATAACTCATATAATGATTCAGGGGGAAATATGTTCCTTATTAAGCAGTTAATCGTTAATCACGTTCTCATTACTGGCAGTTTTGAACCCTGGTGTATTAAAGGCTCACGGTCATGTGTCAGGACAGGAAGCATGTCTCTGTGCAGGACGTGGTTTTTCTATACGTACTGACCTTTGAACGCAGTGCTGTAAAATTCCTGAGCCGGGATCTTTTTTTTTTCTATGTTGTTGAGTGTTGGTGGAATTTATAGCCTTTAACGCGGCGCTCTGAAGGAAGAGGGTAAATCCAAAGTGAAAGTGTGAGCTTTACCCAGTTCCTAATTTTCTTTTCTAAAATAAAAAGCCGTGTCCTCACCGCTGGCCTCACTCCCACATGACAAAGACGGTCATTACAAGCTTCCCATTCTATTAAAGGTTACCAGAAACGTACTACGAACACGTCTTAAGTTACAGATGACAACATCGGACGCGAGAAAGTGCGTAGTGTGAAAGGTCATCAGTGACAGTGTGACTAAATCTAAAAATGGGATTACGACCGTTGCCTTGACTACTGTAGCTTCAGCTCTGTAAATAGTGGGGGAAATAAGTAGGGGGGGTTCCCCATGGCCACCCAGGAGGAGAACGTTTCGGGCGCTGGGCAGATACACCCAGGACAGAACGCCAATCCATCGCCGGGCACACACTCACACACACACACTCTCTATATGGGGCAATTTGGAGAACTCAATTGACCTTGATCCATGTTTTTGGACTGTGGGAGGAAACCGGAGAACCCAGAGGAAACCCACGCAGACACGGGGAGAACATGCAAACTCCACCCAGATTGGGATTCGAACCGGGAATCCCTAGCGCTGAGAGGAGAACATGCTAACCACTAAGCCACCGTGCTGCCAAAACACGTTCGTAAGTTAAAGTCCATTTAAACTTCAGGATAATTAATTATGATCGTTAGCCAATGTGATTTTATGGTTCCTAAAAAAATATTACATAAAAAATTATATAAATTATATATATTTTTTCCTATATAGGGTTGCAGGGTGGCTTAGTGGTTAGCATGTTCTCTAATAATTTTCTCTAATAAAATTTTTCATTCATTCATTCATTATCTTCCGCTTTATCCTCTATTAGGATCGCGGGGGAGGGGGGGGTACCCCATGCCCATCCAGAGGAGAACGTTTCGGGCGCTGGGCAGGGCGCCAATCCATCGCTGGGCACACACTCATCACATAAACACACTCTATATGGGGCAATTTGGAGAAGTCAATTGACTTGATCCATGTTTTTGGACTTTGGGAGGAAACCGGAGAACCCGATTATTATATATCCATCCATCCATTATCTTCCACTTTATCCTCTATTAGGGTCGCGGGGGAGAACGTTTCAGGTGCTGGGCAGATACACCCAGGACAGGACACCAAGACAGGACAGGGCGTGAGGATGATGACATAGCTTAGACCTTCTAAAAGTGTCTGGTATCGAGGACTTAAAATCTGATTGGTTGAAGCATCAGGTTGACGCCTACACTAATTTTATACAGGGCTGCAATATCCATTCTAAAAGTGTATGCAGAAATATTTAAACCCTGGCAACCACCCATCCATCCATTATCTTCGGCTTTATCCTCTACTAGGGTCGCGGGGGAGGGGGGGGTTCCCCATGCCCATCCAACGTTTCGGGCGCTGGGCAGATACACTCAGGACAGGACGCCAATCTATCGCTGAACCTGGCCACCAATAATGCTGAAATGTGATTGGTTAAATGCTTTAATAAGAACGTACACATCTGGAAGCGTCGCAACCGAGGGAAACGCTATGAATGGAAGCGACAGGGCATTTAGAATTATTTAATAAGTATTCATGGACAAAATATAATTAAATTACAACGATTAATAAAAAAAAAAACTCCTCCTTGGATCTCCACCTTACCGTGGTGGAGGAGTTTGCGTGCTTGAATGATCCTAGGAGCTATGTTGTCTGGGGCAAAAAGCCCCTGGCAGGGTCTCCCAAGGCAAATTGGTCCTAGGTGACAGGCCAGACAAAGAGTGGTCCAACAAAAACCCCTATGCAGAGAAAAACCAGGAACATGTGTACCCTGCCCGATATAGGGTTATCGAGGCCCCACCCTGGAGCCAGGCCCGGGGATGGGGTTTGTCAGCGAGCGTCTGGTGGTCGGGCACTTTCCCATGGTGCCCGGCCGGGCCCAGCCCGAAGGAGTTACATGGGGTTCGGTGCAGTGTGGATCGGGCGGTGGCTGGAGGCGTGGGCCTGGGCGGCGCGATCCTCGGTTGCTGAAATTGGCTTTCGGAACTTGGAACGTCACCTTACTGGCAGGGAAGGAGCCTGAGCTGGTGCGGGAGGTTGAGAGATACCAGCTAGATATAGTCGGGCTCACCTCAATGCACAGCTTGGGTTCTGGCTTCAATCTCCTTGAGAGGGGCTGGACTCTGTTCTTTTCTGGAGTTGCCCATGGTGAGAGGCGTCGGGCAGGTGTGGGCTTTCTCATGGCCCCCCGGCTTGACGCGTGCATGTTGGGGTTTTCTCCGGTGGACGAGAGAGTAGCTTCCCTACGCCTTCATGTTGGGGAACGGGTACTGACTGTTGTCTGCGCTTATGCGCCGAACAGCAGTTCAGAGTACCCAGCCTTCTTGGAGTCTGTGGGGGGGGTACTGAAAAGTGCTCCCCCTGGAGACTCTGTAGTCTTACTGGGGGACTTCAACGCTCACGTGGGCAATGACAGTGAGACCTGGAGAGGTGTGATTGGGAGGAACGGCCTCTCTGATTTGAACCCGAGTGGTGTTCAGTTGTTGGACTTCTGTGCAAATCACGGTTTGTCCATCACAAACACCATGTTCGAGCACAAGGGTGTCCATAAGTGCACATGGCACCAGGATGCCCTAGGCCGCAGTTCAAGTCTCGGGTGAAGAGAGGAGCTGAGCTGTCAACTGATCACCACCTGGTGGTGAGTTGGATCAGATGGCGGGGGAAGATGCCAGTCAGACCAGGCAGACCTAAACGTATAGTGAGGGTTTGCTGGGAACGTCTGGCAGAAGAACCCGTCAGACGGATGTTCAACTCTCACCTCCGTCAGAGCTTCAACCACATTCCGGGGGAGGTGAGGGACATTGAGCCTGAATGGGCCATGTTCCGTTCCTCCGTTGTTGAGGCAGCGGACAGGAGCTGTGGTCGAAAGGTAGTCGGTGCCTGTCGTGGCGGTAACCCTCGAACACGTTGATGGTCACCTCGTGTAAGGGATGCCGTCAAGCTGAAGAAGGAGTCCTATCAGGCATGGTTGGCTTGTGGGACTCCAGAAACACCTGACCGGTCCCAACAGGTCAAGCGATTTGTGGCTTCGTGCGTCGTGGAGGCAAAAACCCGGGTGTGGGAGGAGTTCGGTGAGACTTTGGAAAGTGACTTTCGGTCGGCTCCTAGAAGATTCTGGCAAACTGTCAGGCGACTCAGGAGGGGAAAGCAGTGTGCCACCAACACAGTATATAGTGAAGGGGGTGCACTGTTGACTTCGACTGGGGACTGGAGAAGGCTTTCGACTGTGTCCCTCGGGGTATTCTGTGGGAGGTGCTTCGTGAGTATGGGGTACATGGCTCCTTACCACGGGCCATTCAGTCCCTGTATTTGCGAAGCAGGAGCTTGGTTCGCATGGCCGGCAGTAAGTCGGACTGGTTTCCAGTGAGGGTTGGACTCCGTCAGGGCTGTCCTTTGTCACCGGTTCTGTTCATAATTTACATGGACAGCATTTCTAGGCGCAGCCAGGGGATGGAGGGTGTCCGGTTTGGTGATCTGAGGATCACGTCGCTGCTGTTTGCAGACGATGTGGTCCTGTTAGCATCATCAGGCTGCGAACTTCAACTCTTACTGGATCGGTTTGCAGCCGAGTGTGAAGCGGCCGGGATGAGAATCAGCACCTCCAAATCTGAGGCCATGGTTCTCAGCCGGAAAAGGGTAGAAAGTCCTCTCTGGGTCAGGGATCAGATCTTGCCTCAAGTGGAGGAGTTTAAGTATCTCGGGGTCTTGTTCACGAGTGATGGTAAGATGGAGTGTGAGATTGACAGACGGATCAGCGCGGGGTCAGCAGTGATGGTAAAGAAGGAGCTGAGCCACAAAGCAAGGCTCTCGATTTACCAGTCGATCTACGTTCCGACCCTCACCTATGGTCATGAGCTTTGGGTAATGACCGAAAGAACAAGATCGTGAATACAAGCGGTCGAAATGGGTTTTCTCCACAGGGTGGCAGGGCTCTCCCTTAGAGATAGGGTGAGAAGCTCGGTCATCTGGGAGAGACTCGGAGTGGAGCCGCTACTCCTCCGCATTGAAAGGAGCCAGTTGAGGTGGTTCGGGCATCTGGTAAGGATGCCTCCTGGGCGACTTCCTAGGGAGGTGTTCCAGGCAAGTCCGGCTGGAAGGAGACCCTGGGGAAGACTCAGGACACGCTGGAGGGATTATATCTCTCAGCTGGTCTGGGAACGCCTCGGGGTTTCCCCAGTCGAGCTGGTGGAGGTGGCAGGGGCGAGGGAGGTCTGGGTCTCCCTACTTCGGTTGCTGCCCCCGCGACCTGAACCCCGGACAAGCGGAAGATAATGGATGGATGGATGGGTTAATAAAAAATGGAGGAGTGGAGCGGTGGTGCAGTGTTTAGCATGTTCTCTCAGGTTCAAATCCCAACCTGGGTGGAGTTTCCATGTTCTCCCCCGTGTCCACATAGGTTTCCTAATGGTTCTTCAGGTTCCTCCCACAGCCCAAAAATATGGATTCAAGGTGAGTTGAATGCTCTAAATTGCCCCATATAGTGTGTGAGTCTTCTGCTTTGTCCTCTATTAGGGTCGCGGGGGGGGGGGGGGGGTTCCCCATGCCCATCCAGGGGAGAATGTTTTGGGCGCTGGGCAGATACACCCAGGACAGGGGGGCAATCTATCACTGTGCACTTACACACACACTCTATATGGGGCAATTTGAAAAATTTAATTGACCTTGATCCATGTTTTTGGACTGTGGGAGGAAGCCGTAGAACCCGGAGGAAACCCACACGGACTTAAGGAGAACATGCAAACTCCACCCAGACTGGGATCCGAACTGTGAATTCCTAGTGCTGAGAGGAGAACATGCCAACCACTAAGACACCGTGCCACTGGACTCATTCATTCATCTCATTATTCATATTCTGCCTAATCCTCTATAAGGGTCATATGGGGGAAAGGGGGTTCCCCATGCCCATCCAGGGGAGAACATGTTTCTGGGTGCTGGGCAGATACACCCTGGACAGGGACACACACACACGTACTATATGGGGCAATTTAGAGCATTCGATGTACTTTGAATTCATATTTTTGGACCCGAAGAACCAGGAGGAAATCCATGCGGACACAGGGGGACATGGAAACTCCACCCAGATTGGGATTCCAACCCAGATCCTCAGCGCTGAGAGGAGAACATGCCAATCACCATACCACCAGCACGCCACTCCTCATTATTTATTACGTGTCATAACTTTTTAATTGTAAGTTGCAGGATGACACAGCGCAAGAAGAAGGGATACATTTGGGGTAAATCCTCGGCTCTGATGTTGGGTACTGGACTGACCCTTAATTACTGCTTAATTATGTATACTGTATTCAGTACTGTACTGAGGGCGGCATTGTGGCTTAGTGGTTAGCACATTCGCCTCTCAGCGCTAGGGATTCCCGGTTCGAATCCCCATCTGGGTGGAGTTTCCATGTTCTCCCCGTGTCCGCGTGGGTTTCCTCCGGGTTCTCCGGTTTCCTCCCACAGTCCAAAAACATGGATCAAGTCAATTGAATTCTCAAAATTGCCCCATATAGAGTGTGTGTGTGTGAGTGAGTGTGTGCCCAGCGATGGATTGGCGCCCTGTCCTGGGTGTATCTGCCCAGCGCCCGAGATGTTCTCCCCTGGATGGGCATGGGGAACCCCACCGCGACCCTAATAGAGTATAAAGCGGGAGATAATGAATAAATGAATGAGTACTGTACTGATGGGTGGGGGCGCTGTAGCCATGGGTACCATAATGTACCATGTGACCCACCGATCTCGCTGATTTTAGACGAGCATAAACTTTCGACCTGAGCATTCGAAGAGCCCTGCTAAACTTTTAACAGTGATGACATCATCACGGCCGATGGATACAGTAGATACAGTAAACGACGCGATATCGATCAGATATGGAGTTTTTTCTGATGTGGTATCCGAGATTTCTCCACTTCTGTCATTACCCGCTTCAAAAGCCGAAGTGTGGAAATGAAATCGAAACCTGCGCCGGGGGCCGGCTCCGTGCAGTTTCTGTCAAAGCTGCGTCACGATACCCTGCTCACAGACCAAACGGACACTCACCTTCGGGACAGTTATAGATGATAACCTATAACTAAAAAAATTAGAACCAAGAGGCACTGCGTCCTCAAAGAGACCTCAGGGTTTGGTGGCAGAGGTGGATGAGGGGTTAACCACCTAACAGAAGCTCTGTTTTGAGAGAGGATGAAGCCTCAGGGCTCCTTAAGGTTCACCATACCAAACCATTAATACCCCCTGGGAATACTCCCTGATGTCACTGTGGGATAAACTTCACCGAAAACTAGTAACCTTTAATCCCGAGAGCAAAGGCTGGTTTTTAATGGTTTGTGTTTGGACTTCCGTCCTCCTGACCATCCTGGGGGATTAACGTTGGGGCTGGGAGCAGCACACAGTTCCACAGTGAGCTTTGAGAATGAGCCATGCCTTTACCCATGTACTCAGAGGAAGCCGCTGGGGTGAATGGGGGATTTTCCATGCCCATCCAGGGGAGAACGTCTCAGGCTCTGGGCAGATACACCCAGGACAGGACGCCAATCTATCACTGGACACACACACACACACACACACACTCTATATGGGGCAATTTGGAGAATTCAATTGACCTTGAATCCATGTTTTTGGACTGTGGGAGGAAACCAGAGAACCCGGAGGAAACCCACGTGGGTAGGGGGAGAACATGGAAACTCCACCCAGATTGGGATTGGAACCGGGAATCTCTAGCGCTGAGAGGAGAACATGCTAAACCACTAAGCCACCGTGCCACCCAGCCTTATTAATTATTAAATAATACATTTTGTAAACTTTTTTTTTTGCCTCTTGTGGTTGGGTTTGGTATTTCCTGCATTAACCACCATTACCATGGACCATTACAGCCACCCGGTGGCAGGCCGTGCATTTCACACCTAGACCTTTAATGATGCTCTGTCTGAATTCATCCATCCATCATCTTCTGCTTTATCCTCTATTAGGGTCACTGGGGGGGTTCTCCATGCCCATCCAGGGGAGAACGTCTCAGGCGCTGGGCGGATACACCCAGAACAGGGCGCTAATCTATCACAGGACACACACTCACGCACACACACACACACTCTATATGCGCCTATATTAACATTGAGGAAGGAGGAAACCGGAGAACCCGAAGGAAACCCATGCGGACATGGGGAGAACATGCAAACTCCACTCAGATTGGGATTGGAACCGGGAATCCCTAGTGCTGAGAGGAGATTATGCTAAAACAATTAAGCCACCATGCTGCCCTATTTAGGAAAATAACAGTCCTAATTAAATCCTGATTATTTGTTTCTTAAAACTAATTGAATTACTTCCATTAAGACAGGCATGTCCAAAGGTCAGATTCCAAACGAAGCGGGATTATAATCTGTTATTTATGGCTCGCTAGCTCTGTCAAAATTAATAAATAAAAGAAAAGGTTAAAATGTATTTCCGACTTTCACCACACGATGGCAGCACCATACTAATACTATCTGGTGTCTGCCTGTGCGCTTTTGGCAGAACATAAAGTTTAAAATGTAATTCCGACTTTCACCACACGATGGCAGCATCATTCTAATACTATCTGGTGTCTGCCTCCGCCCTTCTGGCAGAATATAAAGTTTAAAATGTAATTCCGCCTTTCACCATAAGATGGCAGCACCATTCCAATACTATCTGGGTTGCCTCTGCGCTTTTGGCAGAATTGAGGACATAGCATTATATTGTCAGGGGCCGCTAGGGGGCAGCAAAGGAGTGTTTTTTTTTTTTTAATGATTTTTGATGAAAACAGGCATCAAAAAATTGTTTTATAATAGTGCGTAAATTTTGAGGTGATTAAAATGGCCCCGCGGTATCTTTACGTCATCGAATTTTGTTCTATTTGCAAAAAGTTTGACACCTTCATTAAGAATTCCTTTTTAATTGCCATCGAAGCTGATCCTGAAATTTAAGTTGTATTTCTGTAATAAGTTTTAATTGGTTAAAAATTGTGTGTCTGTGTGTATGTGCTGGTTGATTACATCGGCGGACCACCACGTCACTGTATTATACACATCACATCTACCTTAGTGCGCCACCTTGTGGATGTAAATTCAGAGACAGTCGTTCATAATGTACTGACGTCACGTTATGAAATCTGCCATGTCCCATATTTGGCTCTCTGAGTTTTAGGTTTTTAAGGATTTGTAACTGCGAAATAATCTATCACTGAACACACTCACACTCTATGGGGCAATTTAGAGTATTTAATTTTTTTTTATTTTAACACCCAGATAACCTGTAATCCCCAGTGCTGAGAGGAGAACATGCTAACCTCTAAGATATGTGTCCCATGATGTCAAACCTGAGAATGATGAGGACGCATTGTCACACAATGAAGGCACCTGAACGCTTCACTTGCATGTTCTCCTGCGAGGATACAAGGTTCCAGACTCCGTCTTTGAGGGTTCAGGTTTAGAATTCTGTAAAGCAGCTTAGAACAAAGTGTAAATAAATAATTTAAATAAGAATCCCAAGCTGAGTTTCCATGTTCTCCTCGTGTCCGTGTGGGTTTCCGTGTGAGTTCTCCTGTTTCCTGTAAATTGAATGCTCTAAATTGCCCCAGATAGAGTGTGTGATTGTGTGCCCGCCGACAGATTGCCCCCCTGTCCTGCGTGTATCTGCCCAGCACCCGAAATGTTCTCCCCTGGATGGGCATGGGGAACCCCCCTGCAACCCTAATAGAGGATTAAGCAGGAAATAATGAATGAATGAATGTTCGATCATCAGTGTTTACAGAATGCCACATACAGAAAGAAGGCTGGACACTTTTGCTTGCTGGACGATTCTTCCTCTGTGATACCGCTGTGTCTGATCCACTGCCCTCATCCAGCGTCCAGCTAATTCATACTCTGTTCATACCCGCGGGTCATATCCGGCCCGCGAGATTATTTACATTGCAATTATATACATTGATCTATTATTATTATTATAAACAGCCTAGTAATATGTTTTTGGACAGTGCTCATATTTTAAATTTGTAGGATTTTGACTGGAACATTTTTATTTATTTATAATATTATATATTATATTACATTCTTTCGGGTTCTCCGGTTTCCTCCCACAGTCCAAAACACATGGATCAAAGTGAATTCTCCAAAATTGCCCCATATAGAGTGTGTTTGTGCAGGCGGCTTAGTGGTTTAGCATGTTCTCCTCTCAGCACTAGGGATTCCCGATCTGGGTGGAGTTTCCATGTTCTCCCCGTGTCAGCGTGGGTTTCCTCCGGGTTCTCCTGTTTCCTCCCACAGTCCAAAAACATGGATCAAGGTCAATTGAATTCTCCAAATTGCCCCCATATAGAGTGTGTGTGTGTGAGTGAGTGTGTGCCCAGCGATAGATTGGCGCCCTGGGTGTATCTGCCCAGCGCCCGAAAAGTTCTCCCCTGGATGGGCATGGGGACCCCCCCTGCAACCCAAGTACAGGATAAAGTAGAAGATAATGGATGGATGGATGGATGAATAATATTCCTGTGTGGGGCGGCACGGTGGCTTAGTGGTTTAGCATGTTCTCCTCTCAGTGCTTGGGATTCCTGGTTCGAATCCCAATCTGGGTGGAGTTTGCATGTTCTCCGATTTCCTCCCACAGTCCAAAAACATGGATCAAGGTCAATTGAATTCTCCAAATTGCCCCATCAGCGCCTGTTCTTTCTGAGGACTCTGAGGAAGAACCATCTGTCCTCAGACATTCTGGTGAACTTCTACCGCTGCACCATTGAGAGCATCCTGACCAGCTGCATTACAGTTTGGTACGGGTCCTGCTCTGTGTCAGACCGGAAAGCGTTGCAGAGGGTGGTGAAAGCCGCCCAGCGCATCACCAGATCACCACTTCCTACCATAGAGGACATCTACACAAAGCGGTGTCTGAAAAGGGCTGGAAAAATACTCAAGGAACCCAGTCACCCTGCAAACGGACTCTTTTCTCTTCTGCCCTCTGGGAGGCGCTACAGGAGCTTAAGGACTAAGACCACCAGGTACCGGAACAGCTTTTTCCCCACAGCTGTCACACTCCTGAACTCTGCCTCCTGATTTCCGGACCATATTGACTCACATCAATAATATATGGACTCATACAACATCCACAATATTTAGTTATTTTCATTATCTGTACCACTCAGTGTATATATATATATATATATATATATTCATATTCATATATATATGTTCATAGCTGTATATTTCATATTATAATATGTACATTACATCTGTATATTCCACTAGTCTGTACATCATAGCTGTATATTTCATATTTATAATCTGTATATTCACATCTGTATATTCCACTAGTCTGTACATCATAGCTGTATATTTCATATTTATAATCTGTATATTCACATCTGTATATTCACATCTGTATATTCCACTAGTCTGTACATCATAGCTGTATATTTCATATTTATAATCTGTATATTCACATCTGTATATTCCACTAGTCTGTACATCATAGCTGTATATTTCATATTTCATATTATAATCTGTACATTCACATCTGTATATATTACTTACCACTTGTATATATTTATATATCTGCAATAGCACTTCTGGATGGATGCAAACTGTATTTCGTTGTTCATATTGAGCAATGACAATAAAGTTGAATTCTAATTCTAATTCTAATTCTAATATAGAGTGTGTGCCCAGCGATAGATTGGCGCCCTGTCCTGGGTGTATCTGCCCAGCGCCTGAAACATTCTCCCCTGGATGGGCATAGGGAACCCCCCCGCGAACCTAATAGAGGAGAAAGCGAAAGATAAATGGATAGATCGATGGAAATTGCCCCATATATTTGTGTGTGTCTGTGTGAGTGTTTGCCCATTGATAGATAGGTGATCTGTCGTGGGTGTATCTGCCCCCTGACCATTGTCAGATTAAGCGGAAGATAATGAATGAATGAATGAATGAATGAATGAATATCCCTGTGTGTTTTTTTATTTTTATTCCCATTTATGTTCAGAAAACATTTTCTTGTTGGCAAACTAGATCACGATTTAGAAGCGAGCACGACTCCGCGCGGCTGAACGCACGACTTGCAGTTCCCCCCTCGGGCGCTGCGCGGCGCTGCACGCCTCAGACCGCCGGCTGGTTGCCCCGCTGCCGCCGCTGCCGCTGCTGATGCCTCAGTGTCCTTCGTTCTGCTGACTGCTCCTCCTGCGCCGCCGCCGCCGCCGCTCCTCCAGCTTCCTACAGACATGTCCACCACGACCGGCGGCGGAGAGTTCGGCAACCCTCTCCGAAAGTTCAAGCTCGTCTTCCTGGGCGAGCAGAGCGGTAAGAGGCCGCGGACACGCCGCGTTTAGAGCCTTCCAAAGCGGACCGACGGTTCGAGATGCTCCCCCTCACCCGGGTGACAGCCGCGGCTAATGCTAACCGGGCCTCGCGGCGCACTGAGGCGATTTAAACAACGACACGACACTAACGGCACACCGTCCACCTTTAATAATAACATTTTAATCTCTTTTTAACGGCTTTCACAATTCCAACAATGACGCGGTGTTGTTAAATAATGGCTCGATAGCGGCATTCTGTCCAGCGTTAATGCCCAGACGAAGGGCTGTGTCCCAAACGGAGCAGTGAGTGCTACATAGTGTACAATAAGTCAGCACATCGCCCGCTATGCGACCGAGACGCGATGTCTTAACGTCTGTTATTGGGACGGAATCCTTTATAAAGCTGGCTAACGCGGGGTGGGTTGTGTTTTTCAGCATTTGCCGATTAAAATGGATGTAGATGAATACATTAATGAATTAAAATGAATGTTATACATGATTTGATTGGTTGTTAATAGCGACGAGGCGACGTCATTCATTTATTTCATTCAGCCCCCGTCGATTCTTTTCATGGTTTAAATGCAGCGTGTGGTTACGACAACGACGAGGGAATGACGTCACGCATGGTTGTTGCATGTAGGCGATTGTCAGGCCGAGATTCACTAATGTTGGTATTGTACACAACTATAACAGCCACGTTGATGGGTTTAGAGGGGCAGTAGGTGGGGCATCCTCATGAGGAGAGATGGAGGTGGGTGTGGCTGTCGGGGCCTGGCCCTGCTGTCCAAGAACAAGTAAAAGTAATTTATTTATAGAGTGCTTTTTTACAGTAGTACATCGTCACAAAGCAGCTTTACAGTTTTATAAAGCCTTTAAACCCCCAAAGAGCAAGCTGAAGAGACAGTGGCAAGGAAAAACTCCCTGTTGTGTTGTTATTTTCAGGAAGAACCCTTGTGAGGACCGAGGTTCAGTGGGGGACTCATCCTCCTTGAGCGGGTGGGGGGGGAGCAGCATCAACAGTGTAGGACAGCCATGAGGCTTGCGATTTCCTGGACATGGACATTAAATAATGGCTCGTTAGCAGCATTCTGTCCAGGGTTAATGCCCAGATGAAGGGCTGTGTCCCAAACGGAGCAGTGAGTGCTACATAGTGTACAATAAGTCAGTATATCGCCCGCTATGCGACCGAGACGCGATGACTTAACGTCTGTTATTGGGACGGAATCCTTTATAAAGCTGGCTAACGTGGGGTGGGTTGTGTTTTTCAGCATTTGGTGAATAAATGGATGTAGATGAATACATTAATGAATTAAAATGAATCTTATACATGATTTGATTGGTTGTTAATAGCGACGAGGCGACGTCATTCATTTAGTTCATTCAGCAGCGTGTGGTTACGACAATGACGAGGGAATGACGTCACGCATGGTTGTTGCATGTAGGCGATTGTCAGGCCGCGATTCACTAAAGTTGGTATTGTATACAACTATCACAGCCACGTTGATGGGTTTAGAGGGGCAGTAGGTGGGGCATCCTCATGAGGAGTGATGGAGGTGGGTGTGGCTGTCGGGGCCTGGTCCTGCTGTCCAAGAACAAGTACAAGTAATTTATTTATGGGGATCTTTTTACAATAGTACATCGTCACAAAGCAGCTTTACAGTTTTATAAAGCCTTTAAACCCCCAAAGAGCAAGCCGAAGAGACAGTGGCAAGGAAAAACTCCCTGTTGTGTTGTTATTTTCAGGAAGAACCCTTGTGAGGATCGGGGCTCCAAACGGAGCAGTGAGTGCTACATAGTGTACAATAAGTCAGCACATCGCCCGCTATGCAACCGAGACGCGATGACTTAACGTCTGTTATTGGGACGGAATCCTTTATAAAGCTGGCTAACGCGGGGTGGGTTGTGTTTTTTCAGCATTTGCCGATTAAAATGGATGCAGATTAATACATTAATTAATTAAAATAAATGTAATACATGATTTGATTGGTTGTTAATAGCGACGAGGCGACGTCATTCATTTATTTCATTCAGCCCCCATCGATTCTTTTCATGGTTTAAATGCAGCGTGTGGTTACGACAACGACGAGGGAATGACGTCACGCATGGTTGTTGCATGAGGCGATTGTCAGGCCGCGATTCACTAATGTTGGTATTGTACACAACTATAACAGCCACGTTGATGGGTTTAGAGGGGCAGTAGGTGGGGCATCCTCATGAGGAGAGATGGAGGTGGGTGTGGCTGTCGGGGCCTGGCCCTGCTGTCCAAGAACAAGTACAAGTAATTTATTTATGGGGATCTTTTTACAATAGTACATCATCACAAAGCAGCTTTACAGTTTTATAAAGCCTTTAAACCCCCAAAGAGCAAGCCGAAGAGACAGTGGCAAGGAAAAAACTCCCTGTTGTGTTGTTATTTTCAGAAAGAACCCTTGTGAGGACCAAGGCTCAGTGGGGGGCTAATCCTCCTTGAGTGGGAGGGGCAGCATCAACAGTGTAGGACAGCCATGAGGCTTGCGATTTCCTGGACATGTCTTCAACCCATCACAGGGAAGACACCAGTATTAACACATATTCAATTCATGAGGAGAGATGGAGGTGGGTGTGGCTGTCGGAGCCTGTCTCTGTTGTCCTAGAACCAAAGGCCTTGCTATGCCCTGGATGTGACTCCAACCCATCACAGGGCAGACATCAGTATTAACACGTATTCAAACCTGGGGCAATTAAATCTCACCGGCTCACAGCACCTGGGAATCAAAGTCCCAGACCAGCATCAGTCACTGCACCTTCATATTAACGATTGAAATGTAAAATGATTAATACACCTCTATTATTGTGTTGTTCACTATATTTCGATCGACACGATTTGATTGGTTGTTAATAGCGACAAAGCGACGTGAGTCATTTCGTTCATTCAGCCCCCATCAGTTATTTTCATGGTTTAAATGCAGTGTGTGGTTACGGCAACGAACAACATCATGCATAGTTGCATGTAGGCGATTGTCAGGCCTTGATTCACTAATGTTTCTATTGTGTACAACTATAACAGCAACGTTGATGGGTTTAGAGGGGCAGTCGGTGGGGCACACCACCTACTCACACCACCTGGAAATCAAAGACCCAGACCAGCATCAATCACTGCACTTCCATATCAACCCTCCTGTGTGTAATCCAGTCTCTGGTTCTATGTTCTTGTTCTGATATTCTATAGTTAGTATCCACACATGTAAAAGGCAGTATTCGTCTCAGCATATGGCGATTAAAATGTAAATTTATTAATACGCATTTTGGCTATGAGGTGAAATACCATCTATTATTGTGTTGTTGACTATATTTCGATCGACATGATTTGATTGGTTGTTAACAGCAACGAGGCGGCATGAGTCATTTAGTTCATTCAGCCCCCATCGATTCTTTTCATGGTTTAAATGCAACCAAAACGATGATGGAATGACGTCACGCATGGTTGTTGCATGAAGGCGATTGTCAGGCCTCGATTCACTAATGTTTGTATTGTATACAACTATAACAGCAACGTTGATGGGTTTAGAGGGGCAGTAGGTGGGCCATCAGCTCATCTTCATGAGGAGAGATGGAGCTGGGAAGAGGGAGTGGCTATCGGAGGCTATCCCTGCTGGCCTAGAACCAAAGGCCTTATGCCCTGGATGTGACTCCAACCCATCACACTGCATGCAACAATTCATTCAAACCTGGGACAATTAAATCTCACCTGCTCACAGCACCTGGGAATTAAAGTCCCAGACCAGCGTCAGTCTGCACTTCTATATCAGCCCTCCTGTGTGTAATCTATTCTCTGGTTCTAAGTTCTTGTTCTGCTGTTCTATAGTTAGTATCTGCACACAATTTTCTGCTCCGGCCTCTAAAACACTAAAAACCGACAGGTTTGAGCGACAGTCCCATCACATCAGACCATCTTAGATAACTGTCTTCATTACAAATGCCCTGTAAAGTCATCATAAACAAGACTCACTGGTATGTGAATAGTGCTGAGCAGAAGGTAACCATAGCAACCCAGAAGTTATCTTTTCTTCCCCACAGTATCCATTCATTTATTCATTCGTTATCATCCGCTTAATCGGACGCTGGGGCAAGCCAAACTATTGCTTAGGACACTCACACAATCACACTCTATATGGGGCGATTTAGAGCTTTCAATTCACCTTGAATCCATGTTTTTGCCCTGTGGGAGGAAACCAGAGAACCCGGAGGAAACCCACGCAGACACGGGGAGAACATGCAAACTCCACCCAGATTCTGGGATTCGAACCTGGATCCCCAGCGCTGAGAGGAGAACATGCCAACCACTATCCCACCGTTATTAGTCTGCAGAAGTGAATCAGTGACACACCGGAGGCACTTTAAAATGCACCGTTTGCATTGTGGGTAACTGATAGAGGGTATACAGATACAGTGTGTGTCAATTAGTACGAGACCTGACATGCCGGCTTGCCCCCGAGCTCTAGTTCCTGTTGCCCCCACAGAATCTCCGACAGGTGCATTGCTTACCTTTCTAATGTCCCCGGCTCCGCCTCCCGTTTCCTAACCACCAAGTGGCTGCCACGTCTCCTCACCAGCTATTTCAGGATGCTTTGCTAACGAGGGGTTTTGTGCTGCACTGGGACGAAGTGGGGGGCATCTAGGTGCCCCCACAGTTCTCCTGTTTTTGGCGTGACTGTTGATGCCATCTGCCTACCCCTATGCACTCCACCTAGTGGAGAAAGAGCAGGAGGACGATTCGGAACCCTGCGTTTCCCTCGTCCATGCGGTGACATCACTATCACTGCTTTTAACCGGACATTAAAAAAAAAAAAATATATATATATATATATATAAAGATAGAACGCTTTAAAGATATAAAGATAGAACGGGCCAAACAGAAGTGTCTGAACTCGATTAGTGATGTCAGGGTTTATAAAATGTTCTGCCTTTTGTAATCAATCAGTGGTGGACGTTCTAACTGTACCGTCTCTCTTTTCTTTGCAGTTGGCAAGACGTCTTTAATCACCAGGTTTATGTACGACAGCTTCGATAACACCTACCAGGTATGAGACCGCCCGTCCCACACACGCTCAGGACACTTATTTACTTGATTTACTTGACTTGGTCCATGTTTTTGGACTGTGGGAGGAAACCGGAGAACCCGGAGGAAACCCACGCGGACATGGGGAGAACATGGTCAATCACACTATGAGAAGTATAGCACGCTGCATGCTGTTTTTGGTTGTTCTGGATGGATGACATTGATGGAGAATGTGTGGAACTTTATATTTTGGTTGAATTCTCTTAACCAGTGTTTAAATGTCCTTTATAAATACATACAGCTTGAACACAATGATGATAATTAATGAGCAATCTTCACGTTTTAATTTCCTGACAAAGTATGAGTGAAGACACTGCCCTCTATGGGAGTGACGGGGATGAGGTAACACATTACAGCTACACTAATTTGTGTTATATATTATGTTTTTCAGACTATGCTGCATATTGTGTCAGTGTGTGTGTGTGTGTGAGATTTGTGTTTAATTTCTCTTTGGGCGACTTGGACGCCTTAAACTCATACTGTAAATAAAACCAGACATTTATTGACCTGCTTAATAATTCTACTGTGTAGCTGTAGTTTCTTCGTAACTTCTGACTTGTGTTGTTCTCATTTGTAAGTCGCTTTGGATAAAAGCATCTGCTAAACGACTAGATGTAAATGTAATGACATGAAAAAATTTTTTTCATTTATCCAATTGATTGATTAATCTAAAAAATTTATTTGTAATTGAACGATTAATCGATTATCAAAATAATCGTTAGTTGCGGCCCTACTGTAAATACGGCGACACAATAAATAAATAATATAAATTAATAATAAAAATTTACACACGACGACACAAGAACAGTCGTAACTCGCAATTATCCATCCATCCATTATCTCCCGCTTTATCCTATATTAGGGCCACAGGGAGCTTCCCCATGCCCGTCCAGGTGAGAACATTTCGGGCGCTGGGTAGATACACTCAGGACAGGGGGGCAATCTATCGCTGGGCACACACTCACTCACACACACACTCTATATGGGGCAATTTGAAGAACTCAATTGACTTGATCCATGTTTTTGGACTGTGGGAGGAAACCCACGCGGATGCGGGGAGAAACATGCAAACTCCACCCAGATGGGGATTCGAACCAGGTATCCCTAATGCTGAGAGGAGAACATGCTAAACCACTAAGCCACCGTGCCGCCCTTCACCTCGCAATTATAAAAATAAAAAAGGAAACATAAAACACTTATAAAGCATAAGATAAAATAAAAAGAATGATATCTAAAACCAGAAACTGCCATTAAAAATGATAAAAGTGATTTATTTTTAGTTTAGAATTGATCCTCCACATTTATCCTATCCGTGCAGTGAAAGACACACACACACACACACACACACACACACACACATACATACTGTGTGAAGTGAGCACACGTCCCCGCAGTGGTGGGCAGCCTTGCACACGGCGCCCCGGGGAGCAATTTGGGGTTTTGCCCAAGGGCAATTGTACCAACATGGTACCTGTGGTGTCAGCAGGGATCGGGATTCGAACCGGGGACCTTCAGGTCACGAGGCTGGTTCCTTAACCACAAACCCATGAATGCCCCATTTTTGTCATTTAATGACAGAAATGTCCGAAATGGCGTTAACCCTCAAATAAATAAATCAGTAAATTTGTTTGTAGATGGTCCCTCCTCCTTAATAATCAGGCTGATTTTGTGTTTTAATTATTGCTCGTCTTTGTTTCTGACCTCAGGCCACAATTGGGATCGACTTCCTGTCAAAAACCATGTACCTGGAAGATCGCACGGTAAGAGACTCCCGTCGTCGCCACGGCGTCTACGTTCAATCCTATAATACCCCCTAACTATCAGCATGTTCATGATCATTTTGGATCTTCAGATCGTCAACCGGATCCGTAACCCTGCATTCTGTGTAGATTTGCACGGCTTACCCTCATGGTGTGTGTGCGTGTGTGTGTGTGAGTGTGTGAGAGAGGGATGTTATATGTTTCATTTTGGCTTGGTTGTGTTTTTGTCCATCCCCCTCCACCCACGACGGTTGCCACACCGCGCTCTGGTGGCCCCCTCTGTACGGACGACGATAGATCCGGCTGCAGCTGTGGGACACCGCGGGGCAGGAGCGCTTCCGTAGCCTCATCCCCAGCTACATCCGCGACTCCGCGGCCGCCGTGGTGGTCTATGATATCGCAAGTAGGTATCCGGCGTGGCGCCCGCGACGGCGCCGCGGATCTGGGAGCTGAATGGCACTCATCGGGTTCCGCGCTCACGTTGGACGAACTCCGTTTCGTCCCAAACCAGACAAATTCAGTTCTCCGGTTCTCATGGATCCCGTTAGCTCAGACACTCTTTATGAGACGGACGGGGCGTCCAACATGGCGTCCGCCCGCAGAGTGCCGTTCACAGATCCCGAAGTGCCGGAGCGCCTCGTTCGCATGCCCCGCTCGTTTCCTCTAAGCTTCCGGAGATGCCGTGCTGCTCCATGCCTCCGGTCCGAGGGTTCTCGGCTCTGGATGATCGATCAGTCGTTAATTCAGCCTCCTCGCTCTCTCTCTCTCTCTCTCTTCTTGATTCCTGTCTGTTCTGCTGCCACGTCTCTACCGCATGCTGTGGACTGGGTCTTCAGGTTCGGCTGCAGCTGTGGGACACCGCGGGGCAGGAGCGCTTCCGTAGCCTCATTCCCAGCTACATCCGCGACTCCACTATCGCCGTAGTGGTCTATGATATCACCAGTGAGTCAGAATCAATTACTCCCGGCTAGTATTTATATTTATATATGGGTATTATGGGTATATATATATATATAAACGCACCATCTACTCACCATATACAGACCCTTTCCAAAAAAATTGCTTTTTGCTTTTAAAATTTCAGCATGCATTTTGTTCTAATCGTTTTTTAACCTTTCTGTAATGTGGTTTGCTGTGCTTTTGCATGTTCTCTCTCAAAAATATATGAATGAAATCATTTTCCGTTTTCCAATCTGCTTATCCTGTTCAGAGTTACACTCTGGTAGAGGGGTGCTGGAGCCTATCCCAGCACTTATGGACTAAAAGGTGGAGTGGGGGGTTGGGGGGGGAGTGTTGAATCCAGAGCATTTTTACTGTCAGGTGACAATGCACCACCGTGTTACACTTATATATGTACATTTTGTTTATTGACTTTAAGTATCATTATTAAGTGTAGTGTCATGGGATGAGGGGGGGTTCCCCATGCCCATTCAGGAGAGAACGTTTCGGGCGCTGGGCAGATACACCGGACAGGACGCCAATCTATCAATGGGCACACACTCACTCACACAGACACACACACATTATATTGGGGCAATTCAATTTGAACCTTGAATTCATGTTTGTGGACTGTGAGGGGGGTCCCCATGTCCATCCACTGGAGAACGTTTTGGGCGCTGGGCAGATACACCCAGGACAGGATGCCAATCTATCACTGAACACACACTCACTCACACACACACACCCAACTTGAAACTTGAATTCATGTTTGTGGACTGGGAGGGGAGGGGGTTCCCTATGCCCATCCATAGGGAAACCGGAGAACCCAGAGGAAACCCACACGGACACGGGGAGAACATGCAAACACAACCCAGTTCGGGATTCGTTCAAAGCTTTAAATACTAAGATTTAAAATATTGTATGTATTAAAATATTTATATTATCTGTTTTTAGTGTATAGATCTGGATTAGGGTTCAAATCCCTAGTTCATTAAAGCTGTCAGCGTGGGCCCTTGAGGAAGGCCCTTCACTCTGATTCCTCCAGGGGGCCGTATGATACACCCTGTATGCTGTTCTGTATACTTACTGTATAGGATGTGTTTGACAAACATATCCGCTAAACGAACTCATGTTTTCGGATTGTAGTGGCCCAGAGATGTGAATAAGGGCGCCAACCAATCACAGTGTAGAACTCGAGCACCTCAAACAGATTTTATCCATCCATCCATTATCTTCCGCTTTATCCTCTATAAGGGTCGTGGGGGGTGGGGGGGGGGTTCTCCATGCCCATCCAGGGGAAAATGTTTCGGGCGCCAGGACAGGGGGGCAATCTATCACTCTGGACACACACTCACTTACACACACACTCTATATGGGGCAATTTGGAGAATTCAATTCACCTTGATCCATGTTTTTGGACTGTGGGAGGAAACCCACGGGGACACGGGGAGAACATGGAAACTCCACCCAGATGGGGATTCGAACTGGGAATCCCTAACGCTGAGAGAACATGCTAAACCACTAAGCCACCGTGCCACCCCCAAACGAACTGTAGTTCAGATTATTTATATAGTACATTGTTTTAAAGCAGATTAACAGTGCTCTATACGGGAACTCCTGAAGAGCACGCTGAGGGCAGGCTGGCAGTAAAAACTTTGTTTTTAATGGAAGAAACCTTGTGAGGACCAAACACACGGGGCAGGACACGGGGCAGGTGCGTACATTAACTTTCCCAAGCCCTCGGTTCCGCCTCCCATCAGCACCTCAGTGTAAATCAAACCCAGGCACCTGGGTCCAGTTCAGCTGGTGGCATGTTTTTTGGGGACTGATGTGGGAGAACATGCAAACTCCATGCAAACCACAACCTTTGAACTGAAATTGATTCGGCTGTAATGAATCTCCAATTAATCTCTGTAATAAATCAGTGACGAATCTGCAATTAAAAAAATCAAATCCGCCGAGCAAACGACCAACACTTCACACACACACTGTGACATCACGCACTGCTTTTGAACCTGAGCCTCTCCTCGCTGTCTGCGGGCCTCGGCGTCTTCGGTGCTGACGCTCACGTTCTCGGACTTTCAGCTGAAGGCCGTCTCTTTGTTTCTTCAGATCTTAACTCCTTCCAGCAAACTTCAAAATGGATCGATGATGTCAGAACAGAGCGAGGAAGTGATGTCATCATCATGCTGGTCGGCAACAAAACGGACTTGGCGGACAAAAGGTAAAGGCTTTCAGAGTTTCAGATGCCGGCTCTTTGTTCTGCCATCATTCTCCATTTTTGTTTATTTCAACACGTGTGTGTGAGAGAGTGTGAGCACGTGTGAGAGTCTGTGCATGTGTGTGTGGGTGCATGAGTGTGAGTGTTTGTGTGTGTGCGTGTGATTGTTTGTATGTGTGTGTGAGTGTTTGTGTGTGTGTGTGAAAGAGAGAGTGAGTGAGTGGGTGTGTGTGAGAGTGGGTGTAAGAGTGAATGTCTGTGTATGTGGGTGTGAGAGTGTGGGTGTGAGAGTGGATGTGTGTGTGAGAGTGTGTGTGAGAGTGTGTGTGAGAGTGTGTGAGAGTGTGGGTGTGAGAGTGTGGGTGTGAGAGTGTGGGTGTGAGAGTGTGGGTGTGAGAGTGTGGGTGTGAGAGTGTGTGTGAGAGTGGGTGTGAGAGTGTGGGTGTGAGAGTGTGGGTGTGAGAGTGTGGGTGTGAGAGTGTGGGTGTGAGAGTGTGGGTGTGAGAGTGGGTGTGAGTGGATGTGTGTGTGAGAGTGGGTGTAAGAGTGAATGTCTGTAAGAGTGGGAGTGTGTGTGAGAGTGGGTGTGAGAGTGGGTGTGAGAGTGGGTGTGAGAGTGGGTGTAAGAGGATGTGTGTGTGAGAGTGGGTGTAAGAGTGAATGTCTAAGAGTGTGTGTGAGAGTGTGTGTGAGAGTGTGTGTGAGAGTGTGTGTGAGAGTGTGTGTGAGAGTGTGTGTGAGAGTGTGGGTGTGAGAGTGGGTGTGAGAGTGTGGGTGTGAGAGTGTGGGTGTGAGAGTGGGTGTGAGAGTGGGTGTGAGAGTGGGTGTGAGAGTGTGTGGGTGTGTGAGTGAGTGTGGGTGTGTGAGTGTGGGTGTGAGTGTGGGTGTGTGAGTGGGTGTGTGAGTGGGTGTGTGAGTGGGTGTGTGAGTGGGTGTGTGAGTGGGTGTGAGAGTGGGTGTGAGAGTGGGTGTGAGAGTGGGTGTGAGAGTGGGTGTGAGAGTGGGTGTGAGAGGATGTGTGTGTGAGAGTGGGTGTAAGAGTGAATGTCTGTAAGAGTGTGTGAGCGTGTGTGTGAGAGTGTGTGTGAGAGTGTGTGTGAGAGTGTGTGTGAGAGTGGGTGTGAGAGTGGGTGTGAGAGTGGGTGTGAGAGTGGGTGTGAGAGTGGGTGTGAGAGTGGGTGTGAGAGGATGTGTGTGTGAGAGTGGGTGTGAGAGTGGGTGTGAGAGTGTGTGTGAGAGTGGGTGTGAGAGTGGGTGTGAGAGTGTGTGTGAGAGTGTGTGTGAGAGTGTGTGTGAGAGTGGGTGTGAGAGGATGTGTGTGTGAGAGTGGGTGTAAGAGTGAATGTCTGTAAGAGTGTGTGTGTGTGTGTGTGTGTGAGTGTGTGTGTGTGTGTGTGTGTGTGTGTGTGTGTGTGTGTGTGTGAGAGAGTGTGTGAGAGAGTGTGTGTGAGAGTGTGTGTGAGAGTGTGTGTGAGAGTGTGTGTGAGAGTGTGTGTGAGAGTGTGTGTGAGAGTGGGTGTGAGTGTGTGTGAGAGTGTGTGTGAGAGTGTGTGTGAGAGTGTGTGTGAGAGTGTGTGTGAGAGTGTGTGTGAGAGTGGGTGTGAGAGTGTGTGTGAGAGTGGGTGTGAGAGTGTGTGTGAGAGTGGGTGTGAGAGTGTGTGAGAGAGTGGGTGTGTGTGTGAGAGTGCGTGTGTGTGAGAGACTGGGTGTGTGTGTGTGAGAGAGAGGGTGTGTGTGAGAGAGAGTCCAAAAACATGGATTCAAGGTGAATTGGATGCTCCAAATTGCCCCCATATAGTGCCTGTGTGTGTTAGTGTGCCCCTTCCTGTCATGGTTGTATTTGCCCAGCACCCTAAACGTTCTCCCATCAATTCCCCCCCCATATTGGTATAGGATGAGGTGTAAGATAACGACTGAATGTGTGTGAATGGAGCTCTGTGTTTTATTTTAACTGCTTCTCTTTTTTGTTATATTTTTTTAGTTGGTTTGATTTACGTTAATTAAATATTCTTGTTGCTTTTCTTTGGTGTGAAATTTTGCTTTGATTTTTTCCTTTTTTTACCGCTTTTGTCTTTTTCCCATTCTTCGCTATGATTTGAACCATTTCCGCACCCTCCCCCCCTCCCTCCCTCCCTCCGGACTTCGGCAGGCAAGTTTCTGTAGAGACTGCAGAGAAAAAAGCTCGGGAGCTCAATGTGATGTACATAGAGACCAGCGCAAAGGCTGGTTATAACGTCAAACAGGTGGGTCTGAGCGCACAGGTGTGGCGACGCCGCCGTCCCGCTCGCTGTCTATTTTCTTTGTGATTCGGAGTCGAGTATTTCATTACGTTCTATTTAAATATCTTAACGCTCAAAATGGTACCGTGTTACTCAGTGTTGCCTAAATTTATTTCTATAAACGCAAGACTGTCTTTAAACTTAAGGGACTCTAAACTAAAGAGAGAGTGAATGATGGAAACAGTGGGTTAAGCCTGAATCACGGCGTGGTTCTCATCACAGTGCACTACCTTTAAAGCATAGATGTCAGACTCAAGGCCCGCGGGCCATATCCGGCACATAACACGCAAGATTATTTTACATTGATCTATAATTATTGTTATTCATGGCCCGGCCATATGGTTTTTGGACCGTGCTTGTATGATTTTGTCAGAACAATTTTTTTATATTTATAACAACCATCCATCATCTTCTGCTTTATCCTCTACTAGGGTCACGTGGGGTGGTCCAAAAACATGGATCAAGGTGAATTGAATTCTTCAAATTGCCCCATATAGAGTATATGTGTTAATGAGTGTGCCAGATTGCCCCCCCTGTCCTGGGTGTATCTGCCCAGTGCCCCAAACATTCTCCCCTGGATGGGCATGAGGAACCCCCTCCCCCCACACCCTAATACAAGATTAAGCGGAAGATAATGAATGGATGGATGATTTATATTGGGGTGAAGCGGTGGTAAAGTGTTCAGCATGTTCTCCTCTCAGCTTCTTAGCGTTAGGTATTCCATGTTCGAATCCCAATCTGGGATTGGGATTCCATGTTCTCCCCGTGTCCGTGTGGGTTTCCTCCGGGTTCTCCGGTTTTCTCCAAAAACATGGATCAAGGTCAATTGAATTCTCCAAATTGCCCCATATAGCGTGTGTTTGTGTGAGTGTGTGTTAAGTGATAGATTGGCATCCTGTCCTGGGTGTATCTGCCCAGCGCCCGAAACGTTCTCAAAGCAGAAGATAATGGATGGATGGAAGTTATAAACATAAAAATAATGTTTTTGTTCTTATTCGTGTTCAGAAATCATTATCTTTTATTGTGTTCAATAAATGTTGATCGTGTTCGGCCCGTGAACTGAAGCTCGCTTAAATTTAGGTTTTAATTTTGTTGGCTTAAAGTTCGTCGCCCCTGCGTTGCTTGGTTTTATTGGGAAGGCCGATAAAAAGAGCATTGCAGTAGTCTAAACGGCAGGAAACGAAGATATTAACCGTGGTTTCTGCGTCTTTGTCGGTCACCACGGGGCGCAAGCGAGCAATATGATCCATACCATGAAGCTGCAGTGGGAACTACATGGTAGTTCATATTTCCTGAACTTCTGCCAGTATATTCTAGGGTTCTAGAACAAGTGTAAAGGGCTTTAAAATGTATTTTTAAAATTTTTATATACTGTATATTTAAATGCAAATGAACAGCTTGTGTGTACTGTTCTGCTCTCTCTCTCTCTTTCTCTATCTCTCTCTCTTTCTCTCTCTCTCTCTCTCTCTCTCGGTCATTGTTTTCTCGGCGAAGCTGCAATCTTTTCAGCTTTTAAATGAATTTGCGTGAACTAAGCCTCCTTTCCTCCTTTACTAATTGATCATTAAGTTCTCTCTTCTCACTTTCTCTCCATCTCTCTCTCTCTCTCTCTCTGTCTGTCTTTGGTTCTTTTTTTTTGGTGTTCCCCTCTCCCCTGGCTGCGTTCCACCCTCCGTGCTCGGACCCGAGCAGACAGATCACCACGGAGGAGGGCGAGCAGAGGGCTAAGGAACTGAATGTCATGTTCATTGAAACCAGTGCAAAAACTGGCTACAATGTCAAACAGGTATCGATTCGGAAAAACTCCCGAAGCCAGGTCCTCCCTCCATCCCTCGCTTTGATCTCCCGCTTCTCTTCATCACTTTCACCTCCCTTTTCACTTCTCAGCCTCACCTCTAGGGGGTGTGAGATGAGTTTTCTCTCGTGTCTGGCCCGGGAGCCTCACTGCTCTGTATGTTTTAGTGTTAATCTGTTTTGGCACATCTGTAATACTCATTAAATATTAGTTTAATGATGCTACACCAACCAGGTAGAACATTATAATCACCTTCTTAATATTACTTTGGTCCCTTTTTGCTGCCAAATCAGCCCTGACCCCTCAAGACATGGACTCAACTAGACCCCTGAAGGTGTTCTGTAGCATCTGTCACCAAGTGTTAAACAGCAGATGCTTTACCTCCAGTGACGCACACTGGACCGGATTGAGATCTGGGGAGTTTGGTGGCGGAGTCAACACCTCAAACTGGGTGTGGTTCTCCTCGAACCCTCCGGAAACGTTTTAGTGTCGGGAGCATTATCCTGTTGAAAGAGGCCACGCCCATCAGGGATACTGTTTCCATGAAAGGCTGAACATGGTCTGGAACAATACTCAGGGGGTGGAGTCAGAGGAACCTCCACATGGATGCAGGACACAAGGGTTCTCCAGAGCATCACACCGCCTCGTCTTCTTCCCATAGTGCATCCCGGTACCGTGTGTCCTCCAGGTGAGTGACACACCTCCACCCGACCGTCCACATGATGTAGAAGAAACGCTGAGTCAGCACCTTCTTCCAGCTCCATGCTCCAGTTCTGATCATTATTGGTACACTCAGGAGGGTGGACAGGGGTCCGCATGGGAACCCCGACTGCTCTGCGGCTCCATATGTGGATCTGAGACCTTTCTATCAGAACCAGCATGGATTTCTTCAGCAGTCTGATCTACAGGAGCTTGTCTGTTGGACGACACACTCCAGTCTTCACTCCCCATGTGATTGATCAGCCTCGCACCCCCATGACCCTGTCACCGGTTCACCACCGGAACACTTTGGATCCATACTGACCCCTGCAGACCGGGACACCCCACCAGAGCTGCAGTTTTGGAGATGTTGTGACATCACAATGCGCTCCTCGCTGCCAAATATAAGATAGATCCCCCACCTAACAGGAGGAGTGATGGAGGGATGATCAGTGTTCTGATCTGAATGTTGTACCTGGTTGGTGTTTACCAAATATAAAGCTATAAACATATTCTTGTTTTGTTGGAAGCCGAAAATACTAAAGAGTGTAGAGCAGTGAGACTCTGAGACCAGAATTAAGAAACACTAGCATTAAGACACCACTGAAGACTGCTGCAGCTTTTCTGCTTGTGTTTTTATTTATTTTTTTTATTTTAGTTTATTAGTTCGTACTGATTTAGTCTGGAATTGTTTGATGGTAGTGTTTTTGTAATGAGCCTCTGCTGCATCGAGGATTTATGGGAGGATCAAAGGTCTCAGCTATAAAAAAATCCATAAATCTTGACATGTTTTTCAAATTTATTGATACAAAAGGTTTCTGAAAAAAAATGTAGATATAAAAGTTTGTGATTTGTGTGAAATCATTTAACCTTAAGGCTGCAGTCGGCACAAACTGCAAAGCATTAGAAACAGATGTAGTATACTTGAACTAATTATTAGTATGAAATATGAGTTTGTTTAAAGTATTGATTGTAACGAAGCAGAAACATTTGACTAAAAACGAGCAAAACCATCTCTAAATCCCCAAAAGCCGAGTA
This sequence comes from Corydoras sp. C115, assembly GCA_019802505.1. Lineage (NCBI taxonomy): Eukaryota > Metazoa > Chordata > Actinopteri > Siluriformes > Callichthyidae > Corydoras > Corydoras sp. C115. Next base: position 215,266 of record JAFMOC010000299.1, read on the forward strand.
AGAGCTGCGTCTCCTGAAGACAGTGCGAGTGTGATTGCAGCGTGGCCGTAGGAGACACAGTGCATACGTATATCAAGGCAATACATGGAACGAGGTAAAAACCGGGCGTGGCCGTGGTTACATCAAAGGTCAGGACGGTTCAGAATTGGAAAGTCATTAATATCGCAAACTATTTAAAAATAAATGAAAAAATAGGGAAAAAGATTCAAGATTTAAGAAAATTTTATTATCGTTAAAATCACATTTGGTACATGGTACAAAAACGAAATTATGGCTCATGGACCCCGATTACCCTGATCTATTAAAGTTATACTTAAATTAAAATTTTAAAGAAGAAAATGATATGTAAAATGTAATAGGGTATACAATTAAACTATAAATATACTATATATATATATATATATATATATATATATATATATATATATATATATATATATATATATATATAATATTCAACTATAAATATTATATATATATTTGAAAATATATAAAATGTAGTATCCATTAGAAATATAAAAATATATAAAATATATAAAATATATAAATACGGTAGCAAATATATATATATAAAAAAATATACCAGCCCAAAACTGATTGTGTGCCCCCACACACCCAGCAACAACCATTTTCGGTCACTTTCACTTACATTAATTTCTCTGCAGTTTAAAATATCGATGGCATTCCAACTCTAAATCTTATATATATATATATATATATATATATATATATATATATATATATATATATATATATATATATATATATATATATAAATATAGTGTGTGTGTGTGTGTGTGTATATACATATTATATGTATACCTCACTCATTCAGTCACGGCCATTTTTTTCCCCATTTACTGCTTTATCTTATATTAATTTAATAATAATGCCGTTCCAAATCTAAACTGTCCTGACCTTTGACAAGACCACGTTTTATTGACATGCCACGCCCACTTTTTCCCTCGTTCCATGTATTGCTTTAATATACATAGGTTTGTCAAAGTGTCTCTCCTACGGCCATGCTGCAATCACACTTGCACTGTCTTCAGGAACCGTACCTGTCTAGTTATATATGATGTTTAGATTGAAGGGGGATCACGTACCCACACCGACACAGGGAGAACATGCAAACTCCAAGCTAAAAAGAGCCATTAACTGATCCTGGAGACTAAACCCAGGATCTTTTAGGTGTGAGGCAGATGCTCACACAGCCACTGTGATGCATTATTAATAGCGTGATCTGGTCCCAGAAGGTCGGCGCAGGGACCTGTAGTTCTCTGGATGTATTCATTACTCCATTTCCCATAAATCATCAGTGGCTCAGTTGGTACTTAATGTAGCATGATGTGTGTTATTCCAGCATGAAAGTCTAAACGGGAGGATAAAGAAAATCTATAACTTGTTGTTTTTTATATATTTTTTTGTAGCTTTTCAGACGTGTGGCTGCAGCTCTGCCCGGGATGGACAGTGCACCAGAGAAAAGCAAGGAGGACAGTATCCTTTATAAAAATAATAACAAACAGCTCTTTATTCAGCTTTACTCTTCACTTCAATGTTCATTGTTCAAGTGAAAAAATAATGACATGAAATTCGAGAAAGTGATTGGTCCTCTCTCTATTTCTTCCTTTCTTCCCCTTCTTCCCCTTCCTCTCTCTCTCTCTCTCTCTCTCTCTCTCTCTCTCTCTCTCTCTCTCTCTCTCTCATTCATTCATTCAATTCAATTTGCTTTATTGACATGACAAATGTTTACATTCGTATTGACAAAGCATATTATATACAAACAAAATCACAGGAATAAATAAACAAATACAAGTTGTGTGTGTGTGTGTGTGTGTGTGTGTGTAAATAAACAATAATAGTAATGATTATATGAAAAAATGTAAGTATATTACATATATGGTAATAGGGAGAAGAACAATATATATATATATAAATAAATAAATAAAAAACAGACAAGAAATATACATATACAAGTGTGTGGGTAAGTATGTGTGTGTGTGTATGTGTGTGTATGGACGCAGGTGTGTGTATGGAGTGAGGAATAGGGTTTTGTGGTTGGAGGTTTGGGATTATTGTGTGTGTGTTTGGGGGGGGGGTTGTCAGGTGGTTGACTCACCGTCCAGGTGTGTGTGACACTCCTGTACGTATCTGGCTGCAGTGGGGGCTGATGGACCATCTCCTAATAAAACGGCCAGTTTCTGGTTCTCTGTGAGGGTTCTAAAGCTGCTCATCTCTCTAATTGGTTGAAGTATTTTTCTCTGATGGTGTTGTAATTGGGGCAGTTCAGGAGGAAGTGCCCCTCTGTCTCCACTTCCCCTGTCCTGCAGTGAGCACACAGGCGCTCCTCTCTGGGGGTCCAGGACTTTTTAAACCTGCCCCTCTCTATGGCCAGGCTGTGGTCACTCAGTCTGTATTTGGTGAGGATCTGTCTCTGCTCTGTTTCTCGGACAGTGATGAGATATGTGGACAGGGTGTAGTCCTGTTTTAGTGTCAGATAACATTGTAATCTGTTTTGGGTTTGGGTTCTCCAATGTTCCAGATGGGTGTTTTTGAGCTGCTTTATAATTTGGGTGACACTGATTGGTGATTGGGGAGCAGTGCTGGTCTGAGAGTCGGGGGTATGGGTCAGTCCCTGGACCAGCTGACACAGGGGACTCTTTGTGGGGCTCTTGGGTTTGGAGGGCCTGAAATTGTAGGCTTGTTTCGGGACTTGATTTGAGGTGCATCCAGAATTTCAGAGCTCTTTTTTTATATGAATAATTAGTGGGTATCGTCCTAATTCAGCCCTGCATGCGTTATTTAGAGTCTTTCTTTGAACATGTAGGAGCATCCTGCAGAATTCTACATGTAGGGCTTCAGTGGGATTCTTGTCCCATCTAGTGTAGTCATGGTGGCTGAGTGGACCCCATACTTCACTACCGTACAGCGCAATGGGCAGGATTATACTGTCAAAGAGTTTTAACCAGATTGGAATTGGGATCTCTTTATACCATATCAATACCCCCCCTGAGTCTCTACCTTGTTTAATATTATGGTGTTTCTTAGATGGCAGCAGAATTTCTCTATAATTTGGGGGACAGTGAGTATTAGTGTTGTCTTTACACCTTGTCTCTAATATTATAATTATGTCATGGTCAGAGATGTTTTTTTAGAAAATCTAAATTTGTGGTTTTAAAGCCAAATGTCGATGAGTATAGTCCTTGAATGTTCCAGGAAGAGATCATGAGTGATTTCATTCAAAGTGAATTATTATATGTTGATTATTAACTGCGGCACAGTGGCTTAGTGGTTAGCACGTTCGCCTCTCAGCGCTAGGGATTCCCGGTTCGAATCCCCATCTGGGTGGAGTTTCCATGTTCACCCCGTGTCTGCGTGGGTTTCCTCCAGGATCTCCGGTTTCCTCCCACAGTCCAAAAACATGGTTCAAGTCAATTGAATTCTCAAAAAAACATTGCCCCATATAGAGTGTGTCTGTGTGAGTGAGTGTGTCCCCAGCGATAGGTTGGCACCCTGTCCTGGGTGTATCTGCCCAGCGCCCGAGACGTTCTCCCCTGGATGGGCATGGGGAACCCCACCGCGACCCTAATAGAGGATAAAGCGGGAGATAATGAATGAATGAATGATTATTAACTATATACAGCAGAAAGAAAAAGTATAATTAATTAAATCATAAGAAATGTATACATAGTATTATATTTGAAATTTGAGTTATCCAATAATTTTACAGACGAGCTGGCGTAGCTGCCTCACTTCATCTATGGCTGGATGGTCTGGTTGTTTAATACCAGATACTACCTGTGTGTAGGAGGGGTGGTTTGTTGGTAGTAGTATCTGTGGTGTAGTGTGTGGCAGGGGTCCATTAGGTCCTGCAGACCAGCGCTGGGATCTGCTTGGTGCTGTGTTGTGACGTTGAGGTCTGGTAGATGCTGCAGTTAAATGCTGGGGTCTGGTTGATGTTGCAGTAGGTTGCAGAGATCTGGTGGATGTTGAGTTCCTGGGTGCAGTTCTGCTGTGTCCTGCTGTGCTGGGCGAGGTTCTGTCAAGTGTGCCTCTCTGGCGTTGCATTTTGTTTGTTTGATTTGCTTTGTGGCATTGAGGTGTTCTTAACCTTGGGGTTGGTACAGCTCCTCCTAGATCGTATTCTAACATCCAGATGTTGTTCTTGTTCACATGTACATGGTCATGGAGGTGTTCTGAAGTTAGTGCTGGATGATAAGCTACTGAAATGCCTGTGATCTTGGCACATTCTCTGTTGATGGAGTCATTAATGTCCCCTATCATCTCACAGGGAATGTCTCGGCGTGGTAGTAGGGTGGAGATGGTGATGTTGGCATTTGGGAATTCTTTGAGTTTTTGAGCCATTTGTATCACCTTTAGAGAGAGATTTCTCACATAGGAGTGTAGCTCATTTGTTTCCGTGTGGATGATGATGATGTTCTCAGGAACACCCAGCTGTGTGTGGTGAAGCAGTCTATGTGCTGCTTGGGTTGTAGGACACCAGAATTTTCCCACTCTGTGTGTTGGAAACATCTCTCTGTGGCTTAAAAACTTCCTATTTGAGTCAATCAAAATGGCAGTTTTATGAGGAGAAGATGAGGCTGGAGGCTTTTGTGTAGAGCTGGAGGGATGGAGCTCTGGCTCGTTCTCTCTCGATGTAGCTCTGGAGGGGTGGAGCTCTGGTTCACGTCCTTTCAGTATAGCATTGGATGGATGGAGCTCTGGCTCGTTCTCT
>JAFMOC010000299.1:227500-477500 GCA_019802505.1 Corydoras sp. C115
TTAATTTATTTACCTCAAAGTAACAAGACTAACTTCTCTAAAGGTAAGAGTGTTCATTTCACTGTTCACAGGTGTCTCACACTTATGGTGTATCCATTAAAAAAAATCTATCACTGGACACTCACACACAGACACACTCTATAGGGGGCAATTTGGAGAATTCAGTTGACCTTGATCCATGTTTTTGGACTTTGGGAGGAAACCGGAGAACCCGGAGGAAACCCACGCGGACATGTGGGGAACATGGAAACTCCACCCAGATGGGGATTCGAACCGGGAATCCCCAGCGCTGAGAGGAGAACATGCCAAACCACTAAGCCACTGTGCCACCCCATATATATAACATTTTAGTATCTTCCGCTTTATCCTCTACTAGGGTTACGGGGGCACGGGGTGTCTCCTTGCCCAATCAGGGGAGAACGTTTCGGGCGCAGGGCAGATACAGGGTGCCAATCTATCACGGGGCACACACTCATTCACACCAACGCACTCTATATGGGGCAATTTGGAGAATTCAATTTGCCTTGATCCATGTGTTTTGGACTGTGGGAGGAAACCGGAGAAGACAAACAGATGGACTACAGAGTGGAACTGTACAAACTGTACAAAGTCCATCTTTATGGCCAGTAGATATGAGAACATGGAGAGCCTAAAGGTGGCTTGAATGTAAGTTTTGGATCTTCTGTCAGAGGAGCGTGGCTGACGGTCTCTCCCTCTATTGGTTCCGTCTGGTGATTCACAAGAGGAACTGGTCCAGATTAATAAGGATGATGTGTAGAACTGGACCGTCTGGTAGAACTTCCCATTTGCTGTGCTCTCTTGGCTGTGAAGACCATGTTGTTCTCCCACTTCAGGTCCCTAAAGGACACCATGGAACCGAGGAACTTTACAGTGGAAAAATTATCTGCTCATATGTGTCCTGGGACCAGGGATCCAGGTTCGAATCCTGGTGGGTTTCCTCCGGGTTCTCCAGTTTCCAGTCCATTGAATGCTCTAAATTGCCCCTATATAATCTGTGTGGGTTTTTTTTGGGGTTCTTCAGTATCCTCCCACAGTCCAAACACATGGATTCAAGCTAAATTGAATGCTCCAAAATGCCCCTATATAATCTGTGTGTTTTCTTTGGGTTCTTCAGTATCTTCCCACAGTCCAAACATGTATTCAAGGTAAATCAGCAATGAAGACCATGTTGTTCTCCCACTTCAGGTCCCTAAAGGACACGATGGAAAAGAGGAACTTTACAGTAAAAAAATTATCTGCTCATATGTGTCCTGGGACCAGGGATCCTGGTTCGAATCCTGGTGGGTTTCCTCCGGGTTCTCCAGTTTCCAGTCCAAAAAGGTCAATTGAATGCACCCAATTGCCCCTATATAATCTGTGTGAGGTTTCTTTGGGTTCTTCAGTATCCTCCCACAGTCCAAACACATGGATTCAAGGTCAGTTGAATGCACTGAATTGCCCCAATATAATCTGTGTGAGTTTTCTTTGGGTTCTTCAGTATCCTCTCACAGTCCAAACACATGGATTCAAGGTAAATTAGCAATGAAGACCATGTTGTTCTCCCACTTCAGGTCCCTAAAGGACATGATGGAACCGAGGAACTTCACAGTGGAAATATAATCCACTCGTATGTGTCCAGCTCTGTTTATGCAACCCCCCCCCCCAGTGATACTCGGTCCACACAAGGGTTCCCCCTTAAAAACCCTCAACACCGGGGAAATTTTTGGCTCTCTTTGGTTTATTCTTTGATGGTTCAGGCTTAGAACACCGTAAAGCTGCTTTGAGACGATGTTCTATGTAAAAAGATCAGTTTGACCATGTTAATGAGGGTGGAGGTGGGGGGGTGGTGAGACCAGCTGCTCGAGGAACTGTTACGGAACCTTTTGACTCTCTGGTGTTCTAATGACGTATATTGTCTTCCGCAGTGTAAAATTACGATTAACGACGTGTCTGCCGCGACGATGTACGACGTTCTGCACGACAATAAGTATCGTAAAACGTGGGACCCCGCGATGCTCGAAAGCTTTGAGATCGCTCGCGTTGGACACAACGCTGATGTGGGCTACTACTCGTGTAAGTCTCCTCCTCCTCCACGGCTTTTCTTTGTTTCCCAGTTAACGTTATCTGTGATAATTATAACGTTTTCGTGTTACCCAACATTTTTTAAAGTCATAAGTATTGCTTCTATTCCACATTTGAACTGTTATAACAAACATCAAAACCTCCAGATGCTAACTCGTCATTAATCTTCATTATAAAACTTATTAAATCTGTTTGGCTGAGCCGTTTGTCCAGCCGTGACATCATTAACAATAATGCACACCTCTCGTATCAATGCGTGATGTACATTATTATCCAGATGTTTTGTATAAACTGCACTCTGTAATTGTGATAGGATTCTGGTTTCTCTAACGATCAGACACTGTTACTCAGCGTTCACTTTAAAACCCGGACTAGTTTAAGTCACGGAAGCCCAGATTATTAACGTTTGTTTTAAATAAACACATCTATTTCTCAAAACTTGTTTTTTTTTTTTTATTGTAGTGTGTTTGTGTTTTATTATACAAAGGATTGAAATCAAAGTGATTTTCACATCTCTCAACATGCTCTAATTATTCGAACAGTTTATAAAACAGGTCATTCCGCACCATTAATCTGGTTGGCTGAGCCGTGTGTGACATCATTAACAATAACACACCTCTGAGTACTTCACATTCGTATCAATGCGTGATGTACAATACATTATTTTCCTCGATGTAGTTTATAAACTGTATTCTGTAATTTGGCCACTGGATGAAAGTGTTAAATCGTTAGAGAAACCGGAATCCTGTTACTCTGCGATCAGCGTTCATTTTAAAAACTGGACGTGATTATGTTGTGGAAACTCAGATTATTAACGACTTTGCTTTCAATAAACGCGTTAATGAATCAAGCCTTGTTTTTTTATTATAGTGTGTTTGTAAGTGTTTTACTAAAGCAATAAGACACTCGAGGTTGTGTATTATTGTGAATAAATCACGGGAAAAAGGTGTGACTAATTACACCTCTCAATGGCATTTATTTACAATAATGCCACGCCCTCTCATACTCCTGAACTGAACCTAATATTCAAACGGGGCAGTTTATATCGTTAGCTCCTGTTTTCCTCTGAACACGCCTCTGTACGTTACTCGTGGTTGTAAATAATTTGTTCTACGTCCTCCCGATTCACAGGGCTTTGTCCCAAACCTCTGAAAAACAGAGACGTGGTGACGCTGCGTTCGTGGCAGGCATCTGAAGATGAATATGTGATCGTCAACTACTCTGTGAAACACCCGGTATGAGCTTCTCCGTTCTCTTGTTATAGATCTGTTGGTTGCTTGGACGTGTGTGTTGTTGACGTGTCGTGTTGTGTTTTATAGAAATACCCTCCGAGAAAAGACCTGGTGAGGGCCGTGTCCATTCTGACGGGTTACCTGGTGAAGGCGACCGGCCCGGACAGCTGCGCCTTTATTTACCTTTCACAGGCTGATCCCCGAGGTGTGTGTGTGTGTGTGTGTGTGTGTGTGTGTGGGGGGGGGGGGGGGGGGGGGGGGATGGGTAAAGTTTACAGGACTGTAGTAGACCGTGAGGGAGGAGCGTACTCAGAACGGAGATATGAAGGATAATGATCACTCTGTCTGTGGGCGGCACGGTGGCTTAGTGGTTAGCACGTTCGCCTCTCAGCACTAGGGATTCGAGACGTTCCCTCGCTGGACATGGGGCATATAATATATCTATGTATGTGTATGTAAATGTGTGTGTGTGTGTATATATATATGTATGTATACACACACACGCATATGTATATACACACACATGTGTGTATATGCTGTGTGTATATATTATCATTATTTTCTCTCTCTCTCTCTTTCTTTTACCCTCTCTCTCACTCTGTGTGTGTGTCTCTCTCTCTCTCACTCTGTGTCTCTCTGTGGGTCTGTCTCGCTCACTCTCTCTGGGTCTGTCTCGCTCACTCTCTCTGGGTCTGTCTCGCTCACTCTCTCTGGGTCTGTCTCGCTCACTCTCTCTGGGTCTGTCTCGCTCACTCTCTCTGGGTCTGTCTCGCTCACTCTCTCTGGGTCTGTCTCGCTCACTCTCTCTGGGTCTGTCTCGCTCACTCTCTCTGGGTCTGTCTCGCTCACTCTCTCTGGGGGTCTGTCTCGCTCACATCTCTCTGGGTCTGTCTCGCTCACTCTCTCTGGGTCTGTCTCGCTCACTTCTCTCTGGGTCTGTTCCTCGCTCACTCTCTCTGGGTCTGTCTCGCTCACTCTCTCTCTGGGTCTGTCTCGCTCACTCTCTCTGGGTCTGTCTCGCTCACTCTCTCTGGGTCTGTCTCGCTCACTCTCTCTGGGGTCTGTCTCGCTCACTCTCTCTGGGTCTGTCTCGCTCACTCTCTCTGGGTCTGTCCTCGCTCCTCTCTCTGGGTCTGTTCTCGCTCACTCGCTCTGGGTCTGTCTCGCTCCACTCTCTCTGGGGTCTGTCTCGCTCACTCTCTCTGGGTCTGTCTCGCTCACTCTCTCTGGGTCTGTCTCGCTCACTCTCTCTGGGTCTGTCTCGCTCACTCTCTCTGGGTCTGTCTCGCTCACTCTCTCTGGGTCTGTCTCGCTCACTCTCTCTGGGTCTGTCTCGCTCACTCTCTCTGGGTCTGTCTCGCTCACTCTCTCTGGGGTCTGTCTCGCTCACTCTCTCTGGGTCTGTCTCGCTCACTCTCTCTGGGTCTGTCTCGCTCACTCTCTGTGGGTCCTGTCTCGCTCGCTCACTCTCTGTGGGTCTGTCTCGCTCACTCTCTGTGGGTCTGTCTCGCTCACTCTCTGTGGGTCTGTCTCGCTCACTCTCTGTGGTCCTGTCCTCGCTCACTCTCTGTGGGTCTGTCTCGCTCACTCTCTGTGGGTCTGTCTCGCTCACTCTCTGTGGGTCTGTCTCGCTCACTCTCTGTGGGTCTGTCTCGCTCACTCTCTGTGGGTCTGTCTCGCTCACTCTCTGTGGGTCTGTCTCGCTCACTCTCTGTGGGTCTGTCTCGCTCACTCTCTGTGGGTCTGTCTCGCTCACTCTCTGTGGGTCTGTCTCGCTCACTCTCTGTGGGTCTGTCTCGCTCACTCTCTGTGGGTCTGTCTCGCTCACTCTCTGTGGGTCTGGTCTCGCTCACTCTCTGTGGTGTTTCTGTCTCGCTCACTCTCTGTGGGTCTGTCTCGCTCCACTCTCTGTGGGTCTGTCTCGCTCACTCTCTGTGGGTCTGTCTCGCTCACTCTCTGTGGGGTCTGTCTCGCTCACTCTCTGTGGGTCTGTCTCGCTCACTCTCTGTGGGTCTGTCTCGCTCACTCTCTGTGGGTCTGTCTCGCTCACTCTCTGTGGGTCTGTCTCGCTCACTCTCTCTGTGGGTCTGTCCTCGCTCACTCTCTGTGGGTCTGTCTCGCTCCACTCTCTCTGGGGTCTGTCTCGCTCACTCTCTCTGGGTCTGTCTCGCTCACTCTCTGTGGGTCTGTCTCGCTCACTCTCTGTGGGTCTGTCTCGCTCACTCTCTGTGGGTCTGTCTCGCTCACTCTCTGTGGGTCTGTCTCGCTCCACTCTCTGTGGGTCTGTCTCGCTCACTTCTCTGTGGGTTCTGTCTCGCTCACTCTCTGTGGGTCTGGGTTCTCGCTCACCTCCTCTGTGGGGTCTGTCTCGCTCACTCTCTGTGGGTCTGTCTCGCTCACTCTCTGTGGGTCTGTCTCGCTCACTTCTCTGTGGGTCTGTCTCGCTCACTCTCTGTGGGTCTGTCTCGCTCACTCTCTGTGGGGGTCTGTCTCGCTCCACTCTCTGTGGGTCTGTCTCGCTCACTCTCTGTGGGTCTGTCTCGCTCACTCTCTGTGGGTCTGTCTCGCTCACTCTCTGTGGGTCTGTCTCGCTCACTCTCTGTGGGTCTGTCTCGCTCACTCTCTGTGGGTCTGTCTCGCTCACTCTCTGTGGGTCTGTCTCGCTCACTCTCTGTGGGTCTGTCTCGCTCACTCTCTGTGGGTCTGTCTCGCTCACTCTCTGTGGGTCTGGTGTCTCGCTCACTCTCTGGGGTCTGTCTCGCTCACTCTCTGTGGGTCTGTCTCGCTCACTCTCTGTGGGTCTGTCTCGCTCACTCTCTGGGGGTCTGTCTCGCTCACTCTCTGGGGGTCTGTCTCGCTCACTCTCTGGGGGTCTGTCTCGCTCACTCTCTCATGTCTCAGCCAATCAGATTTAATGGGCGGAAAGACCCGTTTTATAAGCTGTTACATTAATTACAGCATAATGATTGATTTAAATGTTTTGTGGTTACAGATCAATTAAATAAACTCTTAATAAATGTAATTAGTTAAAAATTTTCTCTCCATAGTGAAAATAATAATGACATGTTCTCTTGTCGTATTTGTTAGGTTCCCTTCCTAAGTGGGCGGTGAACAAAGCAACACAGGTCATGGCCCCCAAAGTAAGTCACTCTCAACATTTAAGTATTATGGGATGGAGGATGAGGACCTTTATCTGTGTTTAATTAGTAAAATCAAGGCGTCATGCTGCTGGGTTCTGAAACGGTGGTGATGGTGATGTGAGCGTCTCCAGTGTAACTACAGAAACTGTGGGCTGAAACTAGAGAACGTGGAGTAAATCCACTCAGACACGGGGAGGACATACAGACTCCATACAAAGATTTAAAAAGTTTATCCTTCTGACTGTGGGGCGGACCCCACACAGGATTCTGAGTAAATATGCAAATGACTGTTTACATATTCATAGGATGGGCGGCACGGTGGCTTAGTGGTTAGCATGTTCTCCTCTCAGCACTGGTGGATGAGGTTCGAATCCCAATCTGGGTGGAGGTTCCATGTTCTCCCTGTGTCCTCATTGGTTTCCTCCGGGTTCTCTGGTTTTTTTGGGTTCTCTGGTTTCCTCCGGGTTCTCATTGAATTGAATTGTGGGCATGAGAAATGTTGTGTTAATTCACATTCACCACAAACTGAGTGAGTTGAGGTTCTGAACTCGGTGTGTGGTTTGTAATACCTGAGCTGAGTGCCGTTTCCACGGCGACACACTTGGCCTGTTTTTCGAGAGTGGACGTTCGTGTGGAACCGGTCCAGTGGCTTCGATCGGATGACTTGCAAACTTCTTAAACAGTTTCCTTAAAAGCATTAAAGCTGACGTCCTCTCCGTGTTCGGGGTGATGGGGTTGAACTCGTCTGACCCTGGTCCCAGAACAGGTTTGTTCTCTGAACTGAGAACTCCATCCATTATCTTCCGCTTTATCCTACATTAGGGTCGCAGGGGGATTCAGGCGCTGGGCAGATACACCCAGGACAGGACGCCAATCTATCACTGAACACACACACTCTATATGGGGCAGTTTGGAGAACTTCTTTGACTTGATCCATGTTTTTGGACTGTGGGAGGAAACCGGAGAACCCGGAGGAAACCCACGCGGACACGGGGAGAACATGGAAACTCCACCCAGATGGAGATTCGAACCGGGAATCCCTAGCGCTGAGAGGAGAACATGCTAAACCACTAAGTCACCGTGCTGCCTGAACTGAGAACTCGATAAAAATAAGATACTCCATCATTAGAACCTGAGAGCTGACGAGCCTGAGAACTGAACCGTGTTCGTTTAATTAGAGCTTTAAAGTGAGCGTGCTGAGAAGATTCCAGATTCAGAACTCGGAATGCGTTTTGAGGGAATGCGGTCGAGAACCGGATGAGTCTGAACGAGCAGCATTCCACCCATGTTGGTGTTGCGGGCGTGCGAGGGCTGGAATGACTGCCCTTCATTGTTCCTGCCCCGTGCGTCGATACTGCTCTGACTCCTCTGCCCCGCCCTCTCTGACTCCTCTGCCCCGCCCTCTCTGACTCCTCTGCCCTGCCCTCTCTGACTCCGCCCTCTCTGACTCCTCTGCCCTGCCCTCTCTGACTCCGCCCTCTCTGACTCCTCTGCCCCGCCCTCTCTGACTCCGCAGGTCTTGAAAAGCGTGTACAGAGCGGGTCTGAACTATCGCGCCTGGAAAGCGCAGAACTCTCCGGAACACAAGCCGTGGCTCTACCCCATCCAGAGCGAGCTCCCCATGATGGACCCCGCCGAGCTCAGCATCCAGCGCGTGGACTCCCTGGAGAACGTGGACGAGAGCTCCAGCCGCGACGCCCACGAGAACGAGGACAGCAGCTGAACTGAATCGGGGTCCCGATTCAGGTGTGTCCCACACGTAGGAGGGCGAGATGTTTTTTTTGTATGTTTGTTTTTAAATCTGTATGAATATTTTCTCAACGTAAATCCACTGATGAAGGTACACGGCCACGAAGTTTGAAACTATTTATTTCCATTTAATAAAACCTGACCTGGGTCACACTGGGGTTCGAGTCCGTCTCACTGCAGCTCCCGCTCGCACACCGCTGCGTCGGCGGAACGTTGGTCGTCGTGTCCGGCGTTCTGATTGGTGGAGAACCGAAAGCCTTTGTATTATTTATCATTTATTTATTGTTTTTTTTTTTTTTTTTTTTTTTTGTTGCTGAAACCAAACCTGTGGATGTCTGACCTCTGAACAGACTCCACCCACTGGAGGAGTGGGTGTGGCTGTAGGTGTGGTCATGTAAATACAGTGTGACGATTAGCTGTGGTGGAGAACCGATCATGAACCGCTGAGGTTCTTCAGGATTAATGAAGTTTGTTCATCTCTGTAATGAAGATATTTAACTTTTGGAATAAATTCAGATTTTGAAATGACATTCATTTCATCAATGTTTTATTTTGAAGCTCTGAGTTTATTTTCATTTAATCTAAACTGTGTGGATTATCCATCATCCATTATCTTCCTCTTTATCCTCTATTAGGGTTGCGGGGGGGGGGGGTTCCCCATGCCCATCCTGGGGAGAAGGTTTCAGGTGCTGGGCAGATACACCCAAGACAGGGGGGCAATCTATCACTGGACACACACTCACACAGACACACTCTATATGGGGCAATTTGGAGAACACAATTGCCCTTGATCCATGTTTTTGGACTGTGGGAGGAGACCGGAGAACCCGGAGGAAACCCACTAAGCCACCCTGCCACCCGGATTACTGGATTATTTTTACTTTATTTGTTCCCAGTGTTGTGTATCTTGATGGTTAGCATGTTCTCCTCTGAGCGCTGGGAATCCAAGTTCGAATCCCAATCTGGATGGAGTTTGCATGTTCTCTCCATGTCTGCATGAGCTTCTTCCCACAGTCCAAAAACATTGATTCAATTTATATTGAATTATCCAAATTCCAAGTGTGTGTGTCCAGTGATAGATTGCCCCTCTGTCCTGGGTGTATCTGCCCAGCGCCCCAAATGCCCCCCCCTTAACGACACTAATATAGGATAAAGTGGAAAGTAATAAATTATTACTATGGTGATGTAGAGGTTATGTTCTCCTATCAGCACTAGGGATCCAGGTTTGAATCCCAATCTGGGTTTGCATGTCCACATGGGCTTCCTCCCACAGTCCAAAAACATGTATTGAAGGTAAATTGTATGGTTTAAATTGCCCCAGGTGGCACGGTGGTTTAGTGTTTTAGCATGTTCTCCTCTCAGCACTAGGGATTCCTGGTTTGAATCTCAATCTGGATGGAGTTTGCATGTTCTGTGTGGGTTTCCTCCAGGTTCTCCGGTTTCCTCCCAGTCTAAAAACATGGCTCAAGGTCAATTGAATTCTCCAAATTGCCCCATATAGTGTGAGTGCGTGTGTAACCAGTGATAATTGCCCCCCTGTCCTGGGTCTATCTGCCCAGTGCCCGAAACGTTCTCCCCTGGATGGACATGGGGAACCCACACACTTTCGAAAAGGCTTCATCATGGAACCCAGGGTAGCGGTCAAGCCGGCAGAGGATGAGAGGCTGTTCCAGCAGTTCTGCAGGGATAGGATTTATTCCTCCAATCACCCGTCTGGTTATTTAATGACTCCAGATCCATATTTTCAAATGACACAAACAAAATCCAAAATAAAATCGTATTAATAATTAAACGTCTCTCGCCCGAAAAACACAGTGCTGATGATATGAATAAAAAAGTCGACATCCAGAGGCAACGTTTACAGGATTTTATTTATTAAAACAGCTTAAATAATAACTCATATATATATATAAACAAGATACGCTGTTTAGTTTCGAATAAAAAAAACGAAACCTGTTTCATAAGATTGAAGTGTAGAACAGAGTAAAGTGCAGAAGGATCGTTCAGTACCATGCAACCAACGTGTGACTGATCCTAACCATGATGATCAGAACGAACGATGCGGCCTGCAAAGGGTTTTTTCAGTAGTACATCAGCAGGACATGAACGTTAACAGAACTCTGAAATAATAAAAGTATCTGGACTCTGCCCCCCCCCCCCCCCATGTTGTCATCAACTGCTTTCTGTCCCATGAGCACCTGCAATTACCCCCAAAGCTCTGCAGCAGAACCCCCTCCTGCAGTACCGGCGTGTGGACACAGGGGCAGTAGACCGCACACGCTCCCATGGGTTCAGTGAGGGTTGAGGGGGGGTGGGGGGGGGTTGAGGGGGGGTGGGGGGGGGTTGAGGGGGGGTGTCCACATACTTTTAACTGTACATTCTGGTACTTTAGCTTGTATTTAGAGACAGAACCCACACAGGAGTGTTGACGTTCCACAGTGAGACGTGTGAGCAACAGGTTAAAGGTGTTAAGACTCAGTGCTGAAATGAATTTCATGAGAAAATGCTTTCTTTCTTTCGTTAAAGGTGAAATGTGACGCTCTGTGGTTCTCCTATGCACGCAGTAGAAAACAAGAGGAGTGATGGTGAAAGTCTCCGCTCCACGTTTGAACCCGTCAAAGAAAACGAACATAAAAAATAAAATAAAAAAATAAATAAAAAAATAAATAAAATAAAATATAAAATAAAAAATAAAATATAAAATAAAAAATAAAATATAAAATAAAACGATTTGAATCCAGAAATGTTGTGAAATTTGTTCGTACAGTAATTTTCTGCATATTTTATGTTGATGCACAATCAGTGATCACACAAGTCATATCATAATGTATTGCATGCATGCGCGCACACACACACACACACACACACACACACACACACACACACACACACACACACACACACACACACCAACCAGGTAGAACTTTCATTCATTATCTCCCGCTTTATCCTCGATTAGGGTCGCAGTGGGGTTCCTCATGCCCATCCAGGGGAGAACGTTTCGGGCGCTGGGCAGATACACCCAGGACAGGGCGCCAATCCATCGCTGGGTACACACTCACTCACACAGACACACTCTATATGGGGCAATTTGGAGAACTCAATTGACTTAATCCATGTTTTTGGACTGTGGGAGGAAACCGGAGAACCCGGAGGAAACCCACGCGGACACGGGGAGAACATGCAAACTCCACCCAGATGGGGATTCGAACCGGGAATCCCTAGTGCTGAGAGGCGAACATGCTAAACCACTATGCCACCGTGCCGCCCTCAGGTTGAACATTAAAATCTAAATGGCGAATCAGCCCTGACCCTGAAGGTGTTCTGTGGTCTCTGTCACCAAGACGAGAGTCTCCTCTATCTCCTGTAAACTGGGTTCGGTTCCATTTTAGCATCAGGAGCATTGTTCTGCTGAAAGAGGCCACGCCCATCAGGGATACTGTTTCCATGAAAGGCTGAACATGGTCTGGAACAATACTCAGGGGGTGGAGTCAGAGGAACCTCCACATGGATGCAGGACACAAGGGTTCTCCAGAAGAATGTTCTCCAGAGCATGTTCTTCCCATAGTGCATCCCGGTACCGTGTGAAACGCCGCGGTGAGGACCGAGAACAGACAAACGTTTAAAAAACCTCAGATTTAGCGTTTTCCGGCTCCACGACGAATTTCATTCAGCCGTCGGTGATGTCATGCGATTAGAGGAGATAACGAGCTTAACGAGTCACGACGCTGACTCGTCACTTTCACACAGGGATCGATTCGATCGGCGTTTCTCATTTCTGAATTCCATCCATTATCTTCTGCTTTATCCTCTATTAGGGTCTGGGGGGGAGGGGGGGGGATGGTCTCCCCGTGTCTGTGTGGGATTCCTCCGGGTTCTCCGGTTTCCTCCCACTGTCCGAAAACATGGATTCAAGGTGAATCGAATTCTCCAAATTGCCCCATATAGTGTGTCTGTTGTGTGTCCAGTGATAGATTGCCCCCCTGTCCTGGGTGTATCTGCCCAGTGCCCGAAACTATGTCCTCTGGATGGGCATGGGGAACCCCCCCGACCCTAATAGAGGATGAAGCGGGAGATAATGAATGGATGGATGGAGTTCCTAAAATAAGGTCTAATGCCCGAGGAAGGAGAAGACAGCAGGCGGGTTTAATGACTCTAATTAATGTGATAATTAATGAGGAGGTACTGCATGGTCGGAACCGACGTCCCAATGCTTCAGTGTTCCACTCGTTCAGTTCCCTGCACATCTCCACCACCTAGTGTACGGTTCTCTCCTTCTGTCTCTGATAATCTAAGGTGAGGACACAGAGGGTCATCACTCAGGACACTCAGGACAGTCTCTAAATCCCAGGTCAGCAGCAGAACGACGGTACTCACTGTAGGGGAAGTATCGCACCCTCATGATGATCTCCCGCGCCGTCTTCAGGATGTCCACGGCCTGAGACGCAGACGTTCAGTTTGAATTGCACTCTGTAATCATCATGTCCTACAAACCGCGTCCATCCGGATCACTTACTCTGGAGTGTTCGATGTCCTGGAAGTCCACGTCGTTAACCGAGAGGACCTGGTCTCCCTCCTGCAGTCCCGCCCTGTGGGCATCAGAGTCCGGAACCACCTACCCGGAGTTCAGGAGAACCGGGGTCAGTATGAACAGATAGATACTGTATTGAGCGCAAAGAGAAATTAAGAGCAACCAGCAACTTCAGAAAAGAAACATAAGAACTAAACATCCATCCATCATCTTCCACTTTATCCTCTATTTGAGTCGTGGGGGGTGGGGTTCCCCATGCACATCAAAGGGAGAACGTCTCGGGCGCTGGGCAGATACACCCAGGACAGGACACCAATCTATCACTGGACACACACACTCACAAACACACTCTATATGGGGCAATTTGGAGAACTCAATTGACTTGATCCATGTTTTTGGACTGTGGGAGGAACCCGGAGGAAACCCACGCGGACACGGGGAGAACATACAAATTCCACCCAGATTGGGATTCAAACCTGGATCCTCCATGCTAAACCACTAAGCCACCTTGCCGCCCACATACATACACATATATATATATATATACATAACATATATAAAACATATAAAACATATACATACATATATAAATTCTCAGTCTCTTAAAATACAGGTGTGTGGTAGCTCAGTGTGTTGGGTGTTGTGTATCAAATATTTATACATTTAACATTAAATATGAAATAAAAACACTTTTATATATATATATATATATATATATATATATATATATATATATATATATATATATATATATATATATATACATATAGGCAGCACGGTGGCTTAGTGGTTGGCATGTTCTCCTCTCAGCGCTAGGGATTCCCGGTTCGAATCCCAATCTGGGTGGAGTTTGCATGTTCTCCCCGTGTCCGCGTGGGTTTCCTCCGGGTTCTCCGGTTTCCTCCCACAGTCCAAAAACATGGATCAAGGTCAAATGAGTTCTCCAAATTGCCCCATATAGAGTGTGTGTGTGTCTGTGTGTGAGTGAGTGAGTGTGTGCCCAGAGATATATTGGTGTCCTGGGTGTATCTGTCCAGCGCCCGAAACGTTCTCCCCTGGATGGGCATGGGGAACCCCCCCCCCCCCCCCCGCGACCCTAATAGAGGATTAAGTGGAAGATAATGGATGAATGAATGAATATATATATATTTCTCTCTCTTAAAGTACAGTAGTGTGGTAGCTCAGTGTTAAGTATCAACCTGAAGGTTGGGGGTTCGAATCCCAGGTCCACCAATGTTACCACTGTGGGTCCATGAGTAAGACCCTTAACCCTCGCTTCTCCAGGCATGCTGAACTCTGTGTTCAGACCCCCAACCAAACTACGATACTTGTAAGTTGCTTCGGATAAAAGCGTCTGCTAAACGACCAAATATGATGGAAATGTCGAACATATCAGCAAAACTATAAATAAAAATATTAACTCTGTTTTCCCATCAGAACAAAGTAAACTGAAGTGCGTCACAAGTGGAACTTGAGTTTTGTTCTATGAAAGCTGCTCCACTTGGTCTGAAGTTCCAGCCAACGACATAAAACATTTTCCTTATGAATGGCTTCATGAAGATGTTGAAGCTCTAACTTGATTAATCGCAAAAACTATTTATTGTCTCATCCCTACTTGATGCGGCACAGTGGCTTAGTGGTTTAGCATGTTCTCCTCTCAGCGCTGGGGATTCCCGGTTCGAATCCAAATCTGGGTGGAGTTTGCATGTTCTCCCAGTGTCCGTGTCGGTTTCCTCTGGGTTCTCCGGTTTCCTCCCACAGTCCAAAAACAAGGTGAATTGAATTCTCCAAATTGCCCCATATAGAGTGTGTTTGTGTGGGTGTGTGTGAGTTCAGTGATAGATTGCCCCCTGTCCTGCCCGAAATGTTCTCCCCTGGATGGGCATGGGGAACCCCCCTAAATTACCCAAGTAGAGGATAAAGTGGAAGATAATGGATGGATGGATGGACTACTTGATGGCTTACTGAAGATCGTTAAAATAAATAAAATGAGCTTTAATGAGTCGTTACTTTGGAAATGAAGATGCCCAGCTGTGAAGCTTTTCCTCCTCGAATGTTGAAGCCCAGCTGCGCCCCGGGTGGTTTCTTCAGCATCACGGTACGGGGCAGGAACTGTGTGAGCTCGTTATTATAATCAGGATGATTAATCCTCTGTCAAAAAAACATATCTAATATTAATAACTTCATTAAAAAGTGAAAAGATCGACTAAATATTAATGCAATACAACACACAGAAATCCTATATACAATTAACACACAATAAAATAAATAAATAAATAAAAGGGGAGGCTAGTCCATTTAAATTACAATGCAGTTCGTTAATTCAATAATAATAATTAATCAACATCACTCATTAATATATCAACAAATCAATTTTCATTTATTATCTTCTGCTTAATCCTCTCCTAGGGTCGCAGAGAGATGGGGGGGGTTGTTTGTTCCCCATGCCCATCCAGGGGGCGCTGTTTCGGCACTGGGCAGATACACCCAGGACAGGGGGGGCAATCTATCACTGGACACACACACTCACTCACACACACACACTCTAAATGGGGCAATTTGGAGAACTCGATTGACCTTGATCCATGTTTTTGGACTGTGGGAGAAAACCGGAGAACCCGGAGGAAACCCACGCGGACACGGGGAGAACATGCAAACTCCACCCAGATTGGGATTCAAACCGGGAATCCCCAGCACTAAGAGGAGAACATGCTAAACCACTAAGTCATCGTGCCACCCTAGTATATAGACATGTGAAATATAATAGAATATACAACTATGAATATATATGTAGAATATTTTTTTTTTTTTTTTTTTTATATATATATATATATATATATATATATATATATATATATATATATATATTATTATTATATTTTTTTCTTTTTACTCATTCAGGGCGGACGGCAAAGTAATTTCTTTGTTGCATGTTTCTATATGCACTTATGACAGTAAAGCTTTGAATCTTCAATCTTTAATCTGAAGTCAGGAATCGGTTCTCAACCGATTTTGAGTTTTGGTGGAAGGCTTCCATCATCATCATCATCATCTCATGGAACAGGGATGCCCAATACGTCAATTGCGCTGGGGTGTCAGGTAGATCGCCATGGAAGTTTGAAAATAAAAAGCGCTTATTAGTGTTTATCACGTATCAGCGCTTTTTACACAATGTGAGTGTTTCTGAATCGTGATCTCTATCCCTGTGCAAGCAAGCAGTCTGCTGCCCCCCCCCCCCCGTCTCTCTCGCTGTTCACAAAACCGGCACGTGGCAACGCCCCTAAATCTGAAGCACTGCCTCACGAATCTACATTAGTTTCTGTTCGTGTTTTTGCAATTTATTTGGTTGATAAGACTTCGCTCCAAAATAACAATAATGTACCAATTTCATTTAGAGTAGGAGGATGAATATTTTTTACAATGTCAAACTCAAAGTGCATTTGCTTTTATTAATGTTCATGTTCTGTTTGGGGAAATGCAGGTTACAGTGATTGTTGTACATTTGTTTGTATACTGTGTGTTTAACTAAAATCAAGTCTTCATGCTATTTGCTGGAATGTGTTTAATAAAAGAGCAATTCTAACAGATTCAACAATACTAACATGATGTGTGTAAACAGGTTTCAATATAAAAGCCTAAAAAATAGAGATTGACCCCGGTAGATCTCGATGATCTGTCCAATGGAAAAGTAGATCTCGGGCCAGAAAAATGTGGGCACCCCTGCATTAGAAGCTTTTATTTTAAAGAAATTCTCAGGAGCCTGAATAATAAAAGGCCGTACCTCATGAGGAGGAATCCAGGCGGGAGGGTTTTCATACGACGGCAGGAACACCACCGGAAGCTGATAGTCGTCGTAGGGAATTTTCTGATCCATTTTGTTTTCACCTGAAATAAAAAAAAAGATCCTCCAGTGGATTTGGGTTTTATTTACAAGAATCTGTTTCAGCCGGTCAGCTCACTGTCCCTCCAGTCCGCCTGTCCACCACTTTATCCTCTATTAGGGTCGTGGGGGGGTTCCTCATGTCCATCCAGGGGAGAAAGTTTTGGGCGCTGGGCAGATACACCCAGGACAGGGGGGCAATCTATCATTGAACACACTCACACAGACACACTCTATATGGGGCAATTTTGAGAAGCCAATTGACCTTGAATCCATGTTTTTGGACTGTGGGAGGAAACCGGAAAACCCGGAGGAAACCCACGCGGACACGGGGAGAACAGCGTGCCGCCCTCTGTATGAAATGTGCTCTATGAATAAACTTGCCTCGTTTAAAATGTAAGACTTAAGTTTGGTTCTGAAACAGATCTCTGAAAGACATTAGACTTTATCATTACAGGGGGCAATCTATCACTGAACACACACACACACACACACACTCTATATGGGGCAATTTGGAGACTTTAGTTGACCTCGATCCATGTTTTTGGACTGTGGGAGGAAACCGTAGAACCCGGAGGAAACCCACACGGACACGGGGAGAACATGCAAACTCCACCCAGACTGGGATTTGAATCATGACCACCAGTGCTGAGAGGGGGTCATGCTGCTGACTACTACACCCAGAGCACCCCCCACCCCAACTTAATGAGAGCATGGGGGCTGCAAGGTGGCTTAGTAGTTTAGCATGTTCTCCTCTCAGCGCTAGTGTCCAGTGATAGATTGCTCCACTGTCCTGTGCGCAAACATAGCAGAGGATAAAGCGGCAGATAATGGATGGACGAATGGGCTGAGATCAGGGTTCTGTGATCCTGCTGGAACGAAAACTGGGCCTTCCCCAAACTCTTAGAAGGAGATCATTACCCAGAATGCATGGCGACGTGATTGACTTTGAAATATTTTATAGCTAAGAGATCAGATTCAACACTTTTTTCAACAATTTTTTTTTGCCAAATAAATACCAAATTAATTGAAGTTACATTTTTAATATATATATATATATATATATATATATATATATATATATATATATATATTATATATATTATAAACTCTTTGATGTTATTGTTTATAAAGGTTCGCTAATGTAGCAGCTCGCTAACGTTCGAAATAAACATCAACTCACACACTTTAAACACACTACACGTCACAGAATCTAACTAAATATATCAAAGTAATAAGATTGCGATGTTTTGATGAGGTTAATTAATCTCATTAAAACAGTTTATTTATAAAGTTTAACCTGCAGAATGCCTCAGCCTCTT
This sequence comes from Corydoras sp. C115, assembly GCA_019802505.1. Classification (NCBI taxonomy): domain Eukaryota; kingdom Metazoa; phylum Chordata; class Actinopteri; order Siluriformes; family Callichthyidae; genus Corydoras; species Corydoras sp. C115. The sequence continues at coordinate 245,437 of JAFMOC010000299.1, forward strand.
CCTCTCCGGCTGCAGGGTGCCTCCCTCCCCGCTTACTGTTCGCTCTTTCAGCCTGCACTGCTGATTACTGCCCCCTGCAGGTTTGGATATGCATTACACAATTCAGATCCATTCAGTGCGGAAAGGCCAAACATGCACCCCCCCCCCCCCCCCCCCCCCCCCCCCCCACACACACCACACACACAACACACACACACACACACACACACACACACTGAGCAGCTGTCTGGGGCAACACGACAACCTGAAGGACACTAATATATATTTATGTGGATATATGTTTGATATATTTTATATATTATATATATTCATTCACGGGCGGCACGGTGGCTTAGTGGTTTAGCATGTTCTCCTCTCAGCACTTGGGATTTCCGGTTCGAATCCCATTCTGGGTTGAGTTTGCATGTTCTCCCCGTGTCCGCGGTTCTCCGGTTTCCTCCCACAGTCCAAAAATATGGATCAAGGTTAATTGAATTCTCCAAATTGCCCCATATAGAGTGTGAGTGAGTGTGTGTCCAGTGATAGATTGCCCCCCTTTCCTGGGTGTATCTGCCCAGCGCCTGAAACGCTCTCCCCTGGAGAAAGCGGAAGATAATGGATGGAGATATTCATTCATGGGCGCACGGTGGCTTGGTCGTTAGCACGTTCGCCTCCCCCTTCGAATCCCAAACTGGGTGGAGTTTGCATGTTCTCCCCGTGTCCACGTGGGTTTCCTCCGGGTTGAAGGTGAATTGGATTCTCTAAATTACCCCATATAGAGTGTGTTTGTGTGAGTGATGGTTCCCCATGCCCATCCAGGGGAGGACGTTTCGGGTGCTGGGCAGATACACTCAGGACAGGGGGGCAATCTATCACTGAACAGACACTCACACACTACACACTCTACAGTATATGGGGCAATTTGGAGAATTCAATTCACCTTGATCCATGTTTTTGGACTGTGGAAAGAAACCCACACATGCAAACTCCTCCCAGATCGGGATTCGAACCGGGAATCCCTAGCGCTGAGAGGAGAACATGCTAAATCACTAAACCACCACCATGCCGCCCTTGAATGGATGATTCTGATCAATTCTGATCCGCTCCAATACTGTAGGGGGCGTTAATGCACCGATTCACTGACCGCCAACCAACGAAAGAAAAAGAAGAGCCGCCGCCGCAGTGCCGCTGGTTAAAGTGCTGATCTGCTGTCAGAAGGTTAATTAAACATCTTTAAAACCTCAGGTAAGAAACTCATTAACGATCTGACGATCAATTAACACGCTTTAATGACGCGCTGTTTGGTGACGTCATCAGAGCCTCTGAGGAAACCGCGTCAATGTCAAGCAAGGACTTTAGCTGTTAGCTTCAGATCCGAGCGATCTAATTAAAAATAAAGCGTTTAATTAAACATTTACTCACATAACAAACATTTATTACATTAATGAGCGAATAAACGTCTTTAATCTGTTAAAGAATCAGAAACAAAATCGAATTTTAACATCGGCACATTAATGAATAATTAATGTGCTAGCTCATTAATATTTACTAGTTTCTAAAAGTTAAGGTTAAAATAAATGTGTTTTAATGTTATATTTTATAAGATTGTTGTTCTGTTATTTGATCGGGTCCAGTTGTGTAACTGGTGTGTAATGGGGGGGGGGGTTCTCCATGCCCATCCAAGGGAGAACGTTTCGGGCACTGGGCAGATACACCCAGGACAGGGGGGGCAATCTATCACTGGACACACACTTATTCACACACACACTCTATATGGGGCAATTTGGAGAACTCAATTGACCTTGAATCCATGTTTTTGGACTGTGGGAGGAAACCGGAGAACCCTGAGGAAACCCACGCGGACACGGGGAGAACATGCAAACTCCACCCAGATTGGGATTTGAACCCGGAATCCCCAGCACTGAGAGAAGAACATGCCAACCACTAAAGCACCATGGAATCAGAATACAGAACTCAAATCACCCTCTGACCTTTTAGGGTTTGAGTTGTCCTCCTTTGATCTATTGCTGGGGGACACACTCACTCACACAGATACACACACACTATATAGGGCAATTAAGAGCATTCAATTTACCTTGAATCCATGTCTTTGGACTGTGGGAGGAAACCGGAGACCATTGAGGAAACTCACACAGACATGGGGAGAACATGCAAAATCAACCCAGAGAGGAGAACATGCTAACTAACCACTATACCAGTGCACCGCCTGTGGTTGGATTAGTGCAGCTTAATTAGAACTTCATTAAAATGTCGTTTATGATGTGAGTTGGAGTGGAGGCATCAGCTGAGGGCGCTATTAAAGACCAGGTTGCACTGTTAGTAACCCTCAGTGCTCTGTAGTGGACATTTAAACATTTAAAATACTTTTTTTTTTAAATGTAAAAAAAAAAAAAAAAATTGACCATCTGATTTTTTTTTTTGTTTATCTCGTCTTTTATCTTGGGGGGGGGGGGGGGGGTTCAGATGTGCGCAGCATTCTTTTGCCACCAAGTACTACAGCTGAAGGGCCATTGGGCAAGGCACCTGAACCCAATTCCTCCCCGAGCGCCGTGCACTTTAGGCCATATAGATCACTTTATACATGACTTTAATTTTCATTTTTATGTATGCTATAAATACCATGGTGCAGGCTGCAACAGGACAACAGGACTTCGGAAGGTTGGACTGTGAGATTTGCTAAAATTGTGGCGTTTGAGGAGCTCATGTCTGTTTACTTCTTAAACTGTGTTTGGCTACTACTTAAGTGTTTTACTACTTTTTGTGTGAAATTCTGTCCGTAAACATGACATTTAAATGTCAAGTTTGATGTCTCCATCAGTTTAATAAGAAATATATTTAATGAGGATGAATTTATGAGCTTGTGTTACGTCACAGAGGCACGGGGGGGGGGGGGGGGGGGGGGGGTTATAAGCAGACAGATGATCAGCTTTATGCTGATGCTGGAGGTTCTGCAGTCAGTGTGTTGTGTGTATTCAGTCTGTAATGAAGCCGCATGCGTCTGCTCTCTCGCTTTCAGCCTCATCCTGACGAAATGGGGCGTCACTTCGGAGACCTGGCGAAAGTCAGACACATCATCTCGTACAGCATCTCCCCGTTCGAGCAGAAGGCCTTCCCTCATTACTTCTCAAAGGGGATTCCCAACGTGTGGAGAAGATTCACAGGATCCTTCTTTAAGGTCGCACCCCGTGAGTATTTACTTTCATACTAAAAATAAAATAATAAAAAAAATAATAATACAGTCATGTGGTTTAGCATGTTCTCCTCTCAACGCTAGGGATTCCCAGTTCGAATCCCCATCTGGGTGGAGTTTGCATGTTCTCCCCGTGTCCATGTGGGTTTCCTCCCACAATCCAAAAACATGGATCAAGTCAATTGAGTTCTCCAAATTGCCCCATATAAAGTGTGTGTGTGTGAATGAGTGTGTGTCCAGCGATAGTTTGCCCCCTGTCCTGGGTGTATCTGCCCAGCGCCCGAGACGTTCTCCCCTGGATTGTGTCCCCCCCCCCCCGCGACCCTAGTAGAGGATACAGCGGAAGATAATGGATGGATGTCTCATCAACTCAATAAGTTTACACCCCCTGAGGAACCGGACTTGTGTTCTGGGGTCACCTGTACTGACCCGTCCCTGATCAGGTGGAGAGATGTTTAATCATCTCATCTCATTGTGTTCTGGCGGGTTCCCTATGCCCATCCAGGGGAGAACGTTTCGGGCGCTGACAGGGGGGCAATCTATCACTGGGCGCATACACACACACACACACTATGACGGGGTAATTTAGAGCATTCAATGTACCTTGAATCCATGCTTTTGGACTATACACACACTCACACTCTATATGGGGCAATTTGGAGAATTCAATTGATCTTGATCCATGTTTTTGGACCGTGGGAGGAAACCGGAGAACCCGGAGGAAACCCACGCAGACACGGGGAGAACGTGAATCCCCATCGCTGAGAGGAGAACAGGCCAACAACTACACCACTGCACCACCTGCAGTTTCATCAGGGAAATGAAATATAGAACGTTGTCCTGAGTTGTGGATGACGTCTTTAAATTACTCAAAATCCTGATGTTTACCTTTAATGGTCAAATATGTATTTTTTTACAGCCATGATCTTGATGTACCTCACCTACACCTGGGGCAATCGTGTTTATGAAAATAGCAAGAGGAAGAACCTCGCAGACTTTGAGAACGATGTGTGAATGAAGTGGCTGCTCTGTTTCTCGTGTAAATCAATAAAGAAATGTTTAATGTTTTGCTCGTGTTTTTTGATTTGAAGATTTATTTAAATTTGTTTAAAACGTGGACCGGGGAGGACATTTCGGGCGCTGGGCAGATACAACCAGGACAGGACGCCAATCTATCTCTATAGATTACCGGTTCGAATCCCAATCTGGGTGGAGTTTACATGTTCTCCCCGTGTCTGTGTGGGTTTCCTCCGGGTTCTCCAGTTTCCTCCCACGGTCCAAAAACATGGATCAAGATCAATTGAATTCTCCAAATTGCCCCATATAGTGTGAGTGTGTGTATAGTAATAGATTGCCCCCCTGTCCTGGGTGTATCTGCCCAGCGCCTGAGACATTCTACCCTGGATGGTCATTTAACCACTATACCCCCCCCCCCCCCCGCAACCCTAATAGATAAAGCAGAAGATAATGGATGGATGGATGATTTCGTAGAAAAAGTTCTAGATTAGTTATCTTAATTAGAATCTATTAGTCCAAAAAAAAGAAAGAAAAACATTTGTCACACATTTTAAAGGTTAAGGTTTTCTGACGGTACGGTTTCGTTATTTGCAGGAACATTACAGCAGGGATTAGAAAAACACAGCTACAGCTACAGACACTACAGAACCAAAGAACATGAAAATAAAACCTAAAGCTCCGGACTGCAAAAATGCAAACGACGAGGTGGACGTCAGCATGGGTGGGGCAGTTGAGATGGCTTTTGGGTAATTCCAGGTGTGTGGGAGGAGGTCGTGAGGTTCCTCTTCAGTGTGGTGTGAGGCTTTAGGGGGTGGGGCGTAAGGGATGAAGGAAAGTGATGAGGCGTGAGGTCACCGTTAATGCAAATAATGCCAAACTATTTAACACGTCTACCAAAACCGTTTATTCATTTAGGGTCACACTGCTGTGTGTGTGTGTGTGTGTGTGTGTGTGTGTGTGTCTGCTCTAAAATGGACATGTGACCTGCGTGGGGTTTCACCCAATCAGTGCTGGGAAAATCTCCAGCATCTTCCATGAACCCGATTTGCATAAGAAACTCAGAAAGCAAATGAAGGATCTTTACATAAGTATTTGTAAAAGTCCTCGTGGGGTGAGACAGCGGGACAGAGCCTCTGAAAGGGGGGGCAGGGATAGGAGGCAGAACAGGTAAACGGTAACACCCACTATTCACAAGCTCCGCCCCCATCTTACCCCACACTTCCACTGATAAAGAAATAACTTCTGCACAAATAAGTTCCATCTATTATCTTCCGCTTTATCCTCTATTAGGGTCGCGATATGTCTATCCAGGGGAGACACACACTCACTCACACACAAACGCACTCTAAATGGGGCAATTTGGTGAACTCAATTGACCTTGATCCATGTTTTTGGACTGTGGGAGGAAACCGGAGAACCTGGAGGAAACCCACACGGACACGGGAAGAACATGCAAACTCCACCCAAATTGGATTTCGAACCGGGAATCCCTAGTGCTGAAAGGAGAACATGCTAAACCACTGGACCAGCTCCAGTAATTAGTAACAGTAATTAATAAGTTAATGATTATTAATGGCAGATTTATTTATTTATTTAAATTTATTTAATTATTACAGTTTTTTGTTTCCTAGCCCCCCCCCCACACACACACACACAACAATAATGAAACCTCATCTGCTGAGGGATTTCCGGTTCGAACCCCAATCTGGGTGGAGTTTGCATGTTCTCCCCGTGTCCGTGTGGGTTTCCTCCAGGTTCTCCGATTTCCTCCCACAGTCCAAAAACATGGATTAAGGTGAATTGAGTTCTCCAAATTGCCCCATATGGAGTGTGTGTGTGTCCAGTGATAGATTGGCGTCCTGTCCTGGGTGCATCTGCCCAGCGCCCGAAACGTTCTCCCCCGGATGAGCATGAGGAACCCCCCCATGACCCTAATAGAGGATAAAGTGGAGGATGATGGAAGATGGATGTTCTGCTGGTTTATTGTTGATTTAAACAGCGTCAGCGTCCCATCTGTGAGATTAGAGCGTCCACTATGAGGAAGATCTCGTGGAAGTAGCCCTCCTCGTCCCCCGCGCCCCTCTCACCGGCGGCCAGCTGACCGTACAGCCGGTGGAGAGAAGCGAGGGCCGCGCTCAGCGTGGGATGCTGCAGATAGTGCGTCCGGCAGTGCGGCGTCATGGCCGTCAGAGTCCGCAGAGCCTTTTCCCTCCCGTCGTGTTCAGAAGACGCCAGAAGTTCCGGCACAAGATCACACCACCCGTCCTCCACCAGAACCGGCATCAGCAGAACCGGGTCAGACGCAGGGTCCGTCTGTGTGGTCCACTCCTAAAACCATGAAACGAAGGAAACAAAATGTTAACAATCTGATCCAGAACGTTCAGGAGTAAGAGCACGGAACTCTTAAACGTACAGCGCACTGAGGACCGGGCCGACCCAGAGGACCGGACTGACCCAGAGGACCGGACTGACCCAAAGAACCGGACTGACCCAAAGAACCGGACCGACCCACATTCAGGAGTAAGAGCACGGAACTCTTAAACGTACAGCGCACTGAGGACCGGACTGACCCAAAGAACCGGACCGACCCAAAGAACCGGACTGACCCAAAGAACCGGACCGACCCACATTCAGGAGTAAAAGCATGGAACCCTTAAACGTACAGCGCACTGAGGACCGGACCGACTCAAAGAACCGGACCGACCCACATTCAGGAGAAAGAGCACGGAACCCTTAAACGTACAGCGCACTGAGGACCGGACCGACTCAAAGAACCGGACCGACCCACATTCAGGAGAAAGAGCACGGAACCCTTAAACGTACAGCGCACTGAGGACCGGACCGACCCAAAGAACCGGACCGACCCAAAGAACCGGACTGACCCAAAGAACCAGACCGACCCACATTCAGGAGTAAGAGCACGGAACCCTTAAACGTACAGCGCACTGAGGACCGGACCGACCCAAAGAACCGGACCGACCCAAAGAACCGGACCGACTCAAAGAACCGGACCGACCCACATTCAGGAGAAAGAGCACGGAACCCTTAAACGTACAGCGCACTGAGGACCGGACCGACCCAAAGAACCGGACCGACCCAAAGAACCGGACTGACCCAAAGAACCAGACCGACCCACATTCAGGAGTAAGAGCACGGAACCCTTAAACGTACAGCGCACTGAGGACCGGACCGACCCAAAGAACCGGACCGACCCAAAGAACCGGACTGACCCAAAGAACCAGACCGACCCACATTCAGGAGTAAGAGCACGGAACCCTTAAACGTACAGCGCACTGAGGACCGGACCGACCCAAAGAACCGGACTGACCCAAAGAACCGGACCGACCCACATTCAGGAGTAAGAGCACGGAATCCTTAAACGTACAGCGCACTGAGGACCGGGCCGACCCAGAGAACCGGACTGACCCAAAGAACCGGACCGACCCAAAGAACCGGACTGACCCAAAGAACCAGACCGACCCACATTCAGGAGTAAGAGCACGGAACCCTTAAACGTACAGCGCACTGAGGACCGGGCCGACCCAGAGGACCGGACTGACCCAAAGAACCGGACCGACCCAAAGAACCGGACTGACCCAAAGAACCAGACCGACCCACATTCAGGAGTAAGAGCACGGAACCCTTAAACGTACAGCGCACTGAGGACCGGACCGACCCAAAGAACCGGACCTACACAAAGAACCGGACCTACACAAAGAACTGGACCGACCAAAAGAACTGGACCTACACAAAGAACCGGACCGACCCAAAAACCCGGACCGACCCAAAGAACCTGACCGACCCAAAGAACCGGGCCGACCCAAAAAACCAGGACGACTCAAGGAACCGAACCGACCGACCCAAAGAACCGGACCAACCCAAAGAACCGAACCAACCAAAAGAACCTGACCGACCCAAAGAACCGAACCAACCCAAAGAACCAGACCGACCCAAAGAACCGAACCAACCAAAAGAACCGGGACGACTCAAAGAACCGAACCGACCAACCCAAAGAACCGAACCAACCAAAAGAACCTGACCGACCCAAAGAACCGAACCAACCCAAAGAACCTGACCAACCCAAAGAACCTGACCGACCCAAAGGACCGGACCGACCCAAAGGACCGGACCGACCCAAAGGACCGGACCGACCCAAAGAACCGAACCAACCAAAAGAACCGGGACAACTCAAAGAACCGGGACAACTCAAAGAACCGAACCGACCGACCCAAAGAACCGGACCAACCCAAAGAACCGAACCAACTAAAAGAACCGAACCAACTAAAAGAACCTGACCGACCCAAAAAACCGAACCAACCCAAAGAACCGAACCAACCCAAAGAACCTGACCGACCCAAAGGACCGGACCGACCCAAAGAACCGAAGAGAGACGAGGTCACCTACAATCAGCGGACGTCTAATGTCCTACCTCTAAGTTCAAATTCACATCTGGGTGGAGTTTGCATGTTCTCCTCTCAGCAGTAGGGATCTAGGTTCGAATTCCGATCTGGGTGGAGTTTGCATGTTCTCCCCGTGTCCGCGTGGGTTTCCTCTGGGTTCTCCAGTTTCCTCCCACGGTCTAAAAACATGGATTCAAGGTGAATTAAATGCTCTAAATTGCCCCATACAGTGCATGTCTGTGTGAGTTAGTGTGCCCAGTGATTAGATTGTCCTGGGTGTATCTACCCAGCGCCCAAAACGCCCCCCCCCGCCCCCCCACCAATTTAGGTGTTTTTCTCAAGGGCACTTCATCCGTAGTTTTAGGTGGGACTGAGAATCGAACCGGGGACCCTTCAACAAACCTACGACTGGATGTCAGGAGCCTGAGGAAGTTAAAGCTGTGGATCCCAAAACCTCGCTCCACTCGGCCGAATGGGGCAATAAACGTGTACACATGTGGTCTCTAATCTTTACTGTGGGACGAAGACGTCATCGGAACGCCCTAAGACCCCCCAGTGGCTGACATGTGTATTGCAGTCTGACCCTGTATGTGTCTCCACATGTGAATTGTAAGTAATTAGTAACAAGCTACTCCATCCATCCATTATCTTCCACTTTATCCTCTAGGGTCGCAGGGGAGGTTGGGTTCCTCATGCCCATTCAGGGGAGAACATTTCGGGCGCTGGGCAGATACACCCGGGAGAGGGGGGCAATCCATCACTGGACACACACTCACACACTCACACACACACACACACTCACTCACACACACTCACTCACACACACACACACACACACACACACACACACACACACACACACACTCTCTCTCACTCACTCACTCACTCACTCACTCACTCACTCACTCACTCACTCACTCACTCACTCACTCACTCACTCACTCACTCACTCACACTCTATATGGGGCAATTTGGAGAATTAAATTGACCTTGATCCATGTTTTTGGACTGTGGGAGGAAACCTAAGAACCCGGAGGAAACCCATGCGGACACGGGGAGAACATGGAAACTCCACCCAGATTGGGTAAATCCTTAATTATGACAATGGAATTAAAACAGATAATTATAAGTCAATTATTCATTCGTTTATCATCTTCCACTTTATCCTCTATTAGGGTCGCAGGGGGTGGGGGGTTCCCCATGCCCATCCAGGGGAGAACATTTCGGGCGCTTGGCAGATACACCCAGGACAGGGGGGCAATCTATCACTGAACACACACTCACTCACACAGACACACTCTATATGAGGCAATCTGGAGAATTGAATTCACCTTGATCCATGTTTTTGGACTGTGGGAGGAAACCGGAGAACCCGGAGGAAACCCATGCGGACACGGGGAGAACATACAAACTCCACCCAGATTGAAATTCTAACCAGGAATCCCCAGCACTGAGAGGAGAACATGCTAAACCACTAAGCCACCGTGCCACCCTAGTAACAATTTAATAAACAATAATCTAGGTAAAGTGGTATGGGGGGGGGGCAATATTTCTGGCCATGGATTTTTCTAAATTTTCAGTTTTCCAAAAATAGACCTGAAGCTCTGACCTCATGAATCATATCGTGGAGAATGGTGATGATCCGCACGCGCAGCGCCTCCGCCCCGTCCTCGCGGAACAGCTGACGCAGCACCTGCAGCCCCCCCTGCTGTACGAAGCGGTGCCGCGCTGAGGGACAGTGATGCAGTGAGCACGCCACGGCGAACAGGACCTGCTCCAGAGTTCACTGTTAGTCACCTGACGCTCCCCCGTTCCCTTCCCAAAAACATCTTCATAATGTTAATTACAATTATAATAATTAAAAACGTGGAAACAGACCCCCGCCGCAGCAGACAGGCGTACAGCACCTCCTACGGCCTCACCTTTTTCTTAACGGCCAGCGGGCGTGGCGTCGCCAGCAGCGTCAGGAGGGTCTGTGAGGTTCCATGCTCCAGAGCGGCCACCTGGACCGAAGGATTACTACAAAAAATAAAAGATTATTATTATAATCAGTAATTATAATTCAATAATTATAATGGGTTTCCCATGACCATCCAGGGGAGAACGTTTCGGGCGCTGGGCAGATACACCCAGGACAGGGGGGCAATATATCACTGAACACACACACACACACACACACACACACACTCTATATGGGGCAATTTGGAGAATTCAATTGACCTTGATCCATGTTTTTGGAGTGTGGGAGGAGACCGGAGAACCCGGAGGAAACCCACGTGGACACGAGGAGAACATGCAAACTCCACCCAGATTGGGAGCACTGAGAGGAGAACATGCTAAACACTTCACCACCACCGTAGTAACAGTAATTAATAATGAAATGATTATTAATGGCAGTTTTTGAAGATCATCACCTTGAAAGTGCAGATCCCAGAACAAACGCCGCCCTTTCTTGCAGTCTAACATCGGTGTTATTTAAAGCATCGGTCAGCAGCCGCAGTCCACCCATTGACACCAGATTCTGAGCGTTATCCACCTGAACCCGAAAAACAGCACCACTGCGGTCATGGGACTCACAGATGATACACTATTGGCAAATAATCAATACGTCCAGCTCATTAACTTAACAGCTTTATACATTCATCTCATATTAATTAACGAACTGTTTCTACAAAATAAAAAAACTTTGTTCCACTGCTTAAATCCGATTGGCTGAGCTGTTTGTCCAGCTGTGACATCACCAATGACACACCCATCTGTACGCTTCACATTCATATCAATTCGTGATATACAATACATTATTTTAATACATTATTTTAAATTATAAAATACAGATTAATATAAACAGAGCGGCACGGTGGCTTAGTGGTTAGCACGTTCGCCTCTCAGCGCTAGGGATTCCCGGTTCGAATCCCCATCTGGGTGGAGATTCCATGTTCTCCCCGTGTCTGCGTGGGTTTCCTCCGGGTTCTCCGGTTTCCTCCCACAGTCCAAAAACATGGATCAAGTCAATTGTATTCTCAAAATTGCCCCATATAGAGTGTGTCTGTGTGAGTGAGTGTGTGCCCAGCGATGGATTGGCGCCCTGTCCTGGGTCTATCTGCCCAGCGCCCGAGACGTTCTCCCCTGGATGGGCATGGGGAACCCCACCGTGACCCTAATAGAGGATAAAGCGGGAGATAATGAATGAATGAATATAAACAGATTATATATAATATAAACCTATTACACTGTTTTTAGAAACTGCGTTCTGTAATTCGGCAACTAGATGGCAGTATTTGATCAGCATGATCAGCGTTCACTTTAAAAAACTGGACTAGTTTTTTAAACTAGGAGACCAGATTATTAACAATTTTGCTTTCAATAAGCACATTTATGAATCAAACTTTGTTTTTTATTATATTGTTTTTGTGAGTGTTTTATTAATAAGCAATAATAATTAAAAAAAAACAATAACAATTTATTATTGTGAATAAATCACGTAAAGAGATGGAACTGTTCTCCATGACATGTCAGGACTAATAACACCTCTTTATGTGATTTATTTAAAATAATGTCACGCCCTCTCGTACCTTACTGCTTTATTATAAACAGGTCGTTACGGTCCTTAAATCTGATTGGTTGAGCCGTTTATTCCATCATTGACAATAACACACACATCTGAGCGCTTCACATTCGTATCAGTGTGTGATATACAATACATTATTTCCCAATGTTTTTTTTAAACCATGTTATGTAATTTCGCCACTAGATGTCAGTGTTTGATTGTTAGAGAAACTGAAATCCTGTTCAGCATTAACCTTAACACCCGTACTGGACTACATCACGTAAAAGCAGATTATTAACAATTTTGATTTCAATAAACGCATTTCGGAATCAAACCTTGTTTTTTTATTATAGTGTGTTTGTAAGTGTTTTATAAAAGCAATAAGACTCTCGAGGTTGTGTATTATTCTGAATAAATCACGTAAAGAGGTGGAACTGTTCTCCACTACACGCTGGGACTAATAACACCTCGTTATGTAAATTATTCAAAATAATGCCACGCCCTCTCGTACCTTACTGCTTTATTGTAAAGCAGCAGTTCCGGTCCTTAAATCTGGTTGGTTGAGCCGTTTGTCTAGTCATGACATCATTGACAATAATACACACCTCTGAGCGCTTCACATTCGAATCTGTGTGTGATGTACAATACATTATTTCCCAATGTTTTTTATAAACTGTGAATTATTCTGAATAAATCATGGGAAAAAGGTGTAACTGAACTCCTCTATGTGTCGGGACTAATTACACCTCCTTGTGGGATTTATAGTTTCTGATGCTATGCCCTCTCGTACCTCGTTACTTTATTATTCACCTGATGGACGAGGTACTCCAGGTTGGTCAAAGCAGCCAGCGTTTGCTCCGTCGTGATGCTGGAACTGTTGAGCTGAATAAGCAGTTTTTTTATGATCTGTAAATCCGTCTCCACCAGGACGTCCTCTGCAGCCATGTCTCGTTTCAGTTCATCCAGCGAGCGAAACCGAGATCTCACTGAGGGCTCCACCTGCAGGAAAACAGAACACAATGTTTTTTTAGGGTTTTTCTACCTAAAGTTCTCAGTATAAAGGATTTTGGAGTATCCATCATTAGAACGTCAGGTCATTGTGTTCATTGCAGAGTCTTACTTCGTTGCTGCAAAGGTTAATGCTTTTCATCGAGCAGAGCATTGAAGTGGCCGCCATATTGGTAAGGGCAAGTGGTATTTAATTGGGTTGGATCTGCAGCCTCACCCCTGAATGTGATCCACTGATCGTCTATTTTCAAGCAACGTAATGAAACACCAGTTGAAGATTCCGTGATTCTCATTAAGAGGATGGACCTGATTATGAAGAGTTAATTAAATGGACGGGACAGGTGGGATCTTTGGGAGATAAATGTTAGAGAGGTGGGATTGAGGTGCTTTGGACATCAACAGAGGAGGAATTAACGGGGTTTATTTTGTTTACAATGTAACGACGCGGCACGTCGTCGTGTCTCGTTATCGAGCAGCGTGCTTTCCTTATAAAAAACTTATGAGCCCCAAATCTTAACGCACCTGTTCCATCTCCTCGGCTTTTATTTTTTTCAGTGCCTCTTTCAGCTCTTGTGCCAAAAACACGTGAGACTCCTTATTATGTTTCTCCCTGTAGCACAAAAAAGAAAGAAAAATACATTACAAGTGTTATTACAGCACAATACCACACAGCTTTCATTCTGCCATACAGCTGTGTACTCATTAACTTATTATAAATTAAATAAAGTACAAAAAACATGACATCCATCCAATATCTTCTGCTTTATCCTCTACTAGGGTTGGGGGGGGGGGGGGGGGGACCCCATGCCCATCCAGGGGAGAATGTTTTGGGCGCTGGGCAGATACACCCAGAACAGGGGGGGGCAATCTATCACTGGACACACACTTACACACACAGACACACTCTATATATTTGGAGAATTCAATTGACCTTGATCCATGTTTTTGTACGCTGGGGAGTCCCGGTCGAATCCCAATCTGGGTGGAGTTTGCATGTTCTCCCCGTGTCCTTGAGGGTTTCCTCCGGGTTCTCCGGTTTCCTCCCACAGTCCAAAAACATGGATCAAGGTGAATTAAATTCTCCAAATTGCCCCATATAGAGTGTGTGTGTGTGTGTGTGTGTGTGTGTGTGTCCAGTGATAGATTGGCGTCCCATCCTGGGTGTATCGCGACCCTAATACAGGAATAAGCTAAAGATAATGAATGTATGAATTATATATTGATATACAAAACACATATAAGCATGTTCTCCTCTCAGCGCTCGGGATTCCCGGCTGGGAGTCCAGGGGAGAACGTTTCGGGTGCTGGGCAGGTTAACGTTAACATAATGTATTAAAAAGAGAAATGCTCGTGTACCTTTTTTCACTCTGTAAATATTTCTGCTCTTCTGCGAGCTTGGCCTCCCTCCGTCCAGTCTGCAGGTTTAACCTGACGTGACAGCCGGCCGGAACCGCCTGACCTGCACCAAGAACACACTGACAATAAACGCAGAGTAACACACGAGGCACAACGTGAGAAAGCTTCGGAAAGTCAGTACAATACGCTATAAAGAACTGTTATAATTAAAGAGAAGAATCATCCAATCAAAATTAATGAACTTCTTTCAGCTTTTCCCAATAGGGGGCGCCACAGGAGATCCTCAATCTCCATCTCGCCATGTCCCGAGCATCCTCCTCCAACAGTCCAACCCCCTGATTGTCCTTCCTCACTGCTAATTATGGATCATTAAATAAATAATGACCTGGTTTGGGCGGCATGGTGGTTTAGTGGTTTAGCATGTTCTCCTCTCAGCATTAGGGATATTCCCGGTTCGAATCCCAATCTGGGTTGAGTTTCCATGTTCTCCCTGTGTCCGTGTGGGTTTCCTCCGGGTTCTCCGGTTTCCTCCCACAGTCCAAAAACATGGATCAAGGTCAATTGAATTCTCCAAATTGCCCCATGTAGAGTGTGTGTGTGTGTGTGTGTGAGTGAGTGTGTGTCCAGTGATAGATTGCCCCCCTGTCCTGGGTGTATCTGCCCAGCGCCTGAAACGTTCTCCCCTGGATGGGCATGGGGAACCCCCCCACGACCCTAGTAGAGGATAAAGCGGAAGATAATGGATGGAGTTTGAAACGCAGGGCGGCACGGCGGCTTAGTGGTTGAGCATGTTCTCCTCTCAGCGCCAAGGATTCCCGGTCCGAATCCCAATCTGGGTGAAGTTTGCATGTTCTCCCCGTGTCCACGTGGGTTTCCTCCGGGTTCTCCGGGTTCCTCCCACAGTCCAAAAACATGGATCAAGGTCAATTGAATTCTCCAAATTGCCCCATATAGAGTGTGTGTGTGAGTGTCCAGTGATAGATTGGCGTCCTGTCCTGGGTGTATCTGCCCAGCGCCCGAAACGTTCTCCCCTGGATGGACATGGGGAACCCCCCTCCCTGAAGATAATGGATGGATGGATGACCTGGTTTGAGAGTCTGCCATTGGTCGGTTGGATGAAACACCTCCAACACCTCTTCATTAAGGTTCTCCTCGTTGACGTTGTTGTTGTTGAAGTCATCCAGACTCTCTTTAAGGGTCAAAGCCGTGGAAACCTGAACACAGGAGGCCTTCACGTTAAACAGACAGAACCATTCATTCATTCATTATCTTCCGCTTTATCCTCTATTAGGGTCGCGGGAGGGGTTTCCCCATGCCCATCCAGAGGAGAACATTTCGGGTGCTGGGCAGATACACCCAGGACAGGGCACCAATCCATCGCTGGACACATACACACACTCTATATGGGGCAATTTGGAGAACTCAATTGACTTGATCCATGTTTTTGGACTGTGGGAGGAACCCGGAGAACCCGGAGGAAACCCACACGGACACGGGGAGAACATGGAAACTCCACCCAGATTGGGATTCGAACGGGGAATCCCTAGCACTGAGAGGAGAACATGCTAAACCACTAAGCCACCGTGCCACCCAGACAGAACCAAGTCTACCAAATGTAAACATAAAGGCTTCAGTATTTAACGTTGTAATAACCCTCTAATGGCTTCACATTTAAAGTGTTCAAGATTGAAGTGTTTTAAGATCAAGATAAAGATATTTCACCAAAATATATATTATAATAATTAAAAAAACAAAAGTGAAATATGGCAAAATTCAGTGATCACACCAAAATAACTAAAAACTTCTCATGGGGGTACGGTAGGCTCAGAGGTTAGGGTGTGCGACTGGCAATCAGAAGGTTGTGCGTTCAAATCCCAGCTCCACTGAAGTTACCACTGTGGGTCTTTGAGCAAGACCCTTAACCCTCACTGCTCCAGGGGGCGCTGTATCAACCCCACACCTTTGTCCCCAACCGAGTTGCTTTGAATAAAGGCGTTTGCTAAATGATTAAAGGTATAAGAAAGAGCAGCGGGACCTCCTGTCTCAGTTACACCAAGCAACGTGTGCTCTCCGTCCTCTCAGTCCTGCTTGGCTTCTCTGTCTTGTCTCTCAACGCTATTGACACGGTCTTCTCGACGAGAAGTCATGGTTCGTGGGAACCAGCTTGCCCCCCCCCCCGCAACCCTAGTAGAGGATAAAATAACCCCACCCAGGGCCGAAATGTGTGTGTGGAAATAAGAGTCCATCCTTCCATTATCTTCCACTTTATCCTCTATTAGGGTCGCGGGGAGTTCCCCATGCTTTACAGAATGAAAAGCCTTTAAACCCCCAAAGAGCAAGCCGAAGTACAACCAGGACAGGGGGGCAATCTATCACTGAACACACACTCACTCACACATACACACTCTATATGGGGCAATTTGGAGAATCCAATTGCCCTTGATCCATGTTTTTGGATTGTGGGAGGTAACCGGAGAACCCGGAGGAAACCCAAGCGGACACGGGGAGAACATGCAAACTCCACCCAGATTGGGATTCGAACCAGGAATCCCTAGTGCTGAGAGGAGAACATGCTAAGACACCATGCCGCCCGAAATGAGAGTCAAACACTTAAAATATGGCCATTCAGCATTTCCACAATACAATTTGTTAAGACGTCACTGACTGCTGTGTTGTGGTTGTTCTTCAGAGTGACGACATTTCATTCATTATCTTCCTCTTAATTGTCTATTAGGGTCGTGGGGGGGGGGGGGGGGGGGTTGCGCCCATGCCCATCCAGGGGAGAATGTTTCAGGCGCTGGGCACACACACACTCTATATGGGGCAATTTAGAGCATTCAATCTACCTTGAATGCATGTTGTTGGACTGCGGGAGGACAACCCACGCGGACAACATGCAAAGTCCACCCAAGATCGGGATTCGAAACTGAGAGGAGAACATGCTAAACCACTAAACCACCGTGCCGCCCGACCACAATATTAATGTCATTAAATATCAGTTTTAATTTTAATATTCAATCAAAAATCAGTGTCGCAAACTTTGCAAAAACTTTAATTGTCGTGTTTCACACTAAAATATAAAAAAACAAACTTCTGTGACGTAAACAGCGACAAACATCATTAACAAATACATTAATACCATATTAGTTACCATGATATTAATTTAAAGTGTAGAGTCTTTACGGAGGAGATTCGGGGGATTTATTTATGCGTTATTAATTTATTACTTTAAGATCAAACAGAGTGGCGGCTCTTTGAAGTCGAGCGCAGGGTCTTAAAACTCACCTTTTTACTGTCGACTGAGACGAGAAACAAATAAAGATATAATACCTCAACTACAGTCAACGCCACATAACGGTTCATGATTATTAATATTAATAATAATAATATTAATTATAATAATAATATTAAACAAACAGGTTTATTACATCACACAACGAACACACTGAGAAACGACAGAGCGCCTCAGAATGCAAAAGGAGCAGCGATTTTCAAAATAAAAGTCACCGACGAATGAGGCATTACGTGTTGCGTATTAAAATCTGACTGTATAGATTTTCTTTTTTTGATGGGGCATTTGTTATTCATTGTTAAATAATAATATTAGTATTTTGATGGGGCATTTGTTACTCATTGTTAAATAATAATATTAGTATTTTGATGGGGCATTTGTTACTCATTGTTAAATAATAATATTAGTATTTTGATGGGGCATTTGTTACTCATTGTTAAATAATAATATTAGTACATTGATGGGGCATTTGTTACTCAGGGTCAAATAATAATATCATTTTGACAGGGCATTTGTTACTCGGGGTCAAATAATAATATCAATATTTTGACGGGGCATTTGTTACTTGGGGTCAAATAATAATATCATTTTGACGGGGCATTTGTTACTCGGGGTCAAATAACTATCATTATTTTGATGGGGCATTAGTTACTCGGGGTCAAATAATAATATCATTATTTTGATGGGGCATTAGTTACTCGGGGTCAAATAATAATATCATTATTTTGACGGGGCATTTGTTACTCGGGGTCAAATAATAATATCATAATTTTGATGGGGCATTTGTTACTCGGGATCAAATAATAATATCATTTTGACGGGGCATTTGTTACTCATATTTAAATAATAATATCATTTTGACGGGGCATTTGTTACTCGGGGTCAAATAATAATATCATTATTTTGATGGGGTATTTGCTACTCGGGGTCAAATAATAATATCATTATTTTGATGGGGCATTTGTTACTCAGGGTCAAATAATAATATAATTATTTTGATGGGGCATTTGTTACTCAGTGTCAAATAATATTATAATCATTATTTATATTATAATATCATTATTTTGATGGGGCATTTGTTGCTCAGGGTCAAATAACAATATCATTGTTGTGATGGGGCATTTGTTACTCAGAGTCAAATAATAATATCATTATTTTGACGGGGCATTTATTACTCGGGTCAAATAATGATATCATTATTTTGATGGGGCATTTGATACTCAGGGTCAAATATTAATATTAGTATTAGTATTACTCAGGGCCAAACGGGGACAGTTGCGGTCCAGTAATCATGACAAGACTCATAAGGCTGAATATAAATTGATTTTAATGAGTAAAATATAATTTTAATGAATTACTTTAAAAGTTATTCTAAGGAATTCGTTAGCTGTTCAAATAATTATATTGTCTGATACCTTTTATATAAATTGATATATCAATTAAATTATTATGTTATGTTTTTGGCTGGTCTTAAAAAATGTGTTATAAAAATAAATAAATAAATAAATCTAACATCGATTTGCAAACTAAATTTAGGAAACAGTCTGACACGTTATAACACGTTATGTCTATAACACGTTATGTTTATGCAGTCAGTTTAATAAGTTTAAGGACGGAGCCGGAATCGGGGACTTTTAATTTGTTTTTCCCGCATTGACGTTTCTTAGAGGGAGGTCTATGTGCTCGCACGTGAAGGTCAGGATCCGGTGGCTGCAGAGTCCAGATTAAAAAAGTCCAGATTATTAATATTATACTCATTATTATTATTATCATTATTATTATTATCCGCATTAGTTCTCTTCAGTTTTCTCTGAGAATCGAACTGATGGATAAAGAAGGAGCCTCGGATCCGCAGCTGCAGCACTTCATCGAAATCGAGTCTCAGAAGCAGAGGTTCCAGCAGCTGGTCCATCAGATGACAGAAGTGTGCTGGGTGAGACTTCACTGAGACATCACTGAGACTTCACTGAGACTTCACTGAGACTTCACTGAGACTTCACTGAGACATCACTGAGGTTCACTGAGACATCACTGAGACTTCACTGAGACATCACTGAGACTTCACTGAGACTTCACTGAGACATCACTGAGACATCACTGAGATTTCACTGAGACTTCACTGACGTTCACTGAGACATCACTGAGACTTCACTGAGATTCACTGAGACATCACTGAGACATCACTGAGATTTCACTGAGGTTCACTGAGACTTCACTGAGACATCACTGAGATTTCACTGAGACTTCACTGAGATTTCACTGAGACATCACTGAGGTTCACTGAGACATCACTGAGATTTCACTGAGACTTCACTGAGACTTCACTGACGTTCACTGAGACATCACTGAGACTTCACTGAGACTTCACTGAGACTTCACTGAGATTCACTGAGACATCACTGAGACATCACTGAGATTTCACTGAGGTTCACTGAGACATCACTGAGACATCACTGAGACTTCACTGAGACATCACTGAGACTTCACTGAGACTTCACTGAGGTTCACTGAGACATCACTGAGACATCACTGAGGTTCACTGAGGTTCACTGAGACATCACTGAGATTCACTGAGACATCACTGAGACTTCACTGAGGTTCACTGAGACATCACTGAGATTCACTGAGACATCACTGAGATTCACTGAGACATCACTGAGACTTCACTGAGGTTCACTGAGACATCACTGAGGTTCACTGAGACATCACTGAGACTTCACTGAGACTTCACTGAGGTTCACTGAGATTCACTGAGACATCACTGAGACATCACTGAGATTTCACTGAGGTTCACTGAGACATCACTGAGACATCACTGAGACTTCACTGAGACTTCACTGAGGTTCACTGAGACATCACTGAGACATCACTGAGGTTCACTGAGACATCACTGAGACTTCACTGAGGTTCACTGAGACATCACTGAGACTTCACTGAGACTTCACTGAGACATCACTGAGGTTCACTGAGACATCACTGAGACTTCACTGAGACTTCACTGAGGTTCACTGAGACTTCACTGAGACTTCATTGAGACATCATTGAGACATCACTGAGACATCACTGAGACTTCATTGAGACATCACTGAGACTTCATTGAGACATCACTGAGACATCACTGAGACTTCATTGAGACATCACTGAGACTTCATTGAGACATCACTGAGACTTCATTGAGACATCACTGAGGTTCACTGAGACATCACTGAGACTTCACTGAGACTTCACTGAGACTTCACTGAGACATCACTGAGACATCACTGAGGTTCACTGTGTTCACTGAAGTTTAATGAGGTTCACTGTGTTCACTGAGGTTTAATGAGGTTCACTGTCTTTAATGAGGTTCACTGTGTTCACTGAGGTTTACTGAGGTTCACTGTGTTCACTGAGGTTCACTGTGTTCACTGAGGTTTAATGAGGTTCACTGTCTTTAATGAGGTTCACTGTGTTCACTGAGGTTTACTGAGGTTCACTGTGTTCACTGAGGTTCACTGTGTTCACTGAGGTTCACTGTGTTCACTGAGGTTCACTGTGTTCACTGAAGTTTACTGAGGTTTACTGTGTTCACTGAGGTTCACTGTGTTCACTGAAGTTTAATGAGGTTCACTGTGTTCACTGAGGTTTAATGAGGTTCACTGTCTTCACTGAGGTTCACTGTGTTCACTGAGGTTTAATGAGGTTCACTGTCTTTACTGAGGTTCACTGTGTTCACTGAGGTTTACTGAGGTTCACTGTGTTTACTGAGGTTCACTGTGTTCACTGAAGTTTACTGAGGTTCACTGTGTTCACCGAGGTTCACTGTGTTCACTGAGGTTTAATGAGGTTCACTGTCTTTACTGAGGTTCACTGTGTTTACTGAGGTTTACTGAGGTTCACTGTGTTCACTGAGGTTTACTGAGGTTCACTGTGTTCACTGAGGTTTAATGAGGTTCACTGTCTTTACTGAGGTTCACTGAGGTTTAATGAGGTTCACTGTGTTCAGTATATCAGTGTGTGATATACAATACATTATTATAAATCATAAAATACAGATTAATATAAACAGATCAGCACTAAGGTTCACTGAGGTTCACTGTGTTTACTGAGGTTCACTGTCTTTACTGAGGTTCACTGTGTTCACTGAGGTTCACTGTGTTCACTGTGTTTACTGAGGTTCACTGTGTTTACTGAGGTTCACTGTGTTTACTGAGGTTCACTGTGTTTACTGAGGTTCACTGTGTTCACTGAGGTTCACTGTGTTCACTGAGGTTCACTGTGTTCACTGAGGTTTAATGAGTTTCACTGTGTTCACTGAGGTTTAATGAGGTTCACTGTGTTCACTGAGGTTCACTGTCTTTACTGAGGTTCACTGTCTTTACTGAGGTTCACTGTCTTTACTGAGGTTCACTGTGTTCACTGTGTTCACTGAGGTTCACTGTGTTTACTGAGGTTCACTGTCTTTACTGAGGTTCACTGTGTTCACTGAGGTTTAATGAGCTTCACTGTGTTTACTGAGGTTCACTGTGTTCACTGAGGTTTAATGAGTTTCACTGTGTTCACTGAGGTTTAATGAGTTTCACTGTGTTCACTGAGGTTTAATGAGGTTCACTGTGTTCACTGAGGTTCACTGTGTTTACTGAGGTTCACTGTCTTTACTGAGGTTCACTGTCTTTACTGAGGTTCACTGTCTTTACTGAGGTTCACTGTCTTTACTGAGGTTTAATGAGGTTCACTGTGTTTACTGAGGTTCACTGTGTTCACTGAGGTTTAATGAGGTTCACTGTGTTCACTGAGGTTTAATGAGGTTCACTGTGTTCACTGAGGTTCACTGTGTTCACTGAGGTTTATTGAGGTTCACTGTGTTCACTGAGGTTTAATGAGTTTCACTGTGTTCACTGAGGTTTAATGAGGTTCACTGAGGTTCACTGTGTTCACTGAGGTTCACTGTGTTCACTGAGGTTTAATGAGGTTCACTGTGTTCTCTGAGGTTTAATGAGGTTCACTGTGTTCACTGAGGTTTAATGAGGTTCACTGTGTTCACTGAGGTTCACTGTGTTCACTGTGTTCGCTGAGGTTTACTGAGGTTCACTGTGTTCACTGAGGTTTACTGAGGTTCACTGTGTTCACTGAGGTTTAATGAGGTTCACTGTGTTCACTGAGGTTTAATTAGGTTCACTGTGTATACTGAGATTCACTGTGTTCACTGAGGTTTAATGAGGTTCACTGAGGTTCACTGTGTTCACTGAGGTTCACTGTGTTCACTGAGGTTTAATGAGGTTCACTGTGTTCTCTGAGGTTTAATGAGGTTCACTGTGTTCACTGAGGTTTAATGAGGTTCACTGTCTTCACTAAGGTTCACTGTGTTCACTGAGGTTTAATGAGGTTCACTGTGTTCACTGAGGTTCACTGTGTTCACTGTGTTCGCTGAGGTTTACTGAGGTTCACTGTGTTCACTGAGGTTCACTGTGTTCACTGAGGTTTAATGAGGTTCACTGTGTTCACTGAGGTTTAATTAGGTTCACTGTGTATACTGAGATTCACTGTGTTCACTGAGGTTTAATGAGGTTCACTGAGGTTCACTGTGTTCACTGAGGTTCACTGTGTTCACTGAGGTTTAATGAGGTTCACTGTGTTCTCTGAGGTTTAATGAGGTTCACTGTGTTCACTGAGGTTTAATGAGGTTCACTGTCTTCACTAAGGTTCACTGTGTTCACTGAGGTTTACTGAGGTTCACTGTGTTCACTGAGGTTTACTGAGGTTCACTGTGTTCACTGAGGTTTAATGAGGTTCACTGTCTTTACTGAGGTTCACTGAGGTTTAATGAGGTTCACTTTGTTCACTGTGTTCAGTATATCAGTGTGTGATATACAATACATTATTATAAATCATAAAATACAGATTAATATAAACAGATCAGCACTAAGGTTCACTGAGGTTCACTGTGTTTACTGAGGTTCACTGTGTTTACTGAGGTTCACTGTGTTCACTGAGGTTCACTGTCTTTACTGAGGTTCACTGTCTTTACTGAGGTTTAATGAGGTTCACTGTGTTTACTGAGGTTCACTGTGTTCACTGAGGTTTAATGAGTTTCACTGTGTTCACTGAGGTTTAATGAGTTTCACTGTGTTTACTGAGGTTCACTGTCTTTACTGAGGTTCACTGTCTTTACTGAGGTTCACTGTGTTCACTGTGTTCACTGAGGTTCACTGTGTTTACTGAGGTTCACTGTCTTTACTGAGGTTCACTGTGTTCACTGAGGTTTAATGAGGTTCACTGTGTTTACTGAGGTTCACTGTGTTCACTGAGGTTTAATGAGTTTCACTGTGTTCACTGAGGTTTAATGAGTTTCACTGTGTTCACTGAGGTTTAAAGAGGTTCACTGTGTTCACTGAGGTTCACTGTGTTTACTGAGGTTCACTGTGTTCACTGAGGTTTAATGAGTTTCACTGTGTTCACTGAGGTTTAATGAGGTTCACTGTGTTCACTGAGGTTTATTGAGGTTCACTGTGTTCACTGAGGTTTAATGAGTTTCACTGTGTTCACTGAGGTTTAATGAGGTTCACTGGGGTTCACTGTGTTCACTGAGGTTTAATGAGGTTCACTGTGTTCTCTGAGGTTTAATGAGGTTCACTGTGTTCACTGAGGTTTAATGAGGTTCACTGTGTTCACTGAGGTTTAATTAGGTTCACTGTGTATACTGAGATTCACTGTGTTCACTGAGGTTTAATGAGGTTCACTGTGTTCACTGAGGTTTAATGAGGTTCACTGTGTTCACTGAGGTTTAATTAGGTTCACTGAGGTTTAATGAGGTTTACTGAGGTTCACTGTGTTCACTGAGGTTTACTGAGGTTCACTGTGTTCACTGAGGTTTAATTAGGTTCACTGAGGTTTAATGAGGTTTACTGAGGTTCACTGTGTTCACTGAGGTTTACTGAGGTTCACTGTGTTCACTGAGGTTTAATTAGGTTCACTATGTATACTGAGGTTCACTGAGGTTCACTGAGGTTTAATGAGGTTCACTGTGTTCACTGAGGTTTAATTAGGTTCACTGTGTATACTGAGATTCACTGTGTTCACTGAGGTTTAATGAGGTTCACTGTTCACTGAGGTTTAATGAGGTTCACTGTGTTCACTGAGGTTTAATGAGGTTCACTGTGTTCACTGAGGTTTAATTAGGTTCACTGAGGTTTAATGAGGTTTACTGAGGTTCACTGTGTTCACTGAGGTTTACTGAGGTTCACTGTGTTCACTGAGGTTTAATTAGGTTCACTGAGGTTTAATGAGGTTTACTGAGGTTTACTGAGGTTCACTGTGTTCACTGAGGTTTAATTAGGTTCACTATGTATACTGAGGTTCACTGAGGTTTAATTAGGTTCACTGTGTTTACTGAGGTTCACTGTGTTCACTGAGGTTTACTGAGGTTCACTGTGTTTACTGAGGTTCACTGTGTTCACTGAGGTTCACTGAGGTTCGCTGAGGTTCACTGTGGTTCACTGTGGCTTAATGAGGTTCACTGTGTTTACTGAGGTTCACTGTGTTTACTGAGGTTCACTGTGTTTACTGATGTGTTCAGTATATCAGTGTGTTCAGTATATCAGTGTGTGATATACAATACATTATTATAAATCATAAAATACAGATTAATATAAACAGATCAGCACTAAGGTTCACTGAGGTTCACTGTGTTTACTGAGGTTCACTGTCTTTACTGAGGTTCACTGTGTTCACTGAGGTTCACTGTGTTCACTGTGTTTACTGAGGTTCACTGTGTTTACTGAGGTTCACTGTGTTCACTGAGGTTCACTGTGTTCACTGAGGTTCACTGTGTTCACTGAGGTTTAATGAGTTTCACTGTGTTCACTGAGGTTTAATGAGGTTCACTGTGTTCACTGAGGTTCACTGTGTTTACTGAGGTTCACTGTCTTTACTGAGGTTCACTGTCTTTACTGAGGTTCACTGTGTTCACTGAGGTTCACTGTGTTTACTGAGGTTCACTGTCTTTACTGAGGTTCACTGTGTTCACTGAGGTTTAATGAGCTTCACTGTGTTTACTGAGGTTCACTGTGTTCACTGAGGTTTAATGAGTTTCACTGTGTTCACTGAGGTTTAATGAGTTTCACTGTGTTCACTGAGGTTTAATGAGGTTCACTGTGTTCACTGAGGTTCACTGTGTTTACTGAGGTTCACTGTCTTTACTGAGGTTCACTGTCTTTACTGAGGTTCACTGTCTTTACTGAGGTTCACTGTCTTTACTGAGGTTTAATGAGGTTCACTGTGTTTACTGAGGTTCACTGTGTTCACTGAGGTTTAATGAGGTTCACTGTGTTCACTGAGGTTTAATGAGGTTCACTGTGTTCACTGAGGTTTAATGAGGTTCACTGTGTTTACTGAGGTTCACTGTGTTTACTGAGGTTCACTGTCTTTACTGAGGTTCACTGTCTTTACTGAGGTTCACTGTGTTCACTGTGTTCACTGAGGTTCACTGTGTTTACTGAGGTTCACTGTCTTTACTGAGGTTCACTGTGTTCACTGAGGTTTAATGAGGTTCACTGTGTTTACTGAGGTTCACTGTGTTCACTGAGGTTTAATGAGTTTCACTGTGTTCACTGAGGTTTAATGAGTTTCACTGTGTTCACTGAGGTTTAAAGAGGTTCACTGTGTTCACTGAGGTTCACTGTGTTTACTGAGGTTCACTGTGTTCACTGAGGTTTAATGAGTTTCACTGTGTTCACTGAGGTTTAATGAGGTTCACTGTGTTCACTGAGGTTCACTGTGTTCACTGAGGTTTATTGAGGTTCACTGTGTTCACTGAGGTTTAATGAGTTTCACTGTGTTCACTGAGGTTTAATGAGGTTCACTGGGGTTCACTGTGTTCACTGAGGTTTAATGAGGTTCACTGTGTTCTCTGAGGTTTAATGAGGTTCACTGTGTTCACTGAGGTTTAATGAGGTTCACTGTGTTCACTGAGGTTCACTGTGTTCACTGAGGTTCACTGTGTTCACTGAGGTTTAATGAGGTTCACTGTGTTCACTGAGGTTTAATTAGGTTCACTGTGTATACTGAGATTCACTGTGTTCACTGAGGTTCACTGTGTTCACTGAGGTTTAATTAGGTTCACTGTGTATACTGAGATTCACTGTGTTCACTGAGGTTTAATGAGGTTCACTGTGTTCACTGAGGTTTAATGAGGTTCACTGTGTTCACTGAGGTTTAATTAGGTTCACTGAGGTTTAATGAGGTTTACTGAGGTTCACTGTGTTCACTGAGGTTTACTGAGGTTCACTGTGTTCACTGAGGTTTAATTAGGTTCACTATGTATACTGAGGTTCACTGAGGTTCACTGAGGTTTAATGAGGTTCACTGTGTTCACTGAGGTTTAATTAGGTTCACTGTGTATACTGAGATTCACTGTGTTCACTGAGGTTTAATGAGGTTCACTGTGTTCACTGAGGTTTAATGAGGTTCACTGTGTTCACTGAGGTTTAATTAGGTTCACTGAGGTTTAATGAGGTTTAATGAGGTTCACTGTGTTCACTGAGGTTTACTGAGGTTCACTGTGTTCACTGAGGTTTAATTAGGTTCACTGAGGTTTAATGAGGTTTACTGAGGTTCACTGAGGTTCACTGTGTTCACTGAGGTTTACTGAGGTTCACTGTGTTCACTGAGGTTTAATTAGGTTCACTATGTATACTGAGGTTCACTGAGGTTTAATTAGGTTCACTGTGTTTACTGAGGTTCACTGTGTTCACTGAGGTTTACTGAGGTTCACTGTGTTTACTGAGGTTCACTGTGTTCACTGAGGTTCACTGAGGTTCACTGTGGTTCACTGTGGCTTAATGAGGTTCACTGTGTTTACTGAGGTTCACTGTGTTTACTGATGTGTTCAGTATATCAGTGTGTTCAGTATATCAGTGTGTGATATACAATACATTATTATAAATCATAAAATACAGATTAATATAAACAGATCAGCACTAAGGTTCACTGAGGTTCACTGTGTTTACTGAGGTTCACTGTCTTTACTGAGGTTCACTGTGTTCACTGTGTTTACTGAGGTTCACTGTGTTTACTGAGGTTCACTGTGTTCACTGAGGTTCACTGTGTTCACTGAGGTTCACTGTGTTCACTGAGGTTTAATGAGTTTCACTGTGTTCACTGAGGTTTAATGAGGTTCACTGTGTTCACTGAGGTTCACTGTGTTTACTGAGGTTCACTGTCTTTACTGAGGTTCACTGTCTTTACTGAGGTTCACTGTGTTCACTGAGGTTCACTGTGTTTACTGAGGTTCACTGTCTTTACTGAGGTTCACTGTGTTCACTGAGGTTTAATGAGCTTCACTGTGTTTACTGAGGTTCACTGTGTTCACTGAGGTTTAATGAGTTTCACTGTGTTCACTGAGGTTTAATGAGTTTCATTGTGTTCACTGAGGTTTAATGAGGTTCACTGTGTTTACTGAGGTTCACTGTCTTTACTGAGGTTCACTGTCTTTACTGAGGTTCACTGTCTTTACTGAGGTTTAATGAGGTTCACTGTGTTTACTGAGGTTCACTGTGTTCACTGAGGTTTAATGAGGTTCACTGTGTTCACTGAGGTTTAATGAGGTTCACTGTGTTCACTGAGGTTCACTGTGTTCACTGAGGTTCACTGTGTTCACTGAGGTTCACTGTGTTCACTGAGGTTTATTGAGGTTCACTGTGTTCACTGAGGTTTAATGAGTTTCACTGTGTTCACTGAGGTTTAATGAGGTTCACTGTGTTTACTGAGGTTCACTGTGTTTACTGAGGTTCACTGTGTTTACTGAGGTTCACTGTCTTTACTGAGGTTCACTGTGTTCACTGTGTTCACTGAGGTTCACTGTGTTTACTGAGGTTCACTGTCTTTACTGAGGTTCACTGTGTTCACTGAGGTTTAATGAGGTTCACTGTGTTTACTGAGGTTCACTGTGTTCACTGAGGTTTAATGAGTTTCACTGTGTTCACTGAGGTTTAATGAGTTTCACTGTGTTCACTGAGGTTTAAAGAGGTTCACTGTGTTCACTGAGGTTCACTGTGTTTACTGAGGTTCACTGTGTTCACTGAGGTTTAATGAGTTTCACTGTGTTCACTGAGGTTTAATGAGGTTCACTGTGTTCACTGAGGTTCACTGTGTTCACTGAGGTTTATTGAGGTTCACTGTGTTCACTGAGGTTTAATGAGTTTCACTGTGTTCACTGAGGTTTAATGAGGTTCACTGGGGTTCACTGTGTTCACTGAGGTTTAATGAGGTTCACTGTGTTCTCTGAGGTTTAATGAGGTTCACTGTGTTCACTGAGGTTTAATGAGGTTCACTGTGTTCACTGAGGTTCACTGTGTTCACTGAGGTTCACTGTGTTCACTGAGGTTTAATGAGGTTCACTGTGTTCACTGAGGTTTAATTAGGTTCACTGTGTATACTGAGATTCACTGTGTTCACTGAGGTTTAATGAGGTTCACTGTGTTCACTGAGGTTTAATGAGGTTCACTGTGTTCACTGAGGTTTAATTAGGTTCACTGAGGTTTAATGAGGTTTACTGAGGTTCACTGTGTTCACTGAGGTTTACTGAGGTTCACTGTGTTCACTGAGGTTTAATTAGGTTCACTGAGGTTTAATGAGGTTTACTGAGGTTCACTGTGTTCACTGAGGTTTACTGAGGTTCACTGTGTTCACTGAGGTTTAATTAGGTTCACTATGTATACTGAGATTCACTGAGGTTCACTGTGTTCACTGAGGTTTAATGAGGTTCACTGTGTTCACTGAGGTTTAATTAGGTTCACTGTGTATACTGAGATTCACTGTGTTCACTGAGGTTTAATGAGGTTCACTGTGTTCACTGAGGTTTAATGAGGTTCACTGTGTTCACTGAGGTTTAATTAGGTTCACTGAGGTTTAATGAGGTTTACTGAGGTTCAGTGTGTTCACTGAGGTTTACTGAGGTTCACTGTGTTCACTGAGGTTTAATTAGGTTCACTGAGGTTTAATGAGGTTTACTGAGGTTCACTGTGTTCACTGAGGTTTACTGAGGTTCACTGTGTTCACTGAGGTTTAATTAGGTTCACTATGTATACTGAGGTTCACTGAGGTTTAATTAGGTTCACTGTGTTTACTGAGGTTTACTGAGGTTCACTGTGTTTACTGAGGTTCACTGTGTTCACTGAGGTTCACTGAGGTTCGCTGAGGTTCACTGTGGTTCACTGTGGCTTAATGAGGTTCACTGTGTTTACTGAGGTTCACTGTGTTTACTGAGGTTCACTGTGTTTACTGATGTGTTCAGTATATCAGTGTGTTCAGTATATCAGTGTGTGATATACAATACATTATTATAAATCATAAAATACAGATTAATATAAACAGATCAGCACTAAGGTTCACTGAGGTTCACTGTGTTTACTGAGGTTCACTGTCTTTACTGAGGTTCACTGTCTCTACTGAGGTTCACTGTGTTCACTGAGGTTTAATGAGGTTCACTGTGTTTACTGAGGTTCACTGTGTTCACTGAGGTTTACTGAGGTTCACTGTGTTCACTGAGGTTCACTGTGTTCACTGAGGTTCACTGTGTTCACTGAGGTTTAATGAGTTTCACTGAGGTTTAATGAGTTTCACTGTGTTCACTGAGGTTTAATGAGGTTCACTGTGTTCACTGAGGTTCACTGAGGTTTAATGAGGTTCACTGTGTTCACTGAGGTTTACTGAGGTTCACTGAGGTTTAATGAGGTTCACTGAGGTTCACTGTGTTCACTGAGGTTTAATGAGGTTCACTGTGTTCTCTGAGGTTTAATGAGGTTCACTGTGTTCACTGAGGTTTAATGAGGTTCACTGTGTTCACTGAGGTTCACTGTGTTCACTGAGGTTCACTGTGTTCACTGAGGTTCACTGTGTTCACTGAGGTTTAATGAGGTTCACTGTGTTCTCTGAGGTTCACTGTGTTCACTGAGGTTTACTGAGGTTCACTGTGTTCACTGAGGTTTAATTAGGTTCACTGAGGTTTAATGAGGTTTACTGAGGTTCACTGTGTTCACTGAGGTTCACTGTGTTCACTGAGGTTTAATTAGGTTCACTATGTATACTGAGGTTCACTGAGGTTTAATTAGGTTCACTGTGTTTACTGAGGTTCACTGAGGTTTACTGAGGTTCACTGAGGTTCACTGTGTTTACTGAGGTTCACTGTGTTTACTGAGGTTCACTGTGTTTACTGAGGTTCACTGTGTTCACTGAGGTTCACTGAGGTTCACTGAGGTTCGCTGAGGTTCACTGTGGTTCACTGTGGCTTAATGAGGTTCACTGTGTTTACTGAGGTTCACTGTGTTTACTGAGGTTTAATGAGGTTCACTGAGGTTTAATGAGGTTCACTGTGTTTACTGAGGTTTAATGAGGTTCACTGAGGTTTAATGAGGTTCACTGTGTTCACTGAGGTGTAATGAGGTTCACTGAGGTTTACTGAGGTTCACTGAGGTTTACTGAGGTTCACTGTGTTCACTGAGGTTTACTGAGGTTCACTGTGTTCACTGAGGTTTACTGAGGTTCACTGTGTTCACTGAGGTTTACTGAGGTTCACTGAGGTTTAATGAGGTTCACTGTGTTCACTGAGGTGTAATGAGGTTCACTGAGGTTTACTGAGGTTCACTGTGTTCACTGAGGTTTACTGAGGTTCACTGTCTTTACTGAGGTTCACTTTGTTCACTGAGGGTTAATGAGGTTCACTGTGTTTAGTATATCAGTGTGTGATATACAATACATTATTATAAATCATAAAATACAGATTAATATAAACAGATCAGCACTAAACGTTAGTTTTTATAAACTACGTTCTGTGATTTAGCCACTAGGTGGCAGTGTTTGTTTGAGAAAGTGGAATATTGTTACTCAGACCAGATTAATGATTTAGTTTTCGAAAAACACATTTCTGAATCAAACTTTGTTTTTGTTTTTTTATTATAGTGTGTTTGTAAGTGTTTTATTAAAGCAGTAAGACTCTCGAGGTTGTGTATTATTGTGAATAAATCACGTGAAGAGGTGGAACTGTACTGCACTACACGCCGGGACTAATAACACCTCTTTGTGATTTATTCAGAATAATGCCACGCCAGCCCCACATCGCTTTATTATTAAAACAGGTAGTTTCGCTCCATAAATCTGATTGGCTGAGCCATTTTTCCAGCTGTGACATCATCAATAACGCTGTGGGAGGAAACCAGAGAACCCGGAGGAAACCCACACGGACACGGGGAGATCATGCCAACCACTAAACCACTGTGCCAACCTAAAAGGCAACATCCATCCATTCATCATCTTTCGATCAAATGATCTGATGGTTTTTATTTTGGTATGTATTTTAAACTGGAGGTTCTCGTTCTCTTTTGGTTGTAGGAGAAGTGTATGGACAAGCCGGGTCCGAAGCTGGACTCCAGGACGGAGGTCTGCTTCGTGAACTGTGTGGAGCGTTTCATCGACACCAGCCAGTTCATCCTGAACAGACTGGAGCAGACGCAGAGGACACGAGGCGCCTTTTCAGAGAACATTAAAGACAGCTGGGACCTGAACGGATAACCGGCCGAACCCGAGCCGCACCGCCTCCTTCAGGAGGGCAACGAAAGCGTCGTCCCTCCAATGAGCGTGCCACCTTGTGGATACAGAGCAGATTGCAGCGAGTGTAGAGATGATTGGTTTGATAATCTGTTAAGAATGCCGCGTGACCTTCGTTGAAGGTAGTAGGGAGAACATGTTAAACTCAATCCTCATTAAATCTCTGATATTTATTTTGTTCAAGTCGTTTCTGTTTTGTGTTATTAATTTGATGTAACTTAACTCCAGGAGGGCGGCACGGTGGCTTAGTGGTTTAGCATGTTCTCCTCTGGAACATGGATCAAGGTCAATTGAGTTCTCCAAATTGCCCCATATAGAGTGTGTGTGTGAGTGAGTGTGTGTTCAGTGATCGATCTGTCCTGGGTGTATCTGCCCAGCGCCCAAAACGTCCTTGAATTCTCCAAATTGCCCCATAGAGTAAGTGTTTTTTGAGAGGTAAATGAGTGGAGTAGTGGGGGGTGGATTCCCCATACCCATCCAAGGTAGAACATTTCGGGCGCTGGGCAGATACACCCAGGACAGGGGGGGGGGCAATCTATTGCTGGACGCACACTCACACACACACACTATATGGGGCAATTTGGAGAACTCAATTGACATTGATCCATGTTTTTGGACTGTGGGAGGAAACCGGAGAACCCAGAGGAAACCCATGCGGACATGGGGAGAACATGCAAACTCCACCCAGATGGGGATTCGAACTGGGAATCCCTAGCACTGAGAGGAGAACATGCTAAACCACCGTGCCGCTCACTATTTATTATCTTCCACTTTATCCTCTATTAGGGTCGCGCGGGGGGTTCCCCATGTCCATCCAGGGGAGAACATTTTGGGCGCTGGGCAGATACACCCAGGACAGGGGGCAATCTATCATTGAACACACACTCACTCACACACACACTCTATATGGGGCAATTTGGAGAATTCAATTGACCTTGAATCCATGTTTTTGGACTGTGGGAGGAAACCGGAGAACCCGGAGGAAATCCATGCAGACACGGGGAGAACATGCAAACTCCACCCAGATCATGCTAAACCACTAAGCCCTCCTTACTTCTTCACTTTCTTTAAGTCACGTCACAGGTTTCTTTTTCTTTTTCTTTATTTTAGTGGTATAGTTACGTGCCAGTCGTGTTCTATGACGGCGTTATTTTGGACCTATGTGAACTGAACCCTGCAGTTCCTGAAGTTGGAGATGAAGGTGGAGAACCTTTGACTCATTCTGAGCTTCTTTTTGGAGCCCGGCGCTCAGATCTCTGTACAACCAGATCCTCTTTTAACGGCAAGCTGACATCCAGCTCGCTCACACTTTATATAAAGCAGCCACATCGCCTTCTACAGCCGGCTTTCACCTTTAATAAGTCGTCTTCATGTCAAATTAAGATTAAATATTCATTCAGTATTCTCCACTTTATCCTATCTTAGGTTCTCCATGTCCATCCAGTGGAGAACGCTTCGGGCACTGGGCAGATACACCCAGGACAGGGGGGCAATCCATCACTGCACACACACTCACACACTCTATATGGGGCAATTTAGAGCATTTAATTCACCTTGAACCATGTTTTTGGACTGTAAGAGAAAACCGGAGAACCCAGAGGAAACCCCTGTGGACATGAGGAGAACATGCAAACTTCACTCAGATTGGATTCAAACCGGGAATCCCCAGCACTGAAAGAAGAACATGCCAACTAATACACCACTCACACACACACACACACACAAATACACTATATGGGGCAATTTGAAGAATTCAATTGACCTTGATCCATGTTTTTGGACTGTGGGAGGAAACCGGAGAACCCGGAGGAAACCCACGCGGACACGGGGAGAACATGCAAACTCCACCCAGATGGAGATTCGAACCGGGAATCCCTAGCGCTGAGAGGAGAACATGCTAAACCAGTAAGCCACCGTGCCGCCCTCCATCCATTCCGCTTAATCCTCTACTAGGGTCATGAGGGTGGGGGGGTTCCCCATGCCTATCCAGGGGAGAACGTTTGTGGCCACCATGCCGCCCACTTTAAGGGTGGAGCTGGTGTGTTTTCCTCAGATCAGAACTCTGCTGTGCTCTCCAGCATCCTTACCGTGATGAGAATGATTCATCACCCACATATCATAACACCATCACACCATTACTGAATACATGCTGAGGAGAACCCATCACTAGAGAACATGAAGAGAAGAGGTCCGTCATGTGAAGCCGCAGAAACACAACACACACAACTCATAGACTCGGCTAAGGCTCGGTCTGTCCCTCCAACCTTCTCCTCTCATTCATCCATCCATTATCATCCGCTTTATCCTCTACTAGGGGGGGGGGGGGGTGTTCCCCATGCACATCCAGGGGAGAACGTTTCGGGCACTGGGCAGATACACCCAGGACAGGGGGGCAATCTATCACTGAACACACACACACACACACACACACTCTATATGGGGCAATTTGGAGAATTCAATTCACCTTGATCCATATTTTTGGACTGTGGGAGGAAACTAGAGAACCCGGAGGAAACCCACGCAGACACGGGGAGAACATGGAAACTCCACCCAGAATGGGATTCGAACCGGGAAGAAGTGAGAGGAGAACATGCTAAACCACTAAGCCACCTTAGAATTATCAAACCTGCTTTGTTTTGATTTTTTATTTGATCTTTATAATTTTTATTAGGGAGGCACGATGGCTTACTGGGTTAGCATGTTCTCCTCTCAGCGCTAGGGATTCCCGTTTCGAATCCCCATCTGAGTGGAGTTTCCATGTTCTCCCCGTGTCCGCGTGGGTTTCCTCCGGGTTCTCCGGTTTCCTCCCACAGTCCAAAAACATGGATCAAGTTAATTGAGTTCTCTAAATTGCCCCATATAGAGTGTGTGTGAGTGTGTACCCAGCGATGGATTGGCGCCCTGTCCTGGGTCTATCTGCCCAGCGCCCGAGACGTTCTCCCCTGGATGGGCATGGGGAACCCCACCGCGACCCTAATAGAGGATAAAGCGGGAGATAATGAATGAAAGAATTAATTAATTATTTTTTATTAGGGGCGGTACGGAGGCTTAGGGGTTTAGCACGTTCCCAGTCTGAGTTTGCATGTTCTCCCCGTGTCCGTGTGGGTTTCCTCCGGGTTCTCCGGTTTCCTCCCACAGTCCAAAAACATGGATCAAGGTCAATTGAATTCTCCAAATCGCCCCATATGGAGTGTGTGTGTGTGTGAGTGAGTGTGTGTTCAGTGATAGATTGCCCCCCTGTCCTGGGTGTATCTGCCCAGTGCCCGAAACTTTCTCCCCCCCCCCCCCCCCCTCGACCCTAGTAGAGGATAAAACGGAAGATAATGAATGTTTACGGAGCGAGTCGGTTACATCATTTCTTTCTTCCCACACTAACACACCACCAGCTCTTCAGCGTCCTTGCCGTGATGAGAATGATTCATCACCCACACACCATCACACCATCACATTTACATTACATTTACATTGCATTTGGTCATTTAGCAGATGCTTTTATCCAAAGCGACTTACAAGGTGAGCACAGGGTTAATCACAGCGCCCCCTGGAGCAATGAGGGTTAAGGGCCTTGCTCAACGACCAACAAAAACTACATATTGGTGTTATTTTATAATAATTACAAGAACAGGCCCAAGTGGCTTAGTGGTTGGCATGTTCTCCTCTCAGCGCTAGGGAATCCCGGTTCGAATCCCAATCTGGGTGGAGTTTGCATGTTCTCCCCGTGTCCGTGTGGGATTCCTCCGGGTTCTCTGCTTTCCTCCCACAGTCCAAAAACATGAACCAAGGTAAATTGAGTACTCCGTATGGTGCCCTGTATTGGTGTGTGGTGGCTTAGTGTTTAGCATGTTCTCCTCTCAGCACTAGGGGTTCCCGGTTCGAATCCCAATCTGGGTGGAGAGCATGGGGAGAACATGCAAACTCCACCCAGATGGGGATTCGAACCTGGATCCCCAGTGCTGAGAGGAGAACATGCTAACGACTACACCATTGTGTCACCAGGTTCAATATTCACGTCTTATATTCAAACGTCCATCCACTGCCGCAGTCACGAGGTTCTACGGGACCTTGGGGGCAAAACAGTATTCAACACTACACTAACACCACCATGCTGCCAAAGGCTCAGTTCAATTTCTATTAAAGTTTCAGAATCGAGCGTCCAAATGTAAATGGGGTTTTATTTTTTATTTGTTAATGTTATCTGTGAAGGAAGTGTCAACTTATTAACAACGGCATGTAAATTTAGGCAAAGGTGCGCCGACATTTGCATGAAACGGTGCGAACGTCGCGAACACACACACAGAGCCATTTTAGTGCCGCATGCCGAGTCCAGCCGAAAAAGACATGATGATATGAAAATGAGCAGGAAGCAAAAAGGGAACTGGTGAAGAAGTCCTGTGAAAGGGTGGGGCTTAGTCAACTGCTGGGTGCACGCACACACACACACACACACACACACACACACACACACACACACACAGTGTTGCAGAAGAGGACAAATAGAGAAGTCAAAATTCCGTGCTAAGACTCTTTGTAAAGCCCTCTCAGCTCATCGGGGAGCCACGAATTGGGTAGGAACTCGCATTCTTTCCATTGTCTTTTATACTTTGCTTCTGGTTTCATGTCGATCATCCACCATCAGCTTCAGAATGGGGGTTTCTATGATGTTGGACATGGTTGGCATGCTGTTCCTCATCTCCCATCGACAGAAATATATCTAAACGCTCGTGTCATTAACGGCTGTACGCATATTAATGCATCAGAGTCCGTGGCTTTTAAATAAGATGAATCTGCAGATTAGCACTCTGCCCATGATACATTACCTTTAACAATAAATGATAGTACTCACGAAAACAGCCTTTTAAGTCGAGTTAAGTTAAGTTTTAAGATAAGTGAGCGGATTGTTATAACTCCAGTGGACATAGTTGGCATGCTGTTCCTCATCTCTCGACAGAAATATGTCCAAACGCTCGGGTCATTAACGGCTGTACGCATATTAATGCAGCAGGTAGACGGTAAAACGATTTGGGTTGAGCATCAGAGTCTATGGCTTTTAAATGAGATGAATCTGTTGATTGGCACTCTACCCATGACACATAACCTTTAATAATAAATGATAGTACTCACGAAAACAGCCTTTTAAGTTGAGTTAAGTTAAGCTTTAAGATAAGTGAGCAGATTGTTATAACTCCAGTGGACAAGTGGACATGGTTGGCATGCTGTTCCTCATCTCTCAGACAGAAATAAGTCCAAATGCTCGGGTCATTAACGGCTGTACACATATTAATGCAGCAGGTAGACGCATCAGAGCCCATGGCTTTTAAATGAGATGAATCTGTTGATTGTCACTCTACCCATGACACATAACCTTTAATAATAAATGATAGTACTCATGAAAACAGCCTTTGAAGTTGAGTAAAGTTAAGCTTTAAGATAAGTGAGCAGATTGTTATAACTCCAGTGAGTCCCGCTTTACAAACAAAGGTGCAGAGCGGTATGGTTTTAAAGTTTCACTTGAGGGCGCCCCCTGGGTCTGGGTCTCCTGATCGGGTTTTTGCTTGGCACCATTATGGGTTACACAAAAAAACCTTTCTGCACCCATATGACTCATCAGGTTTTTCCCTTATTTGCATAAACCTTGTCTTTCCTTCTGATGAAGCTAACTGTTTGTTATTGAGTGAGGTTTGAATCTATCGTTAAATACATTTACATTCAGCCATCGCTTTTATCCAAAGAGACTTACAAACTTATAACGATCAGGTTTGATAATTCTACAATGTAGTTGTATGATGCTGTGCCCCCCCACCCCTTTTTTATTTTATTTATTGTTTATTTACAACTGGTATTTGTTAAAAAGATGTGTCTTCGGTAGTTTCTTAAAACTGCTTAGTGATTCCGCCTTACGGACAGAGTTGGGAAGATCATACTATCATGTTGCAGTGGTGAACGCCATGGAGTGAGAATCAGCTCCTCGGTGAGGTTGCCCCACCAGGTGACGATCATCACTAGAACGTAGTGAACGAGTCGGAGTGTATTTATAAAAGATAGAGTGAAGGTCAGAGGGGCAGATCCAGAAATCGTCCTGTAGATCAGAGTCAGTACTGAATGCAGCAGCTACAGGGAGCCAATGGAGAGAAATGAGTAGTGGAGTCACATGACTCACTCGGGTGGTTGAACAGGAGTCGGGCTGCAGAGTTCTGAATGTGTGATTTAAACGTATGATAAAGATGGGGGCTCTGGTTCTTTGACTGCTTCGCATTTTAACACCCGAATGTGTTAACAACAACAACAACAACCACCTCGCCGATCTCAGTTTCACTTACTGAGTCATTCTGGCTTGAACATGAACGTTGTAGAACCATAACTACAGTACAGTTCTTATATAGACTGTACATATGGAGGGCGGCACGGTGGCTTAGTGGTTAGCATGTTCTCCTCTCAGCACCTGGGATTCGCGGTTCGAATCCCAATCTGGGTGGAGTTTCCATGTTCTCCCCGTGTCCACGTGGGTTTCCTCCAGGTTCTCCGGTTTCCTCCCGCAGTCCAAAAACATGGCTCAAATCAATTGAGTTCTCATAATTGCCCCATATAGAGTGTGTGTGTGTGTGAGTGTGTGATCAGTGATAGATTGGCGTCCTGTCCTGGGTGTATCTGCCCAGTGTCTGAAACGTTCTCCCCTGGATGGGCATGGGGAACCCTGCCCCACCCCCCACCCCCGACCCTAGTAGAGGATAAAGCAGAAGATAATGGATGGATGTTGTTGGCTCGGCACGGTGGCTTAGTGGTTGGCATGTTCTCCTCTCAGATCTGGGGATCCAGATTCGAATCCCAATCTGGGTGGAGTTTCCATGTTCTCCCCATGTTCGCGTGGGTTTCCTCCGGATTCTCCGGTTTCCTCCCACAGTACAAAAACATGGCTCAAGGTCAATTGAATTCTCCAAATTGCCCCATATAGAGTGTGTATGTGTGAGGCAGTTTGTGCCCAGCGATAGATTGGCACACTGTCCTGGGTGTATCTGCCCAGCGCCCGAAACGTTCTCCCCTGGATGGGCATGGGGAAACCCCCCGTGACCCTAATAGAGGATAAAGTGGAAGATGCTGGATGGATGGATATAAATAACCTTATGATATTGTCACAATTTTCTTTTAAAAACTAGTTTACAGACGTTAAAGGTTAAATGCTGGCAGACTTTATAATAACAACACTATGCAATAGCAGTAATCAAATTTCTGGAGAACATACCCATCACTTTACATATAAACAAAAAGGCCGTTGTTTTTATGGATGGATTTGTTTTTCTCCAGAGGGACTTCACTCACGTATACGACATGCAAATGACTTGCGATTGTTTAATATTTTATTTAAATTGCTTCAATGTCGCTGGACATTCAGTAAGCTGACAAACGGGGGCGCCGAATACGGAGGTGAAAGTCTAATGGAGTTTAATAAGACGATCCTGCCACATGGGTTCACCACACTTGGGCTCGCCACCCATGGATGCAGATGTGGCCCAGATGTGACCCAAAGATGTTTTTAGGGTTTAGAAACATCAGGGGCTTTATCCCAGATCCCTTATTCCCCCTCTGTCCTCTTTAATAATTGTCCTTTCATGAGAGTATTTATCCATTTTTCAAACTGTTGTTACATTCATTTTGTTTGATCATTCATTAGTTATATTGGATAAAATTAAATAATATGAAATCTGTCTGTCAGCAGTGGAGAGCACATTCAGTTCTAATAAATGATGGTTTTGGATGTAAATGTTTGAATAAACGAACCTGAGCTTCGGCTGAAAAGCATGAATCGGTTTTACGAGTTTTAACGAGGTTTTGCTTTAATTACCGTAACTCTGAGACAGTTTGCGCCTTCAGAAAAATTCAGACAGTTTCTGGAAGCTGAGAAGCTGCTCTTTACAGCCAACATACAGTTATTACGGTAACTTTACTCCCGATACGGGAAAAAAATCGGTCTCTCTCTAACACACACACACACACACACGCACGCACACGCACACCCACCCACACACAGCTTAGAAACACAAACAGCTGATGGTGACTCCATCGTTCGGTCCCGCTGCTGGAGGAGAGGCTGCAGAGAAAGCTCCTCATTTGATGCGGGGCAACTGACAAAACACCCGGGGCTATAGCCCCGCCCCCAAAGCCCAGGTCTAATGACGCCATTTGTAGGTAGCAGTACCATACAGTATGTCTGCAAAGCGTAAACCAGGTGCATTTTGGGAAATGTGGACCCCATTGTCGTTACTGGACCCCCGTTGGCTCGCTTGCAGTTTGGTAATATCAGCAGTGGGCCGGCCGTGTCATCACTCAGTTGGCATGTTCTCCCCGTGTCCATGTCCAGTCTAAATGTATGTATTCAAGGTGAACCGGCTGCTCTAAATTGCCCCTGCATGGTGTGTGTGAGTGAGTTTGTGCCCAGTGATGGACTGGCACCTTGTCTCGAGTGTATCTGCTCAGCACCCAA
Organism: Corydoras sp. C115; assembly: GCA_019802505.1. NCBI lineage: Eukaryota > Metazoa > Chordata > Actinopteri > Siluriformes > Callichthyidae > Corydoras > Corydoras sp. C115. The sequence continues at coordinate 286,300 of JAFMOC010000299.1, forward strand.
CACGTTCTCCCATAAATGAGCATTGGAAACCCCCCCCACCCCACGCCGCGCCCGCGCACACCCACACACACACACACACACACACACACACACACACACACACACACGAGTCTAGTAGAAGATTAAGCAGAAGATAATGAGATGAGATAAGAGCTGAATTCCTGCACTGTTTCAACAGCGAGAGGAAACTGTAATCCCACACAGACACAGAGAACCTTATAAACTCTATAAAGAAAGTATATCATCTCTCTCTCTCTCTCTCTCTCTCTCTCTCTCTCTCTCTCTCTCTCTATATATATATATATATATATATATATATATATATATATATATATATATATATATATATATATATATATATATATATAATATTTATTTTGGGCACTTAACCTGAGTCCCCAGCACTGAGAGGAGAACATACTTACCACTATGTGGCTTAGTGGTTAGCATGTACTCCTCTCAGCACTAGGGATTCCCGGTTCGAATCCCAATCTGGGTGGAGTTTCCATGTTCTCCCCTGTGGTCACGTGGATTTCCTCTGGGTTCTCTCTTGCCCCATATAGTGTGTGTCTGTGTGAGTGAGTGTGTGTCTAGTGATAGATTTCCCCCCTGTCCTGGGTGTATGTGCCCAGCGCCTGAAATGTTCTCCCCTGGATGGACATGGGGGAACCCCCCCCAACCCCCCCGACCCTCCCGACCCTAGTAGAGGATAAACTGGAAGATAATGGATGGATGGAATATAAACTTATGGTATACTACATGGGCGGCACAGTGGCTTAGTGGTTAGCATGTTCTCCTCTCAGAGAATCCCAATCTGGGTGGAGTTTGCATGTTCTCCCCATGTCTGCATAGGTTTCCTTCGGGTTCTCCGGTTTCCTCCCACAGTCCAAAAACAAGGATCAAGGTCAATTGAATTCTCCAAATTGCCCCATATAGAGTGTGTGTGTGTGTGTGTGTGTGTGTGTGTGTGTGTGTGTGTGTGAGTGAGTGTGTGCCAAGTGATAGTTATACTGGCTGCACTTGGGTGGACTGCTCCCTGTTGAGAGGCGCCCCCCCCCCTGATTAGACCCACAAGACATCCAGAAGTGACTCACATGTAGGTGGCACTGTCAAATCTCCACCAGATGTGAACCAAATATGTTTCAGGACATGAGGGCCACAGTAATGTTTACACATGAGGGCCATCTTTGGCTCAGTGAAGAGAGCCAGTGCCGACAGTATGCCAGAAGTGCCATATCTGAGCCAGGAGTGGTCCACAAACATATGATCTCTGATCTTTACGTGATGACCTGTCGGGTTTCATTATGAGAGTCTATGTGAGAAAATTGGAACTTGATGCACAGTGTAGACACTCTCACCTTCAAAACAAATTGCCTTAAAATGCACGAGTAGCCTGGACAGCCAGACGTTCTATCATTAGTTTATATCAGGGGTGTCAAACCCAACTGCACCGGGGGCAAAAACTACAAACATTTATTGAACTGGAATAAAAACAGACAGGAATATTATTTGGCATCCTATCCTGGGTGTATCTACCCAGCACCCGAAACGTTCTCCCCTGGATGGGCATGGGGATTATCATCCATCCATTATCTTCCACTTTATCCTCTATTAGGGTCGCTTGGGGGTTCTCCATGCCCATCCAGGGGAGAACTTTTTGGGCGCTGGGCAGATACACCCAGGACAGGACACCAATCTATCACTGGACACACATTCACTCACACAGACACACACACACTCTATATGGGGCAATTTGGAGAACTCAATTGACCTTGATCCATGTTTTTTTGGACTGTGGGAGGAAACCGGAGAACCCAGAGGAAACCCACGTGGACACAGGGAGAACATGCAAACTCCACCCAGATTGGGATTCAAACCGGGAATCCCTAGCGCTGAGAGGAGAACATGCTAAACCACTGAACCACCGTGCCGCCTCCCATTATAATAATAATAATGATAATAATAATAAAAATAATAATACATTTTATTTATATAGCCCTTTTAGGGACCTCAAAGTCGCCTTACAAAACAAATAAAACACGTAAAACTTATAGTTATATAAATAAGAAAAAGCTAAATAAAAATGCAGAAACAGAATAAAATATCAGAAGAATAAAATATCCAATTATTGACAAAATTTGATTGTTTATATGTTTAAATGTATAATGTCGTATAACACTGTAACAGTGTAAAAATTTTATTGTTTATATGTTTAAAAGGCGTATTATAATAATAATGTTGTACAACACTGTAACAGGGTAAAAATTTGATTGTTTATATGTTTAAATGGTGTATAATAATAATGTCGTATAACACTGTAACAGGGTAAAAAGGTTCCCACGTTACTCAGTTAAATTTATATCCCTCTCTTTATCTACTGTAGTTTTTTTGGCTGTTATTGGAGTTGGGTGGTTGTTAAAGTGTTAAAGTTAGAGGGTGTGATCAGAAGGTGTAAAAGAAAGATGCGAAAACGTCTTCATAGCTTTGTGAGTAACCATCGAGTATGAGATCAGGCCGTGTTGAAGAGCTTCAGTAAAGCTGAGCAAACTTTATATGTTCTAGAGTCCAAAAACATGGATTCTTGGTAAATTGAGTTCTCCAAATTGCCCCATATAGAGTGTGTGTTTGTGTGAGTGAGTGTGTGTCCAGTGATAGTTTGCCCCCCTGTCCTGGGTGTATCTGCCCAGCGCCCGAAACGTTCTCCCCTAGATGGGCACACCCCCCCCCCCCCCACACTAATATAGGATAAAGCGGAAGATAATGGATGGATGGATTTACTACTAAAGGGCGGCACGGTGGCTTATTGGTTAGCATGTTCTCCTCTCAGCAATCCCCAATCTGGGTGTAGTTTGCATGTTCTCCCCGTGTCTGTGTGGGTTTCCTCCCGGGTCTCCTGTTTCCTCCAACAGTCCAAAAACATTGATCAAGTTCAATTGCATTATCCAAATTGCCCCATATAGAGTGTGTGTGTGTGTGTGTGTGTGTGTGTGTCCAGTGATAGATTGCCCCCTGTCCTGGGTGTATCTGCCCAGCGCCCGAAATGTTCTCCCCTGGATGGGCATAAAGCAGACGATAATGGATAGATTTACTAATAATTCCATCAATGTTGATAATTTTGTTGTTTTCGATATTTATTGGACACCCAGTATTTCCTAGATAGCAAAATTATTCTGGCCAGATCTGGTCCAGTCGCATGGCACTTGGGTGGACATCTCCTGGATGTGAAATGTGGGTCAGATCAGAACCACCATCAACTGAAGTGGCGCACATGAACAGGTAGAACTGCAAAATCTTTTGGAACATGTGGGCCATCTCAAACAGGGGTGACCAACATCTGTATGCTATCTGGGTATGACATACAGTATTGGTTGAATGTTAGAACACACCCACTTTCTGCTCCACTTATTCTCCATGTTCTTAGTTCCACTTCCTGTAAAGATAGACGTTGTAGTTCTACAATTCCAGTCTGTGGTCCATTTGTTTGTGTTCTACAGTACATACTGTGTTCTCTGTTCTAATGCTCAGGACCCCAATAGTACCACCACAGAGCAGGGGTTATTGGGTGGGGGCATTAGACCTATCCCAGCAGTGTCACTGAGGTGTTTAAATGAAACTACAGCAGCACTGCTGCATTAACCCCCACCCCCACCCCACATCAGCGTCACTGCAGAACTGACCATTAACAATCCACCACCCAAATGATACCTGTTCTGTGATGCTCCTGACCATCAGAGAACCAACAGAGAACTAACAGAGAGCCAACAGAGAACCAACAGAGAACAGAGAACCAACAACAACAAAGAACACAGATTGACTACAGTCTGGAATTGTAGAACTACAATGTCATGATAAGTAGAGGACATGGATGATGGAGAAAGAAGGGTGCGTAGCCTAACTTTTGACTGGTACTATATTAAATTAACTGTAAAGATCTCCAATTCCAGACTGCAGTCCATCTGTTTGTGTTCTACAGTACATACTGTGTTCTCTAATGTCCAGAACCCCAATAGTACCACCACAGAGCAGGGGTTATTTGGTTATAAACCCCCCCCACACATCAGCGTCACTGCAGAACTGACCATCAACAATCCACCAGCCAAACGATACCTGTTCTGTGATGCTCCTGACCAACAGAGAACCAACAGAGAACCATAAGGGACTAACAACAACAAAGAACACAGATGGACTACAGTCTGGAATTATAGAACTACTAACTCCATCTGTATGATAAGTGGAAGACCTAGATAATGGAGAAAGAAGGGGGCGTGGCCTAACTTTTGACAGGTACTATATTAAATTAACTGTAAAGATCTCCAATTCCAGTCTGTAGTCCATCTGTTTGTGTTCTACACTACATACTGTGTACTCTAATGGTCAAATAGTACCACCACAGAGCAGGGGTTATTTGGTTATTAACACCCCCCCCACACATCAGTGTCACTGCAGAACTGACCAACAATCCACCACCCAAATGATACCTGTTCTGTGATGCTCCTGACCAACAGAGAACCAACAGAGAACCAACAGAGAACAGAGAACCAACAGAGAACCAACAGAGAACAGAGAACCAACAGAGAACAGAGAACCAACAGAGAACCAACAAAAACAAAGAACACAGATGGAGTACAGTCTGGAATTATTAAAATACAAACTCCATCTATATGATAAGCGGAGAAAATAGACACAAGAAGCCAAAAGGGGGCGTGTCCAAACTTTTGACTGGTCCTGTGTATCGATTCATAAATTCTGTGTAAAGAACAAAATTTCCAGGAACCACGCTAACAAAAACAAAAACAGAGTTCCTGTTGGTGTCATATTGAAATAGATGGGATTAAAACATGCAAATAAAGGAGACTGGCTGTGTTTATAACGTTTTATCTTCATCATCATCATCCTCATCTGATCAGTGGTACGACGGAAAATGCTGCTTTGCATGAGGATGGAATGAACATGCCATCGCCGAGGTCGAGCTCATCAGGATTTGTAATCAACCTGCAGTTTGTATCACGTTAAAGCGTTCTCAGGAGGTTGCTGCAGCGTTCTGGCAACTTCATGAAAGGAACGTCAACCGAATTCATCACCGTGTCGCACGAGAGGCCGGCCCCAATACCCAGAGCAGAGACTGCAGAGTACTGAGTCAAGAGGGCTCTCCTTTATCTCGAGGGACTATCCATCCATACATTATCTTCCACTTTAGGGTCACGGGTGGGGGGGGGGGTTCCAAATGCCCATCCAGGGGAGAACGTTTCGGGTGCTGGGCAGATACACCCAGGACATGGGGGCAATCAATCGCTGGGCACACACTCACACACACACACACACACACACACACACACACACACTCTATGGGGCAATTTGGAGAACTCAATTGACTTGATCCATGTTTTTGGACTGTGGGAGGAAACCGGAGAACCTGGAGGAAACCCACGCGGACACGGGGAGAACATGGAAACTCCACCCAGATGGGGATTCAAACCGTGCCGAGAGGCGAACGTGCTAAACTACTAAGCCACCGTGGCTTAGTGGTTAGCACGTTTGCCTCTCAGCGCTAGGGATTCCTGGTTCCAATCCCCATCTGGGTGGAGTTTCCATATTCTCCCCGTGTCCGCGTGGGTTTTCCGGTTTCTCCGGGTTCTCCGATTGTTTTAGACTGAAAGTGAATTGCAGGTGGGGTGCAGCGTACCACTAGACTTGCTGGCCCAAAAGAGGGTTGTAAGCCATGCTTGGTTCCCATTGCTTTAGCAGCTAAGTTCCACAGGGGCCTACCCCCGCATTTCAGCACAGGTCAGTGGGTACCCTACCTTTGTATTTTTATTTTAGGATTTTTTTTGTGCAGGCTGAATACACTCTCAGAGACGACGACTGTCTGTAAGCACGACGATAAGAGTGTTACGTGAGGCAAGCTGTTGGTTCTAAGAGTTTGGTGCCTTCTAAAATATGGTTAGGGCCGCGAGTCTTTATTATTGTAATGCGTTGCTTGCCGGTCTCCCAGCTTTCACAATCAGACCTTCACTCTAGATTTTAAAATACACTCCGGCTCGTTCACTTCGCTCCAGTGATGATCGCCACCTGGTGGTTCCACCTCACCGAGGAGCTGATTCTCACTCCCTGGCATTCACCACTGCAACATGGGAGTACGATCTTCCCAACTCTGTCTGTAAGGTGAAATCACTAAGCAGTTTTAAGAAACTACTGAAGACACTAACAACATTCTAACAATCTATCACTGGACACACTCACACACACACTCTATATGGGGCAATTTCCAGCCATCCATTATCTTCCACTTTATCCTCTATTCCGGTCGCGGGGGGGGGGGGGGGGGGGGGGGGGGGGGGGGTCCCCATGCCCATCAAGGGGAGAACGTTTCGGGCGCTGGGCAGATACACCCAGGACTGGACGACAATCTATCACTGGACACCCACTCAGTCACACACACACTCTATATGGGGCAATTTCCATCCATCCATCCATTATCTTCCGCTTTATCCTCTACTAGGGTCGCGGTGGGGGGGAGGTTCCTTATGCCCATCCAGGGGAGAAAGTTTCGGGCGCTGGGCAGATACACCCAGGACAGGGCGCCAATCTATCGCTGGGCACACACTCACTCACACAGACACGCACACATACACACTCTACTATATGGGGCAATTTGGAAAATTCAATTGACCTTGATCCATGTTTTTGGACTGTGGGAGGAAACCGAAGAACCCGGAGGAAACCCACGCGGACAACATGGAAACTGCACCCACATTGGGATTCGAACCGGGAATCCACAGCGCTGAGAGGAGAACATGCTAAACCACTAAGCCACCGTATTTGTAAGTCGCTTTGGATAAAAGCATCTGCTAAATGTAAGTGTAAATGTATGTAGACAGCACAGCCAGGTCTTTACCAGATGGTTTGAACATGTTGGAACAGCGTCGGCTCACGTGTAGTTTGCGTGTTGCAGTAACGGCCAGCAGTGCCATAGCGCGGACAGATGTGGCGCAATTTCCAGAAAAGGGAGACGCATTGAGATCGTCAGTGTTTTTAAGGCCAAACCTAATTATTTTTTCATGTTTATTATGAGAGTCGCAGCAGTTTAATTGTTGCACTCATAAAGCAGAAGGTTTTAAAGCCCCGCCCTCTGAAATCGTGAACTTTGCAGGCACTGATGGTTTGTGGTTCACCACATTGTGCCAATTTTTGTGCGAGAGTTGACAGTCACAGTGTTCCTAAATACAACATTAAAAAGAACTCAGGTCTCACACGCTATGCAGTTATTCATTGGGAGGGGAGGGGGGGGGTTCCCCATGCCCATCCAGAGGAGAATGTCTCGGGCGCTGGGCAGATACACCCAGGACAGGGGGGCAATCTATCACTGGACACACACTCACTCACACACACACACACACACGCAATTTGGAGAACTCAACTGATCTTGATTCATGTTTTTGGACTGTGGGAGGAAACCGGAGAACCCGGAGGAAATCCACGCAGACACGGGGAGGACATGCAAACTCCACCCAGATTGGGATTCGAACCGGGAATCTCTAGCGCTGAGAGGAGAACATACTAAACCACTAAGCCACCATGCCACCCATCAAGTACTTTAATACTTTAATAATAGTAATTAATAAAAGTGTTCTAGAACAGGTGGCATGGTGGCTTAGTGTTTAGCATGTTCTCCTCTCAGCACTAGGGATTCCCGGTTCGAATCCCAATCTGGGTGGAGTTTCCATGTTCTCCCCATGTCCGCGTGGGTTTCCTCCGGGTTCTCTGGTTTCCTCCCACAGTCCAAAAACATGGATCAAGTCAATTGAGTTCTCCAAATTGCCCCATATAGAGTGTGTGTCTGTGTGAGTGAGTGTGTGTGTGTGTGTGTGAGTGATAGATTGCCCCCCTGTCCTGGGTGTATCTGTCTAGTGCCCGAGACGTTCTCCCCTGGATGGGCATGGGGAACCACACTGCGACCCTAATAGAGGATAAAGAGGAAGATAATGAATGAATGAATGAATGAATGTTCTAGAACATGTTTATTATGAAAGTCTCAGCAGTTTAATTGTTGCACTCATAAAGCTGATGGTATAAAGACCCGCCCTCTGAATTGGTGAACGTTGCGGGCACTGATGGTTTGTGGTTCACGGTGTATTTTTGTGCGGGCGTGGTCAGTAATAGTTTCTAAATGCAAGATTATAAAGCATTCAGGTCTCACATTATACAGTTATTAATATCATAAAAATATCAAGAACTCTAGGTAAATTGATTGGCGTGCCACTGTAATGGGCGTGGCCTCATGGGTTCATCCATCCATACATTATCTACTGCTTTATCCTCTATTAGGGTCGTGTATGAGTGGGGGGCGTGTTCCCCATGCCCATCCAGGGGAGAACATTTTGGGCGCTGGGCAGATACACCCAGGACAGGACGCCAATCTATCACACACACACACACACACACACACACACACACTCTATATGGGGCAATTTGGAGAATTCAATTCACCTTGATCCATGTTTTTGGACTGTGGGAGGAAACCGGAGAACCCGAGGAAACCCACGTGGACACGGGGAGAACATGCAAACTCCACCCAGATTGGGATTCAAACTGGGAATCCCTAGCACTGAGAGGAGAACATGCCAAACCACTAATCCATCATGCTGTCCGCATTTTGTTGTCTTATAAAATTATATATATATTTTTTAAAAGTTCAGATTTTAAAAGACTTTCCCGAATTTTCTTACAGCAGGTCGCAGAAATGTACTTTTAAAGTTTTAACGAAATAAAGCTTATTCATCTCCCCCCCCCCTCCTCCTGCTCATTCTATAAGCATTCTGGGCCAGATCCGGCCCACCGCTTCCATTTTTCTCTCGGTATTGACGGCGCATGTGCAGACCGCTCCGGGTCGAGAGACGGCTTATGAAAGACTCCAGATTAGGGCCGGACGTCAGCCGATATGGTATGTTTTTGGCCCCTGCGGCCCCGACGCACTACACAGAGCTTATGGTGTCCCTCATGCGTGAACATTAACGTGGCCCACATGTCTCGAAACACATCTGGCAGAGCTGCCGACATGTGGGCCACATTAATGTTCATGCATGAGGGACACCATGCGCTCAGTGTAGTGCGTCGGGGCCGCAGGGGCCAAAAAGTACCATATCTCAGCCAGAAGGGGCCACATCTGTATGTTATGTGGGTTCATCTCTTCCTGTCTCTCTCTCTCTCTCTCTCACTTTCTTTCTCTTTATCTCATTTTTATACTCCCCCCCCCCAACCCGTGTGTGTGTGTCACTGATGTGCTAAGGCAACTTCCTCATTTCAAAGCTGTGAAAAAAATAGCAAAATAGCATAAAAATCCAACAAAACAATAAAAAGTGCTCGCTCTAGAGTACAGGTGTGTACTGATGTCGGTCACATGCACGTATGATGTGTGTGTATCGACGTATGAATGTTTATAATTAGATTGACTTTTAGGGGCTAAAATAAAACATCGCACCTTTGTGAATAGTTTCGCATTCGTCGCGGACAACAACGAAGAGAAGGCTTCAACGCTGTGAAACTGAACGGTTCAGAGCTGCTCGATGTGTTAAAGAGACAAAACCAGGAAACTGCAGAAACCAGGAAATGCAAAGAGTAAAAAATAAACTGTGCGACTTTAGTTCAGTTTCTTTATCTCAGAGCAGACAGAAGGAACGGCTTTCTAAATCGCCTTTACCACAATCATTGTGAAATGTGAATGACAAGAACAATGCCGGCTAAAAATAACTGACTGAACATCATATATTTTAACAAATTATATTAAAAGAATATATATATAATTCTATCCATCCATTATCTTCCACTTTATCCTCTATTAGGGTTGCGGGGGGGGGGGGGGGTTCCCCATGCCCATCCAGGTGAGAACGTTTCGGGCGCTGGGCAGATACACCCGGGACAGGGGGGCAATCTATCACTGGACACACACACTCACTCACACACACACACACTCTATATGGGGCAATTTGGAGAACTCAATTGACTTGATCCATGTTTTTGGACTGTGGGAAGAAACCAGAGAACCCAGAGGAAACCCACGCGGACACAGGGAGAACATGGAAACTCCACCCAGATCGGGATTCAAACCGGGAACCCCTAGCACTGAGAGGAGAACATGCTAAACCACTAAGCCACCGTGCCGCCCATATATTCATTCATTCATTATCTTCCGCTTTATCCTCTAATAGGGTTGCAGGGAGGGGGGGTCCCCCATGCCCATCCAGGGAAGAACGTTTCAAGCGCTGGGCAGATACACCCAGGACAGGGGGGCAATCTATCACTGGACACACACTCACTCACACACACACACTCTATATGGGGCAATTTGGAGAACTCAATTCACCTTGATCCATGTTTTTGGACTGTGGGAGGAAACCGGAGAACCCAGAGGAAACCCACGCGGACACGAGGAGAACATGGAAACTCCACCCAGATGGGGATTCAAACCGGGAATCCCTAGTGCTGAGAGGAGAACATGCTAAACCACTAAGCCACTGTGCCGCCACACTATATATATATATATAATCTTTTGCTGCCCAAATTGCCTTGACCTCTTAAAACATGGACTCCACTAGACCCCTGAAGGTGTGCTGTGGTACCAGTCACCAAGACGTTACCCTTAGATGCTTTACCTCCTGTAAGTTGGAGGATGAGTCTCCATCGATCAGACCTGTTCATCCAGCACGTCCCTCAGACGCTGGATTGGATTGAGATCGGATTGAGGCGGAGTCAACACTTCAACCTGGTGGGTGTGGTTCTCCTCGAACCCTCCGGAACCATTTTAGTGTCAGGAGCATTATCCTGCCGATGGAGGATCAGGAATGTTTCCATGAACGGATGCAGGACACAAGGGTTCCCAGCAGAACGTTGTCCAGAACATCACATCCTGGTTCCGTGTGTCCTCCAGGTGAGTGACACACCTCCACCCGAACGTCCACGTGATGGAGAAGAAACGCTGAGTCAGCACCTTCTTCCAGCTCCATGCTCCAGTTCTGATCATTGTTGGTGCTCTCAGCGCTGGACAGGGGTCCGCATGGGAACCCCGACTGCTCTGCGGCTCCATATGTGGATCTGAGACCTTTCTATCAGAACCAGCATGGACTTCTTCAGCAGTCTGATCTACAGGAGCTCGTCTGTTGGATCAGACCACACGCTCCAGCCTTCACTCCCCATGTGATCGATCAGCCTCGCACCCCCATGACCCTGTCACTTTGGATCCATACTGACCCCTGCAGACTGGGACACCCCACCAGAGCTGCAGGTTTGGAGATATTGTGACATCACAATGCGCTCCTCGCTGCTAAATATAAGATAGATCCACCACCTAACAGGAAGTCATTGATCAGTGTTCTTCAATTCGATTTCATTAACCCTGAGAACACCACACAGATGAATCCATTCCGTTCTGTCACGTTCTGAGTTCTGGGCTTTAACGGAACGTCAGTCTTAAGTGACAACATCTCATCCCTCAGCGCACAGCACTGCGGCGAGTTACGTGCAGTGTGCAAGGTTGCACACGACGCTTTCTGTGGCGTCTCCAGCTTTGACACAAAGTTTCGGGGGGGCGGGGGTTTCCCTAAATCATAGCGATGCAGCTTTGAAGACAGATTTCATTTTTCTGTGTGGTGACTGGGGCAGATTGGTGGTAAGATTCTGGTGATTCCCCAGTTTCACACATGTCGGATAATTGATGGGCTTTTCGGCTGGGTCACAACATCTGGGACACAGCTGGTCCGCTGTCAGAGAGCATGTGAGCTGACGTTGGACCTCCAGTGAGAACATCTATATGATCCACATGTCCAAAAACACATATATATCCATCCATCCATCATCGTCAGCTTTATCCTATACTAGGGTCGAGGGGGGGGGTTCCCCATGCATATCCAGAAACCCACACGGACACGGGGAGAACATGCAAACTCCACCCAGATTGGGATTCGAACCAGGAATCCCTAGCACTGAGAGGAGAACATGCCAACCACTAAGCCACCTATATATCCCTATATATATATATATATGGGTTATATGCAAGGGGTGCTGAAAAAAATCGATTCTTTACATCGTCGTTTCATTTTAATCAAATCATTTCTACTAAATTTAAAGAGCATTAGAACTGAAAAATCGATTCGGAATCGAATCGTGACTCAAAAATCGGAATCGAATCGAATCACCCGACACAGAGAATCGCACCCCTAGTGTACCATATTTTCCGGACCATAAGGCGCACCGTACTATAAGGCGCAGTCCCAATTACGGACTCTATTTCTGTACGATACTTATTCTGTACGGCACCATATTATAGGGCACTTGCTAAAACATACGACCTACAAGAAAAGTAAAGGACGCAAAACGGTGATTTATAATTTAAGTTTATTCTACTACTTGACAAAACACACATTTTTAATCACTCTTCTCCCACAAATCCATCAAAGTCCTCATATTCTGTGTCTGAATTACAAAGCTGCGCAATTTCACTATCGAGCACTCCAGTGTTCCCTCTCATCAATGTCTGAGTCCGTCTCGTCGGCAGACGGCTGTTCGGCAACGATGCCGGCTTTCGCGAAAGCTCGGACAACAGTTACAGAAACCTTAGCCCAGGCTTCCACAATCCATTCACAGACGGTGGCGTAACTCGCCCGCCGCTGCCTCCCGAGTTTAATACATGTGTGTTCGCCGCCCATCATCCATCGCTCCCACGCCGCGTGGGGCAATTTGGTGAACTCAATTGACTTGATCCATGTTTTTGAACTGTGGGAGGAAACCGGAGAACCCGGAGGAAACCCACACAGACACGAGGAGAACATGGAAACACCCAGATGGGGATTCGAACCAGGAATCCCTAGTGCTGAGAGGAGAACATGCTAAACACTACGCCACCGTGCCGCCCTGTATATATATATAACTTGAATATCTTATTTAAATGCTCCTTTCTCTAACATAAGAAAACATCGTAAGCATGGAGCTTTCATACTATTTCAGTGTTTCTCAAATTAAAACACATTTGAATCTCGTTTGGGTTCTAGACTGCAAAACCTCCTTTTGATCAACACGTCATATATTTCCTCCAGATATCGCCGCTGTTCTGATCTGATCTGCATTGTTTGTGTTGTGTTCCAAACGTGAACCAGATGTGTTTTGGAACGAGAGGGTGCGGTAGCTCAGTGGTTATGGTGTTGGGCTATCAATCTGAAGGTTGGGGGTTCAAATCCCAGGTTCCACTGAAGTTACCAGTGTGGGTCTTTGAGCAAGACCCTTAACCCTCATTGCTCCAGGGGGCGCTGTGATTAACCCTGTGCTGGATAAAAGGATAAAAGCGTCTGTTAAATCGCGAGGACTATGAATCGCGATTCTTTGAAGAATCTTTTTTTTTTTTCAGCACCCCTAGTGTGGACCATGTGACTTTACCGCTCACATGTACAGCAGGTAGCAGGTAACATTTGATCTCCAAACATGAACCAGACATGTTTTGGAACATGTGACCAGTAGTAATGTTCTCCTATGAGGACCACCTCTGTATTACAGGCTCCGGTGGTCGGTACTGCAGCTCAGCCATATGTGCTCCACATCCGTGTTCTATGAAAGAACCGTAACATTAGGGGTGCGAATCTCTCAGTGTCTGGCAATTCGATTCGATTCTGATTTTTGAGTCACGATTCAATTCAGAATCGATTTTTTTTTCACTTCAAAAGCTCTTTAAATCTAGTTGAAATGATGTGATTGAGATGAAACGATGATGTAAACAAACAGAACATTTATTTAAATCAATACTTTCAGGTTCTGTCCTGTTTCAAATCTTTCTGCATCATTTTATATTTATATAAAAATAGGACTGCGCTAAATTAAAATGAGCAGCGTTCAGATCGCTGAGCTGCCCGGCTTTTTCTTAAATAAAAAACATCCATCAATCAACAAATCATTCTAAATATATTCATAAAAAAGTTTCCCATGGTGCATCAGCCTTTAATCCAAACTAAAATACAGACTTTACAGTCAGAGGGTATTTAGATTCTGCAAATCTTTAAAACTTCACCTTAAATATAAAATCTATACTTCAGTCTTTTTAACTATATTGCACCAACATTCGATACATTTTCAAAACTTCACCTTAAATATTAAATACATTTTTAACTTCTTTTAGCTCAGGTTGCTGTCAAAGTAGCTCAATTTCATGTTACACTCCCTGCTCAATGCTTCCCGCGGGAGCTGGTTAACGAGCTCGCTGTACGGCGGCTGAGCGGATATGTAATGCGATACTCAGTACGCTCGGGAGGGGGCGCCAAAAAGTCAAATTTAAATGCATTTTTTAAAAATCGATTCTTGGGCATTTTGAATCGATTCAGAATCGCCAGGACTATGAATCGCGATTCTTTAAAGAATCGATTTTTTTTTCAGCACCCCTACGTAACATACATTGATATATCAAACGACTAACACCTGCCTCTCACACCTGACCACAGAGAGGTCTAATCATCCTGAAATCTAATCATCTTTTTCATCCATTATCTTCTGCTTCATCCTCTTTTAGGGTCGCAGGGGGGGGGAGGGTGTTCCCCATCCAGGGGAGAACGTTTCAGGTGCTGGGCAGATACACCCAGGACAGGACGCCAATCTATCACTGGACATACACTCACTCACACACACACACACACACACACTCTATATGGGGCAATTTGGAGAACTCAATTGACCTTGATCCATGTTTTTGGACTGTGGGAGGAAACCGGAGAACCCTGAAGAAACCCACATGGACACGGGGAGCACATGGAAACTCCACCCAGATGGGGATTCGAACCGGGAATCCCTAGAGCTGAGAGGAGAACATGCTAAACCACTAAGCCACCGTACCACCAATCTAATCATCTGTTACAGGAAATGTTGTGAAAGTGAAAATAGAACTGATATCCATCTCTAAAACTGTCTGCACGATGGGGTGACTACAACTTAAACCCTAATGTGATGCCGTTTTGTTGTCGTTGTTTTTAAGGTAAGGACATGACCGACATGGAGGAGGTTTTTATAAAGCGCTCGCAACAAAAGAAGAAAACGTCGCCGCTGAATTTCAAGGAGAGGCTATTCGTGCTCACACAGGACAGAATTGCGTACTATGAATATGACTTCGAAAAAGCGGTGAGTGAGACGCCCGTCACCTTTTAGCCTTCCGAAGCCGCCGCCGAGGTGTTACAACATTTTGACGTGTCATTAAAACTGTGTAATTACAGAAAAAGAAAGGACTGAAGGGCTCGGTGGACATCGATAAGATCAGATGTGTGGAGATCGTGATACCAGAAGAGAACGCCCCCCCTGAACGTCTCTTCCCGTTTCAGGTAAGGTGGTTCTGCGTCTTAAAACGCATTTCTCGATCTCAACATCTTCTCCAGCTCAACAATTCCACACTCTCGCCCTCACCTCAGGTCAAGAACCTAGGTGTCATCCTTGACACCACACTTTCATTCGCTTCCCACATTAATATCATAACTCGATCATCTTCGCAATATCAACCGTCTCCGTCCTTCACTCACTCCCAGCGCCACTGCCATCCTCGTCCATAGCCTAGTAACATCTAGGATTGATTATTGTAACTCCCTACTGTTTGGCCTCCCCAATAAATCCCTCCGTAAATTACAGATGGTCCAGAACTCAGCCTCCCGTGTAATCACACAGACCTCATTCTCTGCTCACATCACTCCGGTCCTACAACTGCTTCACTGGTCAAATCACGCATCACCTACAAAATTTTCCTACACACTTTCAGAGCAATCCACAATCTCACCCCTCCATACCTAACTGACCTCCTGAACATCTCCACCCCCTCCCGCACTCCAAGTTCTGCTTCCTCCCTCCAACTGTCAGAACCCTCTGCTCGCCTCACCACCATGGGGAGCAGAGCTTTGCCCCGCGGCTCTGGAACTCACTACCCCATGGACTACGAAACACCTCCTCCCTCTCTCTGTTTAAGACTGGTCTAAAAACTCATCTTTTTAAATTAGCTTTTAACTGTTAATTATTATTGATATCATTTTATCTTTGTAATTTATTTCATTCTACTTTCTTCTGCACATACATACTTATTTTTAAATGTAAAATGTAAATGTTTTTAATATGTATGCTTTGTACAGCGTCCTTGGGTGTTCTGAAAGGCGCTTTAAAATAAAATGTATTATTATTATTATTATTATTATTATTAAAACAACCCCAGGTTCTTATTTCTGCCCCATATTAGCTTCATCTGTGTGTCTGTGTGTTTGCTAAAAAGTTTGCAAGTGCTATTTCACACACTTCCCGTTATTCGATTTAGCTGAAACTTTGCAGAATTGTTCAAGTATTTTATTATTTATCTATTTTTTTTTATCCATACTACTTGTCTGCTACAATTTACATATATCTGTCTGCTTTTATTTAAATATTGTCTGCTATAATGTGTATATATATATATATATATATATATATATATATATATATATATATATATATATATATATTTATATATATTTATATATATATATATACACACACACACACACACACTAGGGTTGAGCTGCAATATTCGCTGATTCGACGATTCGATTCGGAGAACCGTAGTCGACTATGAACCTCATAGTCGAATGTCCCATTTTGACCACATGGGGGTGCCCATGGCTGCTGCTAAGCATTAGTTTTTACATGAAATGTCTTTGTTTTCGTTATATATATATATATATATATATATATATATATATATATATATATATATACATATATATATATATAGCCTTTTGTCAAATAAAATCATCCTAATTTCTGTTAATATCTTTTTTTAAATGATGTGTGCACTTTAACAATAGGCTACACATTAATAAAGCTCCCCCTGCACGGGGATCCCATTTACGGTGCTCTAGAAAAATATTTTAAAAAATCTTTTTTAAAAACCACGCTTATAGCCCCATCTTGTGGTGAAATTTTAACTGATTCGACTATCAGTCGACTATAGGGAAAATCTGACGAATCAGATTCGACTATGAAAATCCTTAGTTGAATACAGCCCTAATATACACAGTGCATCTGGAAAGTATTCACAGCGCTTCACTTTTTCCACATTTTGTTACGTTACAGCCTTATTTCAAATTGTATTAAATTAATCTCTTTCCTCAAAATTCTACACAAAATACCCCATTATGACCATGTGAAAAAAAGTTTTTGAGAGTTTTGAAAATTTATTAAAACTAAAAAACAAAGAAATCATATTTACATAAGTATTCACAGCCTTTGTTTAATACTTTGTAGAACCACCTTTGGCAGCAACTACAGCCTCAAGTCTTTTTGAATATGATGCCACAAGCTTAGCACACCTATCTTTAGGCAGATTTGCCCATTCTTCTTTGCAGTACCTTTGAAGCTCCATCAGGATGGATGGGAGATGTCACAGCCATTTTCAGATCTCTCCAGAGATGTTCAATCAGATTCAAGTCTGGGCTCTGGCTGGGCTCTGGCTGGGCCACTCCAGAACATTCACAGAGTGGTCCTGAAGCCACTCCTTTGAGATCTTGGCTGTGTGCTTCGGGTCGTTGTCCTGCTGAAAAATGAACCGTCGCCCCAGCCTGAGGTCAAGAGCGCTCTGGAGCAAGTTTTCATCCAGGATGTCTCTGTACATTGCTGCATTCATCTTTCCCTCTATCCTGACTAGTCTGCCAGTTCCTGCTGCTGAAAAACATCCCCATAAGCATGATGCTGCCACAACCATGCTTGACTGTAGGGATGGTATTGGCCCAGTGATGAGCAGTGCCTGGTTTCTTCCAAACATTCCTGGTTTCCTCCAACACCAAATAGTTCAATCTTTGTCTCATCAGACCAGAGAATTTTGTTTCTCATGGTCTGAGAGTCCTTCAGGTGCCTTTTGGCAAATTCCAAATGGGCTGCCTTATGCCATTTACTAAGCAGTGGCTTTTGCCTGGCCACTCTGCCATACAGGCCTGATTGGTGGATTGCTGCAGAGATGGTTGTCCCTCTGCAAGGTTCTCCTCTCTCCACGGAGGAACGCTGATGCTCTTGACAGAGTAATCATCGGGTTCTTGGTCACCTCCCTGACCAAGGCCCTTCTCCTCCGATCGCTCAATTTAGACAGCCGGCCAGCTCTAGGAAGAGTCCTGGTGGTTCCAAACTTCTTCCATTTACGAATGATGGAGGCCACTGTGCTCATTGGGACCTTCAAAGCAGCAGAAATTTGTGCCTCGAGACAATTTTGTCTCAGAGGTCTACAGACAATTCCTTTGACTTCATGCTTCGTGTTTGCCCTCTGACATGCAGTCAACTGTGGGACCTTATATAGACAGGTGTGTGCCTTTCCAAATCATGTCCAATCACCTGGATTTACCACAGGTGGACTCCATTTAAGCTGTAGAAACATCTCAAGGATGATCAGTGGAAACAGGATGCACCTGAGCTCAATTTTGAGCTTCATGGCGAAGGCTGTAATACTTAAGTAAATGTGATTTCTTAGTGGGCGGCACGGTGGTTTAGTGGTTTAGCACGTTCGCCTCTCAGCGCTAGGGATTCCCGGTTCGAATCCCCATCTGGGTGGAGTTTCCATGTTCTCCCCGTGTCTGCGTGGGTTTCCTCCGGGTTCTCCGGTTTCCTCCCACAGGCCAAAAACATGGATCAAGTTAATTACATTCCCAAAAAATTACCCCATATAGAGTGTGTCTGTGTGAGTGAGTGTGTGCCCAGCGATGGATTGGCACCCTGTCCTGGGTCTATCTGCCCAGCGCCCAAGACGTTCTCCCCTGGATGGGCATGGGGATGGGCACGTTCTCCCCTGGATGGGCATTAATAAATTTTCAAAACTCTCAAGAAAACCTTTTTCACATGGTCATAATGGGGTATTTTGTGTAGAATTTTGAGGAAAGAGATTAATGTAATACAATTTGGAATAAGGGTGTAACGTAAGAAAATGTGGAAAAAGTGAAGCGCTGTGAATACTTTCCGGATTCACTGTATATTAGCGGCATGGTGGCTTAGTGGTTTAGCATGTTCTCCTCTCCGCACTAGGGATTCCCGCTTCGAATCCCAATCTGGGTGGATTTTAACCCATGCTGCTGTGTATATATAAATGTATACTTTATACCCATTGTTCTACACCATGTACAACACACACCTCTGAGCGCTTAACATTCGTAGCAATGCATGATATCCATCCATTATGTTTCGCTTTATACTGTACCAGGGTCGCAGGGGGGGGGTTCCCCATGCCCATCCAGGGGAGAACGTTTCGGGAGCTGGGCAGATACACCCAGGACAGGGGGGCAATCTATCACTGGACACACACTCACTCATACACACACACACACACACTCTATATGGGGCAATTTGTAGATTTCAGTTTACCTTGATCCATGTTTTTGGACTGTGGGAGGAAACCAGAGAACCCGGAGGAAACCCACGCGGACACAGGGAGAACATGCAAACTCCACCCAGATTGGGATTCGAACCGGAAATCCCTAGTGCTGAGAGGAGAACATGCTAAACCACTAAGCCACCGTGCTGCCCCAAAGCGTGATACATAATACATTATTTATCAGATGTTTTTTATAAACTGCATTCTGTCATTCGGCCACTAGTAGCCAGTATTTGCATGTTAGAGAAACTGGAATCCTGTTACTCAGCGATCATCGTTCAAAATGGACTAGATTACGTCACGGAAGCCCAGATTATTTAATAAACGCATTTATGAATCAAACCTTGTTTTTTTGTTATATTGTGTTTGTTAATGTTTTATAAAAGCAATTAGACTCTCAAGGTTGTGTATTATTGTGAATAAATCACATGGAACTATACTGCACTACACGTCAGGACTAATAACACCTCCATGTGATTTATTCAGGATAATGCCACGCCCTCTCGTACCCTACTGCTTTATTATCTCATGTAATTGTAATTGTAAATGTAATTGTAAATGTAATACCCAAAGCTACCACCGTGCTGCAAGGTTACATTGTGTTGTAAATAAAAACTATTTTAACCCCCCCACCCCCCATTAGCTTCATCTGTTTCTCTGTCTTGTGTCCAGATGGTCATGGGGAACCCCCCCCCCTCCCCCGCTACCCTATTAGAGGATAAAGCGAAGATAATGGATGGATGGATAATTTAATACGGGCAGCACGGTGGCTTAGTGGTTTGGCATGTTCTCCTCTCAGTGCTGGGTATTCCCAGTTCAAATCCCAATCTGGGTGGAGTTTCCATGTTCTCCCCGTGTCCGCGTGGGTTTCCTCCGGGTTCTCCGGTTTCCTCCCACAGCCCAAAAACATGAATCAAAGTCAACTGAATTCTCCAAATTGCCCCATATAGAGTGTGTGTGTGTGTGAGTGAGTGTGTGTCCAGTGATAGATTGGCGTCCTGTCCTGGGTGTATTTGCCCAGCGCCTGAAACGTTCTCCCCTGGAATGGCATGGGCATGGGCATGGGCAACCCCACCACCCCCCCCACCCCGCGACCCTAGTAGAGGATAAAGCGCAAGATAATGGATGGATGAATAATTGAATATGATATAGGGGCGGTTTTTAAAGAATTAACAGATTTTTAAAAATATTTTGTTGTTATTATATTTAAACGGTCCGTTTCCTTTTTTCTTTTCGTGTAAAGTGGTGCGCTACAATAAGGACCTCATGCAGAAGTACCACCCTTGTTTCTGGGAGGACGGCATGTGGAGGTGCTGTCAGCAGGAAGTCAAACAAGCTATGGGATGCAAAGTGCTGGAAATGAGAAACGGAGGTCTGACATTTCAAATAAAATGGGAGTGAGGGAAAAAAATTAATAAATGTTAAATAAAAAAATTCTATGAAAATGAGCAGATGGAAATCCAACATTGATTCTGAACCAACAGAATTCATTTAAAACGTCAACTCACTGAATAGGCCTGGACAAAAATGATGGCACCCCTGAAATTAATGTGACCAAAAGGACGTTAAATCAAGGTGTGTCCTCTAATTAGCAACATGCCTTGATCCATGTTTTTGGACAGTGGGAGGAACACTCTCTTCCAGATTCAAATCCCAATCTGAGTGGAGTCTCCATGTCCTCCCCGTGTCCGCGTGGGTTTCCTCCGGGTTCTCCGGTTTCCTCCCACAGTCCAAAAACATGGATCAAGGTCAATTGAATTCTCCAAATTGCCCCATATAGAGTGTCTGTGTGTGAGTGAGTGTGTGTTCAGTGATAGATTGGCGTCCTGTCTTGGGTGTATCTGCCCAGCACCCGAGATGTTCTCTCCTGGATGGGCATGGGCATGGGGAACCCCCCCCCCCGCGACCCTAATGGAGGATAAAGCGGAAGATAATGGATGGATGGATAATTAAAAAACTTGGTTCAAGGCATATTGTTACCAATGCAATGAGTATAGTGAAATCTCATCTGATGATCTAGATCAGTGGTTCTCAAACTGTGGTACCAAAGTAGCACAAGGTGGTACGCCAGATGATGGTATGGATATACATTACATTATTTTCCCAATGTTTCAAATTAGCTGTATTCTTTAATTTGGCCACTAGATGGCCACTTTGATCGTTGCCGGCCATTGGTGATTTTTCCTGTACACTTGGTTGTCTACTCAGTAAAACTTTTTTTTACTAAAAAAAAAATTATACGTTTTTGGAACGAAATCGCCAACTTCTGACCGTTTTATTGGAACATAACGTGGGCCAGAATACAGAAGGTTGGGCAACAAAATATTAGGTCAATTGTTCCATCATTTCTGTCCATGCCTGTTTATTTTTTTTAATAATTCTGTTGACGCATGGTTGAAACGCGATGTCCGACTTTCATTGGTTTATTTTCATAGCATTTACATTTATTATGTTATTTCTGTGACCATTGTGGGTTTCATTAACCGAGGGGTACCAACAACTTTGCTGACGTGTCTATTTACTTCAATCGTGAAAATTCTTTATATTTAAAGGCATTTCCAAAGGATCTCGGCGTAGAACCACTCGAAAACCGCTGCCACCAACGCCTGAAGAGGTCAGTGAAACAGCATGGCTGCCGTACATCGGATGCCTCATTCATCCCTCACTTTATCTGAGGTTTTTTTTTTGCGTTTTTTTGTTCCTCAGACGAAGCCGACGAGGTCTCTGCCACCCGAGCCCCTGAACCAGTGTGGCTTCTCAGTGGGCATGACCGTGATCGCCGAATACGAGTACACGCCGATGACCCCGCAAGATCTGGAACTGATAAGAGACGAGGAGTACATCATACTGCAGATGTGTGATGCTAACTGGCTCAGAGCAAAGGATAAATACGGGTACGGCTGCAAGCATATAATATGAATCTCTTCATTTGTAAACAGGGCGGCACGGCGGCTTAGTGGTTGGCATGTTCTCCTCTCAGCGCTAGGGATTCCCGGTTCGAATCACAACCTGGGTGGAGTTTGCATGTCCTCCCCGTGTCCGCGCGGGTTTCCTCCGGGTTCTCCGGGTTCCTCCCACAGTCCAAAAACATGGATCAAGGTCAATTGAATTCTCCAAATTGCCCCATATAGAGTGTGTGTGTGTGAGTGAGTCTGTGTGTCCAGTGATAGATTGGTGTCCTGTCCTGGGTGTATCTGCCCAGCGCCCCAAACGTTCTTCCCTGGATGGGCATGGGGAACCCCCCCCCCCCCCCCCCCCCCCCCCCACGACCCTAATAGAGGATAAAGCGGAAGATCCATCCATCCATCCATTATCTTCCGCTTTATCCTATATAAGGGTCGCGGGGGGGGGGGTTCCTCATGCCCATCCAGGGGAGAACGTTTCGGGCGCTGGGCAGATACACTCAGGACAAGGCGCCAATCCATCGCTGCGCACACACTTACTCACACACACACTCTATATGGGGCAATTTGGAGAACTCAATTGACCTTGATCCATGTTTTTGGACTGTGGGAGGAAACCGGAGAACCCGGAGGAAACCCACGTGGACACGGGGAGAACATGGAAACTCCACCCAGTTTGGGATTTGATCCTGGACCCCCAGCGTTAGGAGGAGAACATGCTAAACACTGTTTCTACAAATCTGAGTCTCTACGTACTTTGTTAGTCTCCTTTATTCGGTTCTCTCGGATCAGAACCCCACAGGGCAGTATTATTTGGGTGGTGGATGAAGCCTAGCACGATCACTCACTCGGTGTCGTAGCTGTAAAGTAAAGACAGCTCATCGGTCCTCGCACAGTCTGTTAATTAACCTCGTTATCGGTGTACCAGCACTGCGTACAGTACATTAACAGCGTTGATATTTTTGGCTGGTGGACTATTCTTACGCAGCTTTGTGACCGGGGTGTGTCGGGTGTTTTTATCATTTTAGAACAGGGTACATGGTCCTTAAACATTATACTACGATTGTAGCATCTATATGGGACATAGAGCTGTTTTAGTTTTATTATTTTATATTATATATTTACAGTATTTAGCCAAGAAGTTTTATATTCAATTAGTAATACCAACAATGACGTGTAGATGGCACTATAACAGACATTTGTACCTTAATGCAATGAGCATAGTGAGATCTCATCTGATGATCTAGATCAGTGGTTCTCAAACTTTCTTTCTTGTTTTTTCAAGATTCATTATCTTCTGCTTTATCCTCTACTAGGGTTGGGGGGGTGAGTTTGTCATGCTCATTCAGGGGAGAACGTTTCGAGTGCAGGGCAGATACAGGGCATCAATCTATTGCTGGGCACACTCACTAACATTATATGGGGCAATTTTGAGCATTCAATTTACCTTGAATCCATGTCATTGGACTGTGGGAGGAAACAGGAGAACCCGGAGGAAACCCACGTGGACACGGGGAGAACATGCAAACTCCACCCAGATTGAGATTTGAACCAGGAATCCCAAGTGCTGAGAGGCGTTGGTGCCACCCTAAGTGCAACTTGTTTATTATAATAATAATAATAATAATAATAATAATAATAATAATAAAAATAATAATTAGCATGTTCTCCTCTCAGCGCTAGGGATTCCCGGTTATGGCTGGAGTTTGCATGTTCTCCCCATGTCTGCGTGGGTTTCCTCCAGGTTCTCCGGTTTCCTCCCACAGTCCAAAAACATGGATCAAGGTCAAATGAATTCTCCAGATTGCCCCATAGAGAGTGTGTGTGTGTGTGAGTGAGTGTGTGTTCAGTGATAGATTGCCCCCCTGTCCTGGGTGTATCTGCCCAGCGCCTGAAACCGTCTCCCATGGATGGGCATGGGGAACCCCCCCCCACCCCCCCCACCCCAAATTGAATATTTGCTTTCCTTTCTGTAGTAACGAAGGCTATATTCCGAGTAACTACGTCGTTCGGGCCTTGAATGGATTGGAGAAGTTTGAGTAAGTGTGTTAATGTAATTAAAATTGGGTAATTAAAGGTGTTGTGACTCATTTTAACAGCATCACGTCTGTCTCACAGGTGGTACTGCAAGAACATGAACCGCAGCCAGGCCGAAAATTTACTAAAGACGGAGGTAATGTACCATGTGAGGTTACGAAGAAGGAATTATTGACCTCACCAATGGTCATGAGCTCTGGGTAACGCCCGAAAGAACAAGATCGGGTTCTCCCCGCAGGGTGAGGGAAGCAGGAATCCCAAGCGCTGAGAGGAGAACATGCTAAACCACTAAGCCACTGTGCTGTCTTATTTTAATAATGATAATATATTTATTTTAAATGTAATAATATTTACTATATTCTGCCTTTTGGCATGTTGGCTTAGTGGTTTAGCACGTTCTCCTCTCAGCGCTAGGGATTCCTGCTTCCCTCACCCTGCGGGGAGAACCCGATCTTGTTCTTTCGGGCGTTCGAATCCCAATCGGGGTGGAGTTTGCATGTTCTCCTCGTGGCCACGTGGGTTTCCCACAGCCCAAAATCATGGATCAAGGTTAATTGAATTCTCAAAATTTCCCCATATAGTGTGTGTGTGTGTGTGAGTGAGTGAGTGTGTGTACAGTAATAGATTGCCCCCCTGTCCTGGGTGTTTCTGCCCAGCGCCCAAAACATTCTCCCCTGGATGGGAATAGGGAACCCCCCCCCCCCACGTCCCTAGTAGAGGATAAAGTGGAAGATAATGGATGGATGGATATTCTGCCTTTTTTCTGGGCAGCAGGGTGGTCTAGTGGTTTAGCATGTTCTCTTCTCAGCGCTGGGGATCCAGGTTCAAATTCTGGTCCTGGGTGTATCTGCCCAGCGCCCGAGACATTTTCCCCTGGATGGGCATGGGCATGGGCATGGGGAACCCCCCCCCCCCCCGACCCTAATAGAGGATAAAGCGGAATGTCTTAAGCAAACGGAATCCTACAACAAGCTGTAACGGTGTATCAGACCTGCTCGTTAATTCTGGATTTGTTTCTGAAATTCAGAATAAAGATGGAGGGTTCTTGGTGCGAGACTCTGGAAGATACAGCGGAAAATACACCGTCTCCGTTTTCACCAAGAGTAACGGGTGAGTATGGAATACATAAACTTAAAACTAGACATGGGGCAGCACGGTGGTTTAGTGGTTTAGCATGTTCTCCTCTGAGCGCTGGGGATTCCCGTTTCGAATCCCAATCTGGGTGGATCCCATGTTCTCCCCGTGTCCGTGTGGGATCCTCCGGGTTCTCCGGTTTCCTCCCACAGTGCAAAAACATGGATCAAGATCAACTGAATTCTCCAAATTGCCCCATATAGAGTGTGTCTGTGTGAGTGAGTGTGTGTTCAGTGATAGATTGCCCCCCTGTCCTGGGTGTATCTGCCCAGCGCCAGAGACGTTCTCCCCTGGATGGGCATGGGGAACTTGGGCATTTGTTGCTTTCTGTTCACTTAGAACCGTAAGTGAAGAACATGAGTTATATTCAGTAAGACCAGTAGAACACTGACGTTACTGAATCCCTCGCATGAATCAATACGTTACAAGCGCCATCTAGAGGAAGGTTGGTGTAACAACAGGTATCTAACCACTAAAAGAACCTGTTCACCGCAGAGACTCCAAAAGTTTCCAATAACAACAGAAAAAGTCGCTAGATCTGTCGCTGGTTGCTTAAATAAGCCAATAGATGATCTGAACATTGCTTAATAAAGCAACAAGGCAGATAAGAAAACAGCGGCGGTTCACGCATGCGCACGATGTTGAATCGATTGTCTTATTACCCGATGACTTTTCGATTCGTAGAAATACTTATTTATGATTACAAGTAATTGTCATCATTTTTAATTATAATTATAAAATATTTTTTTACGTACTGGATTTTTGACAGTGATGCCACTCCATACTTAATACAATTAATATATTATATACAATATAAACAATATATTTACAATTTAGGCGGCACGGTGGCTTAGTGGTTAGCACGTTCGCCTCTCAGCACTAGGGATTCCCGGTTCGAATCCCCATCTGTGTTGAGTTTCCATGTTCTCCCTGTGTCCGCGTGGGTTTCCTCCTCCCACAGTCCAAAAACATGGATCAAGTCTATTGAGTTCTCCAAATTGCCCCATATAGAGTGTGTTTGTGTGAGTGAGTGTGTGCCCAGCGATGGATTGGCGCCCTGTCCTGGGTCTATCTGCCCAGCGCCCGAGATGTTCTCCCCTGGATGGGCATGGGGAACCCCACCGCGACCCTAATAGAGGATAAAGCGGGAGATAATGAATAATGAATGAATTTACAATATAAACAATACATTCATATACAATGCAAAACGAGTTTAAAGATTCATTCCATGAACCTTACTTTACTTATTTTAACATTAATTAGCAAAAGGTTTAGATTTAAATAAATAGATAAGAGTTAAATAAAAGATTCAGAACTACTGTTTTATTTAACCAGCTGTCCGTATAAAAGTATAAAGTACACTATGGCAGCACGTTATTACAACATATCACAACTCATTAAACTCATTAAAATACCGACTAAAGAATTGCGCCAAACTCAATATATTACAATTGAATGAACCTGAATTACATTATCGCTCACTTACTTTAATCTGCGTTTTCAAAATTGCCGGTGAACTCTATTTTCTGTTTGCCACTTTGATCTTTGCACGTCATCCAATCACAAGGCTCCCCCCCCCCCCTCAACATCCAATAAGATTCCGATTTGAACTTTATTAACTGCATGCGGATTAAAACAGCCCAGTAGGTGGCGGTAATGCTCCTGCAGAGGGCCTGGACCCCCGTCATAAAACCAAAAAAGCCTAATAAATTCATTCATTCGTTATCTCCCGCTTTATCCTCTATTAGGTTCGCGGTTCCCCATGTCCATCCAGGGGAGAACGTCTCGGGCGCTGGGCAGATACACCCAGGACAGGGCGCCAATCCATCGCTGGGCACACACTCTATATGGGGCAATTTTGAGAATTCAATTGACTTGATCCATGTTTTTGGACTGTGGGAGGAAACCGGAGAACCCGGAGGAAACCCACACAGACACGGGGAGAACACCCAGCTGGGGATTCGAACCGGGAATCCCTAGTGCTGAGAGGAGAACATGCTAAACCACTAAGCCACCGAGCCGCCCTGAGTGTGGGTTTCCTCCGGGTTCTCCGGTTTCCTCTCACAATCCAAAAACATGGATCAAGTTAAATGAGTTCTCTAAATTACCCCATATAGAGTGTGTTTGAGTGTGTGAGTGTGTACCCAGCGATGGATTGGCGCCCTGTCCTGGGTCTATCTGCCCAGCGCCCGAGACGTTCTCCCCTGGATGGGCATGGGGAACCCCACTGCGACCCTAATAGAGGATAAAGCGGGAGATAATGAATGTATCGTAATTACCGTCAGAAACAAGGAGGCGTGGTGCGTTCTGTAGCTAACACATCACTATCCGTAGTGATTCTGTCCGTCAGGATGTTGTGATGTATTAAGTTTCAGTATGAGCTCGAGCTTATTCGAACCCTCTGCTGTGTTTTAGAGACGCGGCCGGTAGCTGCCGACACTACAACATATTAATCAATCAGGACGGACAGTTCTACCTGGCTGAGAAGCATAATTTCACCAATATCCCTGAACTTATTAACTATCACCAACACAATGCAGCAGGTACAGTTTTATTCACATTCAGTCACCAAACACAACATTCTGAGTAATATTTAATAAATTCATTTTATTTTCACTTTGGCTTTAGG
Source organism: Corydoras sp. C115 (assembly GCA_019802505.1). Taxonomy (NCBI): domain Eukaryota; kingdom Metazoa; phylum Chordata; class Actinopteri; order Siluriformes; family Callichthyidae; genus Corydoras; species Corydoras sp. C115. The sequence continues at coordinate 314,387 of JAFMOC010000299.1, forward strand.
ATTAATAAGCAGACTTAAGTATGTTGTGTCCAATCGCGCACATAATGCCCCGTCGACTGCAGGGCTGGGTTATGGTGAGTTCATTTTTTATATTTATATCAGCTCATTTAATAGACGATACATCCCGAACCATACAGCAATAATGCAATAAGGTACGAGAGGGCGTGGCATTAATATGAAGAAATCACGATAAAGAGATATTATTAGTTATTAGTTATTAGTCTCGATGTGTAGTGCAGAACAGTTCCATTTCTTTACGGGATTTATTCACAATAATACACAACCTCAAGAGTCTAATTGCTTTTATAAAACATTAACGAACACAATATAATAAAAAAAAACAAGGTTTAATTCATAAATGTGTTTATTAAAAGCAAAATCGTTAATAATCTGCTCTTCGCAACGTAATCTAGTCCGGTTTTTAAAGTGAACGCTGATCGCTGAGTAACAGGATTCTGGTTTCTTCCAAATTACAGAACACAGTTAATAAAAACAGTGTAACAGGTTTAGTGCCGATTGCTGTTTGTATTAATCTGTATTTTATGATTTAAAATAATGTATCGTATATCACGCACTGATACAAATGTGAAGCGCTCAAAGGGGTGTGTTATTGTTAATGATGTCACGGCTTGGGCATTGATGTGAATTAATTAATGTGGGCGTTCATTGAAAGCATAAATGTTAATAATCTGATCTTCCGCGACGTGATCTAGTCCGGTTTTTTTAAAGTGAACGCTGATCGCTGAGCAACAGGATACCGGTTTCTCTGATGATCAAAAATGGCCAACTAGTGGCCAAATTACAGAACACATTTAATAATAAAAAGTGTAAGAGGTTTAGGAATCGGCTGTATTTTATGATTTAAAAATAACGTATTGTATATCACACATCGATACGAATGTGAAGTAATTAGAGATGTGTTGTTTTCAACGATGTCACGGCTTGGACATTAATGTGAATTAATTAATGTGGGCATTTATTGAAAGCATAAATGTTAATAATCTGATCTTCCACAACGTAATCCATTCCAGTTTTTAAAGTTAACGCTGATCGCTGAGTAACAGGATTCCGGTTTCTCTAACAATCAATAACTGCCTTCCACTGGCCAAATTACAGAACACAGTTAATAAAAACAGTGTATCAGGTTTAGTGCCGATCGTTGTTTATATTAATCTGTATTTTATGATTTGAATATAATGTATCGTATATCCCGCATCGATACGAATGTGAAGCGATTAGAGGTGTGTGTTATTGTCAATGATATCACAGCTTGGGCATTGATGTGAATTAATTAATGTGGGCGTTTATTGAAAGCATAAATTGTTAATAATCTGATCTTCCGCGACGAGATCTAAGTTTTTTTAAAGTGAACGCTGATCGCTGAGCAACAGGATACCGGTTTCTCTGATGATCAAAAATGGCCAATTAGTGGCCAAATTACAAAACACAGTTTATCAGGATCAGGAATCGGCTCGCTGTTTATATTAATCTGTATTTTATGATTTAAAATAATGTGTCGTATATCACGCACTGATACGAATGTGAAGCGATTAGAGGTGTGTGTTATTGTCTTGGCTCAGCCAATCATGTTTCATGATTAGGGTTAAAAGCTTTGCTCAACAACCCACAGAGGTGTTTAAATAAATACTTTAAATAAACTAACATCGCGCCGAGCTATCACACTTTATTATATCAATTTTATTTATATCCTTTAGATATTATTTGTTTTAGTTTTGAGCGCGTACCTGTGTGTTCATTTCTTTAGGTGTGTGGGAAATTGATCCTCGCCAGCTCACCTTTATTAAAGAGCTGGGCAGCGGGCAGTTCGGCGTGGTGAAGTACGGGAAGTGGCAGGGACGACATGATGTAGCCATAAAGATGATCAAGGAGAACGCCATGTCAGAAGACGATCTGATTGAGGAGGCCAAAGTCATGATGTGAGTTTGAACCGTGGCTTTAACTCAGTCTGAGGATACGTCCTCTGTGACGGTTCGTCTGTTTTTAATGCGTGTTGTCTTTTTGATGTTAGGAAACTTCATCATGAGAATCTGGTTCAGCTTTACGGCGTGTGCACCAAACAACGGCCAATTTACATCGTGACGGAGTTCCTTCCCAACGGCTGTCTGCTGACCTACCTGCGGGACACCCTGCAGCACCCGTCCGCCGTGGAGCTTCTGGAGATGTGCAGAGACGTGAGCGAAGGGATGGCTTACCTGGAATCCCAGCAGTACATTCACAGAGATCTCGTACGTCCTTTATATTAAATATAATTTTTTTTTTAAATGAGTGAGGAAGAGACGCAAGTACATGGAAATCATTCATCCATTATCATTCACTATTAGGGTTTCGGGGGGGGGGGGGTCCCCATGCCCATCCAGGTGAGAACGTTTCGGACGCTGGGCAGACAGTGATAGATTGCCCCCCAGGACCGGGGGCAATCTATCACTGAACACACGCTCACTCACACAAACACACTCTATATGGGGCAATTTGGAGAATTCAATTGACCTTGAGCCATGTTTTTTGGACTGTGGGAGGAAAGCGGAGAACCCGGAGGAAACCCACGTGGACACGGGGAGGACATGGAAACTCCACCCAGATTGGGATTCGAACCAGGAATCCGTAATGCTGAGAGTAGAACATGCTAAACCACTAAGCCACCGTGCCGCCCTCATGGAACTCAATAAATCAAATAAAAAATCTCATCTAGAGTGGCACAGTGGCTTAGTGTTTAGCACGTTCTCCTTTCAGTGCTGGGGATTCCCGATTCGAATCCCAATCTGGGTGGAGTTTGCATGTTCTCCTCATGTACGTGTGGGTTTCCTCCGGGTTCTCCGGTTTCCTCCCACAGTCCAAAAACATGGATCAAGTCAATTGAATTCTCCAAATTGCCCCATATAGAGTGTCTGTGTGTGAGTGAGTGTATGTTCAGTGATAGATTGGCCCCCCTGTCCTGGGTGTATCTGCCCAGCCCCCGAGACGTTCTCCCCTGGATGGGCATGGGGAACCCCCCCCGCGACCCTAATAGAGAATAAACCGCTTAGTCCTATATTGGAATCACGACACACACACACACACACACAATATATGGGGCAATTTGGAGAATTCAATTCACCTTAATCCATGTTTTTGGACTGTGGGAGGAAACCGGAGAACCCGGAGGAAACCCACGCGGACACAGGGAGAACATGCAAACTCCACTCAGATTGGGATTCGATTCGGGAATCCCCAGCACTGAGAGGAGAACATGCCAAACCACTAAACCACCTCGACTCTGTACAGTCTCCACATATTGGCACATTATTTTTTTGTGTTAATAATTTATAAACTTATTTTTTTAGGCCGCCAGAAACTGTTTAGTGGATTCGAACGGGACGGTGAAGGTGACGGATTTCGGATTGTCCAGGTAGGGGGTGCTCTGGACCTTGGTCACGTAACCTGATGAAACGTTCTGAGGTAACGATGCTTCCCTCGGCTGTTTCAGGTACGTTCTCGATGACGAGTACATGCCGTCGGCGGGTTCCAAGTTCCCTGTGCGCTGGTCGCCGCCGGAGGTTCTGCTTTACCACAAGTTCAGCAGTAAATCGGACATCTGGGCTTTCGGTCGGTTGCTGTGGATACGGCTCTCGGGTGCTGTTAGGATTCTGCATTAATTAAAAGGTTTAACGAGGTTGTTGTTGCAGGCGTGCTGATGTGGGAGGTGTACACGCTGGGCAGGATGCCTTACGAACGGCTGAATAACAATGAAATCGTGGACAAGGTCGCCTCGGGATACAGACTCTATCGCCCCCAGATGGCCAGCGACAGAATCTACACCGTTATGAACATGTGCTGGCACGAGGTACACTCGTTTCAAGTATTATTTTTGGCATTTCAGCGATATAATAGGGCGTTGGGCTGTCAATCTGAAGGTTGTGGTTTAAATCCCAGCGAAAAAGAAGCATTACAATAAAAACAAGACAATCAACATTAACCATTCAGTAAATGGGAGGGAATAGCGTAGGAGGCCCCCTAGTGGTGTGAGCCGCAAGGTGCAAAATATATCTATCTATCCATCCATCCATTATCTTCCGCTTTATCCTCTATTAGGGTCGCGGGGGGGGGGTGTTCCTCATGCCCATCCAGAGGAGAACGTTTCGGGCGCTGGCAGATACACCCAGGACGGGGGGGCAATCTATCACTGGGCACACACTCACTCACACACACACTCTATATATAATTTGGAGCATTCGATTGACCTTGAATCCATTATTTTAATCCTTAATTATCTTAAGCCGCTTAATCCTCTACTAGGGTCGCGCGCGGGGGGGGGGGGGGGGGGGGGGGGTTCCCATGCCCATCCAGGGGAGAACGTTTTGGGTGCTGCGCAGATACACCCAGGATAGGGGGTCAATCACTGGAATGTGGACACACACACATACACACACACACACACTCTATATGGGGCAATTTGTAACTTTTGATTGACCTTGAGCCATGTTTTTGGACTGCGGGAGGAAACCGAAGAACCCGGAGGAAACCCACGTGGACACGGGGAGAACATGCAAACTCCACCCAGATTGTGATTCAAACCGGGAATCCCCAGCACTGAGCTAAACAACTTACAGGATATAAAGGATCTGAGGGTAACGTCTTCATGACAGATACCGCAGCACACCTTCAGGGCTCTGGTGGAGGCCATGTCTTTAGGGGTCAGGGCTGATTTGGCAGAAATCGGGGACGAATGTGATATTATAAAGATGGTTATAATCATCCATCCATCCGTTATCTTCCGCTGTCCTCTATTAGGGACGCGGGGGGAGTTCCCCATGCCCATCCAGGGGAGAACATTTCGGGCGCTGGGCAGATACACCCAGGACAGGACACCAATCCATCGCTGGACACACTCTCACTCACACACACACACTCTATATGGGGCCATTTGGAGAATTCAGTTGACATTGATCCATGTTTTTGGACTGTGAGAGGAAACCAGAGAACCCGGAGGAAACCCACGCGGACATGGGGAGAACATGCAAACTCTACCCAGATTGGGATTCGAATTGGGAATCCCTAGCACTGAGAGGAGAACATGCTAAACCACTAAGCCACCAAGATGGTTATAATGTAATAAAAAAGGTGTTTTAAGAAAATTTCTGTTTTTTTTGCAGAAACCTGAAGAAAGGCCGACGTTCCAGCAGCTCGGGCCTGTGATTCAGGAGCTGCTGGACGCTCTGCACTGATCCACAGGACACCGGCCAAGAAAGACGGTTTTCAAGCATTACTGAATGTCGGACGACGTCCTCTGTTACTTTTCAGAGTTTAAGTTTAAATTCCGAAAAACTACGAACTGAATAGACTTCAGCTCTTTCGTCCCAGTTGCTGTTTTTTCGTAATTTATCGGTTTCCTCTATTTTTCTCTTTGATGTTTCTTTATTTTCTAATAGTTTCTTCTGTTGCCTTTTCTATTGTCACTGTACTCACTGTGTATTCGTTTTAGTGCGTGTCTAAGAATTAGAGCAAAATTATATTGCAGTTAACGATAACGATGTTCATTTGGAATCAGAGGAAAATTAATGTGCAGATGTAAAGGATGCAGTGAGGACATTCAGCTACAGGGCGAGGCAGAGAGTAATTAGTCATTGTGGCGACCCCTACTGGAAAGAGTAGGGTTTAAGCATTTTAATTACTTTATGAATTTGAAGAAACAATGCAATTGTCAATGAATTGTAATTAGTGTAATTAGGGACACAAAATCGCTCTGTAACATTAGATTAATGCTCCAGCGGTGATGTAGCACAAAGAGTGTCACATGACCTACAGAAGACGCAAAACTCAGCAACAGGGAATACTGGGTCATTTTGGCGCCCCCTACTGGAAACAATAATAATAGAAAAATGTTTTTTTGAATAGGAATGTGAATAAAAATGGACAGGAATATTACAATAAAATTTAAATTTATATAACTTTAAATTCTGTGATGTCTGATTTTAAAAAATCGCTTGTCAAAATGATAAAAGTTACATCTCTGAACACTGCAAAACAAAAAAAACAAATGAAAACATTTAGTTTTCTTTGCTCTTGGGTTATTTAAAATAAAAAATATATATATATCTTTAAATATGTCTCTCGGGTGGCTTAGTGGTTTAGCATGTTCTCCTCTCAGCGCTGGGGATTCCCGGTTCGAATCCCCATCTGGGTGGAGTTTCTATGTTCTCCCCGTGTCTGTGTGGGTTTCCTCCGGGTTCTCCGGTTTCCTCCCACAGTCCAAAAACATGGATCAAGGTGAATTGAATTCTCCAAATTGCCCCATATAGAGTGTGTGTGTGTGTGTGAGTGAGTGTGTATCCAGTGTAGATTGCACCCCTGTCCTGGGTGTATCTGCCCAGCGCCCGAGAGGTTCTCCCCTGGATGGGCATGGGAACCCCCCCCCCCCCCCCCCCCCCCCCCCCCCCCCCCCCCCCCCGCGACCCTAATAGAGGATAAAGCAGAAGATAATGAATGGATGGATGGGACTTTAGTTTGGTGGCTGTGGAAAAGCACAGATGTTTGCTTTTAATACGAACTGCACGTCAAACTCATTTAGACTTTAATTACTTTATGAATAAAAAAAAAAAACAATGCAGTCATCTGATCGATCTTTAAGTTGTGTTATCATCCTTGTATCCTCCATTATGATCGCGGGGTCCATCCAGGTGAGAAAGTTTCGGGCGCTGGGCAGATACACCCAGGACAGGGGGGCAATCTATCACTGAACACACACTCACACACACACACACACTCTATATGGGGCAATTTGGAGAATTAAATTGACCTTGATCCATGTTTTTGGACTGTGGGAGGAGGAAACCTGAGAACCCGGAGGAAACCCACGCAGACATGGGGAAGAACACGGAACCTCCACCCAGATTGGGATTCGAACCGGGAATCCCCAGTGCTGAGAGAACATGCTAAACCACTAGGCCACTGTGCCGCCCTAAATTGTGATATTACGGACACAAAAACATTAAACATTAGATTAATTCTCCAGTGGTGATACAGTACAGAGTCACATGACCTGCAGAACATAAAACACGAGGCAGAATTATTTTACGGTATTTTTCTTTTTTATTGAAAACACACACCGCTGAAATTTTTTATCACAATTAAACAGTTCATATCGTTTGGCCAAAAAGGGGAAACTGAACCGGGAACCGTCACGAACATAAAGCATGGACCCTGTCACCTAGCAACAGCAGGAGCCATCAATAACACGCCTTCAGGTCAATACACAAAATATAGCCTTTTAAATTATATATATATTTATGACTATCTGTCAAGTCTTATTGAAACGAAATGGAACGCGGCGGCTCGAATGGTTTCACTTCCAGGTTTTTAACTAAATCTAATTAAAAAAAAAAAAGCAGCAGCAAAATGAAGGAAGGATGGACAGTAACGAAGGTGAAGCAAAGGAAGAGCGCAACGTCACAGTGAGACCGTCAAACACAACGGGACATTTAAAAACGCAACGGCTGGTTTGATTTAAAGTCAACAGAATTCTAACATGGTATTGTTCAAAGAATGAATCTCGCCGTCGCAGGACTCTTCGGTACTAAAGGTTTGTCTAATCTGCATAATTAATATTAATACGGCATCCATGAGCATGCAGGAGTTCTTTGGGATGTGCACACAACCGTTATTTATCTGCCACACACTCGAGGGTTGGAACTTAAATAGTGGCGACTATTTATTCACAGCTGAGTTCCATGTTTGCACCCGTTACTGTCCTTTTACAGTACTTTATTAATTACTTATTAATTAAATGCCGTGCTTTATTAGCTCTAACTGCCTTCCTTGTCTGTTTCTTTTGAGGTGATCTTCATCCATGGCTCTGCTGACGAATACTGGATGGAACCTGAATATTAATTGGACTGGCGGTCCTGCAGGATGCCCCCTAATGGACTCACATAGTTTTCCAGTTGTTAAAGAGTTTTTCCATTTGTTTAATATCTCTACATGGCTGTCCTACATTGTTGATACTGCCTGGCCGCTCAAGGAGGATGAGTCCCCCACTGAATCTTGGTCCTCACAAGGTTTCTTCCTTGAATAACAACAATACATGGAGTTTTTTCTTGCCACTGTCGCTTCGGCTTGCTCTTTGGGGGTTTAAAGGCTTTTCATTCTATAAAGCTGTTTTGTGACGATGTACTGTTGTAAAAAGCGCGACATAAATAAATAACTTGAACTTGAAAGTCGTCCCCGGCGTTGTGTGGAACCTGTCGCCAGCGATGTGGTAGGCGTACTACACCGTCAGCAGAGCCTGTTCTGCTGATGGTGCGACTGGAGCGGTCTACGGCCTGTCCAATCTCTGGAACGGTTCTGAAGCCAATGCCACCGAGTGCTTCCTTCATCTTCGGAATCAAATCAAAGTCACAAGGACTTCATTCCGGGGAGTGTGGTGGAGTATGGTGGAGTGTGGTGGAGTATGGTAGAGTATGGTAGAGTGTGGTGGAGTATGGTAGAGTGTGGTGGAGTATGGTAGAGTGTGGTAGAGTATGGTGGAGTGTGGTGGAGTATGGTAGAGTGTGGTGGAGTATGGTGCAGTGTGGTGGATGGTACTGGATGGATGGCATTGTCTTCTGAACCATTCCAGAGAGTGGACAGGCCGTAGACCACTCCATTCGCACCTTCAACAGAACAGGCTCTGCTGACGGTGGACTACGCCTTCCACATCACTGGCGACTTGTTCCACACAACACTGGGGACGACTTTGAAGGACAGTAACGGGTGCAAACATGGAACTATTTTGTATCAGCTGTGAATAAATAGTCCCCACTATTTAAGTTCCAACCCTGGTATCTCCTGCCGCCATGTGGCGTGTGATCAGAATGCGCGACATTGTCGTTCTTGTTTTCTAATGATGTTCCTGCCATCGTCCAATCAGAACTTGGTTCCAGTGTCCTCACAGAGAGTTTTAAATGCTTTGAGAAGCAGCATCGCTCGAAAAAAAGACAAAACGGCAAAAGATACGAGAGGGTCACATCAGATCAGATAATTAAACCATGTTGATTAAGAGAAGAGGTCAAGCAAGCGAGAGAGAGAGAGAGGGCTGCTGGGAGATGCCATGGAAGCCACGATCCCGTCTTCTGACGACCCGGCCGAGCTTTAAAAGAAGCTAGAAAAGAGGTAAAGGGACAGACATGCAGGTTAGAGACGAGGCTGAGCAGATAAGACTGATGAATAAAACACTACAAACGAGAAGACATTAATTATACAGAAGAGCTCCAGCATCGGAGAACATGCAAATGCTCTGCGCATCATCCTGTTAAAAACACCGGCGTTCCAGCAATTAAGAAAACATTTCTTTAAAGCTTGATTTTAAAGACAAGGCGAGGTTTTGAGAACATGCAAAACCTCCTCTGTAGGTTTTCATTAAGGTCATGTGACTTATAAAGTAGCAGAAGACAGTAAGCATGTTAAGCAAAGCCCTCAGCAAACAGAACAGTGCAACAGGGTTATTCTTTAGAACCCCCCCAGTCCCCAGGTCTGAGATCCAGTCCTCCACCAGCCTTGAGGGTTGCACTTTAATCAAAAGCTCACGAGGCCGGTCCGTTAGCAAAGCTGCAGGTGGAGGCGCTACTCAGTGCAGAGCCAGGGATTACTGCAGAAGTAAACACACAGAGGCCATGAGCAAAGAGCGCCACCACACGCCACCCACCGGAACAACAACCCAGACCGCCCCGATTACCGAGGCGCGTTTCAGGACTGTTCGCATCCGTCCGTCCTGAAATGTCAAAGTCAAACACACCTCCTGAGTCAACACAAGCACCCGCCCACACACCCACCCACCCGCACGGCAATCATCACGTATGGGGACCGCATGACATCACATATCGTTTAGAAAACAGAACCGAATGAGAAAGATCTTTATTCCTTTTTTTTTCTGTAGCATTGATAAGACAGTACAGTGAGAGAAAAGATTACTGGAAATATAATCCTAAAAAATAAAACGTTTGTAATAATCCGATCTGCAACACGTTAAACACAAAACAACCTGGGGTTTAAAACAACGTGAGGTCACGGACAAACAAAACAGTTTGAATTCGGTCATTAAAATAGAGAACAACGAAGAGGAACCTGCAGCCTGCAGACGCACAATCACTGGACACTTTATTAGATTCAGCTGGAAACACACTGACCTGGTGAAGATGTGTGTGTGTGTGTGTGTGTGTATACATATATATATATATATATATATATATATATATATATATATATATATATATATATATATATATATATATATATATATTAAGGATGGGGGGGGGGTCCCATGCCCATCCAGGGGAGAACGTTTCGGGCCAGGACAGGACACCAATCTATCGCTGGACACACTCACTCGCACAGACACACTCTATATGGGGCAATTTGGAGAATTCAATTCACCTTGATCCATGTTTTTGGACTGTGGGAGGAAACCGGAGAACCTGGAGGAAACCCACGCGGACACGGGGAGGACATGGAAACTCCACCCAGATTGGGATTTGAACCCGGTTGGGTTGGAATCCCTAGCGCTGAGAGGAGAACATGCCAACCACTAATCCACCTTGTCGCCCTATATATATATACATATATACACACACAAACATATATACATAAACATATATATATATATATACACACACACACTACAGTACCAGTCAAAAGTTTGGCCACACCCATTTCTTGCTCCGTTATCTATTTCCTCCACTTATACAGATGGAGTTTGTAGTTCTATAATTCCAGACTGTAGTCCATCTGTGTTCTTTTTGTTAGACCCCTGTTGGTTCTCTGTTGGTCAGGAGCATCACAGAACAGGTATCATTTGGGTGGTGGATTGTTGATGGTCAGTTCTGCAGTGACACTGATCTGGTGGTGGTGGGGGGGGTTTAAACACCTCAGTGACACTGCTGGGATAGGACTAATGCCCCCACCCAATAACCCCTGCTCTGTGGTGGCACTATTGGGGTTCTGAGCATTAGAGCAGAGTACACAGTATGTACTGTAGAACACAAACAGATGGACTACAAACTGGAACTGTAGAACTACAATGTCCATCTTTATGGTCAGTGGAACTGAGAACATGGAGAGCCTAAAGAGCAGTTGTTTTTTTTACAGGTTTTAGTTTATTACTTGACGTACTCTCTCTCTGATCAGAGAACCCACAGAGCAGGTGGTATTGGACGGGTGGATGTTCCTCGGCACTGCAGTGACACTGACATGGTGATTATGTGTGAGGGTGTCGCTGGAATATTTAAAACCCTCTGAGAATTGAATGTCCAGTCATCAGCATCCTGTACACAGTGTCCTGTACACACTCAGAAACCATATGGGGCAACCTGTGCGGTGATGAATGAGCTGCTGTCTCGGAGTTTACATCCACAAGATGGAGCAATAAGGTGGAGGGGTCTTAAATAGTGCACGGTGACTGGACAGTGGCTTCCGGCTGCCCTCTTGTGGTGTGTGCAGGTACTGCTTTGTGAGTCCTGACCATCAGAGAACAGCGCAAAGGGGATAAAGTGAAATACATGAAATGGACGGACAGTCCGCAGTCGCAGAACTACGACGTACAGCTATATGGTGAAGAAATAGGAAAATAAAATCGAATAAATTGACCAGTGAGTGTAGAACGCCTCAAAATGCAACCGTAACTGTAATAACTATGCTGTCTGGCAGGAGTAACTACATAAAATAAAGGTTTTAAGTCAATATTAACTGGACATCTAAATGACCTGGGTATATAAACCATCATGAGACAGGCAGGAATTACAAAAAAGGTATTTTTTAAGTTACAATATCGTAATAAATGTAGTTACTGTGCTAAGCAGCATAGAAACAGTGCAGGATAGATGACTGAAAATGCATTTAAATCACATGCAACCAAACACTATGTGGCAAGCACAACCGTCCTCACTGTAAAGATGCGCGCAAGTCAGATGAACCACCTGAACATCGTGAAACAGACTCGGGCGCATCTTTACGGTCAGGGGTTCGGATGATGGTCTTAAGCTGAAACAATAGGCAGTGCACGGTCTCAAGCTGCGTTTCAACGAAATTTTTCCGAGGTCCGAGGGTGAATATTTGCCCTTCAGGACCCACTCATTCTGTCCAGTCGGCTGTTTAAATAAGGTAAGCCTTAGCTGAGACCCTCAGACGCCGATACATGATCAGAAGACGGGACAAGATGCTTGATGGAGGTCTTTATTTACGTCCATCAGCACAAATTTTAGCAGCAGATGTTGCTCACAAGTCTCAAGCTGCGTTTTTACCAATTTTATTTTGCACATGTAAACAGCAGGAGGTCTGAGGGTGAATATTTGTCCTTCAGGACCCACTCATTCTGTCCAGTGGGATGTTTATATAAGGTAAGCCTGAGCTGAGACCCTTTGACGCCAATACATGATCAGTGGACGGGACGAGCTGCTTGATGGGGGTCTTAATTTATGTCCATCAGCACGAATTTTAGCAGCAGATGTTGCTCACAAGTCTCAAGCTGCGTTTCAACCAAAATATTTTTGCACATGTAAACAGCAGGAGGTCTGAAGGTGAATATTTGTCCTTCAGGGCCCACTCATTCAGTCCAGTAGGACTTTTAAATAAGGTAAGCCTGATCTGAGACCCTCAGACGCCGATACATGATCAGTGGACGGCACGAGCTGCTTGTCGGAGGTCTTTATTTACGAATTTTAGCAGCTCGGCCTAAATCACGATTGAAACGCAGCTCTACAGAACAACAGTAGTCTCAATTATAAACTTATAAACTCAAATGGCATCGCCGATACATGCAGAACGAGTCCGTATTACTGAAGGAGCACCAAACAACAGAGCACAAAGAAAACAACAACAAAAAGAAAACAAAAACGAGGCACTGGCTTCGGGAATTCGTTCACATTACAGTTCCTTCTTCACTGTGTGGTTATGTGTAAGACTCGTAATAGAAAAGGGGGGGAGAGGGAAGGAGGGGGGAGCAGGAGGACATGGCTCAGGAGCTCTGAGAGGGAGGAACTCATTCACAGCTGGCTGGGGAATTGCTTTCTACAGGAACCCTGAACTGGAAACGAAAAAGAAGGCGCATTATTTCGGTCCATCAGTCACAATCTGAAGTTTACTTTCAGACAATAAAAATAAATAGTGGAGGTTAGTTGGAGTGATTCGTGGTGGGGTTAACAGGACCATGGGACGAGTGGAAATGGAAACGGGCCGAAAGCTGATGTTTACATACGGTGTTTTAATTGTCGCGAAAAAATAAAAATAAAAAAGAACCTTGTGAGGACCGGGTCGCAATGGGAGACCCATCCATCCACCCACTCGTCCAACCCTCTTTAAGTGGCTGGGACACTGATTACATTTGGTCATTTTTTACATTCACATTTTACATTTGGTCATTTAGCAGACGTTTTTATCCAAAGCGACTTACAAGGTTTGCACAGGGTTAATCACAGCGCCCCCTGGAGCAATGAGGGTTAAGGGTCTTGCTCAAGGACTCACACTGGTACACTCACACTTCAGTGGACCTGGGATTTGAACCCCGAACCTTCAGATTGATAGCACAACACCCAAACCACTGAGCTACTGCGCCCTTAACAATGTAAGACCAAATTATGTACAGATGACGTATTTATTCCACGTGTCTACACCTAGGGGGAGGTATAATTTAGACTCGGGATGTAACGGTACGTCGTATTCGTCAGTAACCATTCAGCACGGGGCTCACAGTTCGGTACGCAGTGTAGAGGCGAGATGCGTGTCTGAGAGGAGAACATGCCAACCACTAAGCCACCGTGCCACCCTCATTGAGTAACATATCGAGCGCAAAATGCCACAAAACGATAAAAACTGTAATACAGAATTAAATATAAATATAAATTTATAAATAAAGTACAAATTTATTTCTTTATAAATTATACATTTATTTTTTTTTTATTTGGAACCCCCCCGCGACCCTAAAATAGGATAAAGCGGAAGATAATGGATGGATGGATGGGTTGCCCCAAACTCCCTACTGAATTCGTACCAAACTGTGAGGTCCATACCATGGTGTGTTTTGTGTGTACCATAACACCCCTACTCTGAAGGGTGAAGCTGTAGAGAGACATGTTTGCACATGTATCAGTGGTTTGGTGGGGTTTTTAACACCGGTCTCGTTACTAAACTACGAAACACATCAGTCTAATCAAAATGATTCATCCTAAAGTGTCCAGAGGACTGGGACCGATGCAGCAGAAGATGAGCTGCTCGTCCTAAAGGTGCAACGATGAACCAAATGAGCAGCGTGGTCGAGGACATCCCCGCCATTTCATTCCACACAATCAATCAGGCCCTTGTTTGTTTTTTAGCTGATGTTTTGTGCCTTGATGTTTCGAAACCTTACCATTGTAAGTTGTCACAAGCAGCATGCAGCATGCAGATGAGGGGTTAACTGGAAAGAAAGCATGGAAATGACATGCAGACGTGGAGCATTCAGGTTAAACATCATCACATCACACCTCATGCCATGCCATGCCACAGTCACTGAGGAAAAGTACTTTTCTACGGTGACCTGCACATATCTGCAGCAGCATTTCCTCAGTAACATGGATATAAAGATTACTGATGTACAATGTGGTGCTCGTAAAGTCATGGGGTGGACACCGGATCCTGTGCATCATATGAGGAGCATAAAGGTCAGTGAGAAATTAAGAGACGAAGGAAAAAAACAAAAACAAAGTGAACCTTCTCTGTGAACGTATCTTCCTCCTGTATGCTGCTCTGCTGAGGGGCCAAATCAGCTTAAATACACAACCACGAGCCATTACCAAAACATCAGGAGACCAGTCAGTTCACACCAGACAGCATCTCTGTGCTTTCACTGTCATTTACCTCATCGTTAGAAAGTCAGGTATGTAATAACGATGGCAACATTTCAACAAAGACAGAATGTTTCTCTCTGTGTCTGTAGTTTTTCTCCATCAGTTTGTTTGTTTGTTTGGGTTTTAACGCCATGAATCACCTTTAATTATTATTGTATTATTATATTAGTTGTGGCAACCAGTGTTGATGAGGAATTATAGTAGTTGTGGCAACCATTGTTTATTCGGGATTATAGTAATTGTGACAACCAGTGTTTGTGTTAAGGAATTATAGTAGTTGTGGCAAATATTAAATATCAGAGATTATAGTAGTTGTGGCGATTAGTGTTTATGTGGGATTATAATAGTTGTTGCAACTAGTGTTTATGTGGGATTATAGTAGTTGTGGCAATCTGTTTTTTAATGTGGATTTATGGAAGTTGGGGCAAGTATTGTTTATCAAGGGTTATAATAGTTGTGGCTACTGGTGTTTATGTGGGATTATAGTAGTTGTGGCAACCAGTGTTGAGGAATCATAGTAGTTGTAACTACCATAGTAGTTATTAGGGATTATAGTAGTTGTGGCAAGTATTAAATATCAGAGATTATAGACCGGTGTTTACGTGGGATTATAGTAGTTGTGGGAACCAGTGTTTATTAGGGATTATAGTAATTGTGGCAAGAATTGTTTACGTGGGATTATAGTATTTGTGGCAACCATTGGTTATTAGGGATTGTAATAGTTGTGGAAACCAGTGTGTATGTAGGATTATAGTATTTGTAGCAAGCAGTATTTATTAGGGATTATAGTATTGTAACCGTTGTTGATTAGGAATTATAGTGGTCATGGCAACTTTTTCTATGGCACACAGACTCAAAATAAAGAATCTAATGATGAATACATAAATACTACAGTATAAACATTAATGATGATTATTAAGTAAAATGATAATAATAATAATAATAAATTCATCCATTATAATCTATGATGGACCCCCTGACTGAGCCTGTAACACACATTTCTTTATAATCTGTTGTTCTTGTGAAAGAAAAGCTAATGATCAGAACATGGAGACATGGGTCTGAACGCTGGTTCGGTGAGGACTGAACAGTAACTTACTTTTTCCTCTCTTTGTCCCTCTTCAGGGTGGTGGAGCTCCCTGCCTGCTGAGCCTGGGACTGCAGCAGTTCAGCCGCCGTCTTCTTCTGCTTGAAGATGTTCAGCTCGTCATCCAGAGACTTCTTCTTGTCCTCCAGCTTCTTCTTCTCGTCCTGGTGAAGCTTCTTCAAACGATCAAACTTCTCATGCAGCTGCAGACGAGAGGCAGCACAGCAGAACAGTGTCAGGGTGTTAAAGGGTCGGGGTGCGTCGATCGTCGACACGGTCCTCGGGATTAAAACGGTAAAACCGAACCGATTGAATGGGCATGAGAAGCAGATTCTGCCCCATGCTTTTTTATGTAACCCCCCCCCCCCCCAATTTCCCTTGATTTAAAGATCTTAAAATAAAACACTCTTTTAAGAATTTTAACTCAGCACTAGGGAATCCCAATTCAAATCCCAATCTGGGTGGAGTTTGCATGTTCCGTGTGGGTTACCTCCAGGTTCTCCAGTTTCCTCCCGCAGTTCAAAAACATGGATCAAGGTCAATTGAATCCTCCAAATTGAGCCATATAGAGTTTTGTTTTTGGAGTGTGTGCCCAGTGATATCTTGGCGTCCTGTCCTGGGTGTATCTGCCCAGCGTCCTAAACGTTCTCCCCTGGATGGGCATGGGAAACCCCCCCCATATTTATCGCTAATATAGGATAAAGCAGAAGATAATGGATGGATGATTGAGCAGTGGGCACAGTGTCTTAGTGTTTTGCATGTTCTCCTCTCGGCACTAGGGATTCCCGGTTTGAATCCCAATATGGGTGGAGTTTCCATGTTCTCCCCGTATCTGTGTGGGTTTCCTCTAGGCTCTCCGGTTTCCTCCCACAGTCCAAAAACATGGATCAAGGTCAATTGAGTGTGTGTACAGTGATAGATTGCCCCCCTGTCCTGGGTGTTATCTGCCCAGCACCCGAAACGTTCTCCCCTGGAGGGGCATGGGGAACCACCCCCAGATAATGGATGGATGGATGATTGAGAAGTGGTTATCAAACTTTGGTACGCAGTCAATCAGAGCTGTCAATCAAACTCTGGTTATTAATTAATTACTCTGCTTCATTAGCTCTAACCGCTTTTCTTGTTCATTTCTTTTGAGGTGTTGATAATTTTCTGGAGGCGTTGTCAGCTCTTCATGGTTCTACGACGGTTACTGGATGGAACCTGGAATTCTATTGGACTGGCGGTCCTGCAGGACGCCCTCAATGGACTTCTACAGTTTTCATTTGTTAAATACGGGTCACATGATCACCACACGATCTGTACATAGCTGTCCTACACTGATGATGCTGCCCCCCCCCAAGGAGGATGACCACTAAGGCTCCTCAAGGTTTCTTCCTGAAAATAACAACAGGGAGTTTTGTCTTGCTTCTGTCTCTTTGTCTATTAGGGTCACGTGGGGGAACCCTATTAGGGTCCCATCCAGGGGAGAACGTTTCGGGCGCTGGGCAGATACACCCAGGACAAGGGGGCAACCTATCACTGAACACACACACACACACACACACACACACACACACACTCTATATGGGGCAATTTGGAGAATTCAATTGACCTTGATCCATGTTTTTGGACTGTGGGACCCCGGAGGAGACCCACGCGGACACGGGGAGGACATGCAAACTCCACCCAGATTGGGATTTAATGGTCGTGGACTAAATGCAGATGAATTCGGATCAATGCCAAACACGAACCTCCTTCTCTGCCTCCTTTAGCTCCGCCTCCTTCTCCTTCACTCTTTGGACAAACATCTGCCTCATCTCCTCTTCCTTCTTCTGTAACTCTCCCATGAACTCATTCCGTTTGGCCTCGTACGTCTCCTGAAGACTGAGAGGACAGAGAGATCATACAAACAGATGCAGAATTGATCAGCAGTGAACCAGCGCCTGGTCTAATCTAATCTAATCAAAACGATTCCTCCGCTCACCTGAAGGGCTTACTGTCAGGGTCAGTGTCCTTAAAGCCCATCTCCTCCAGTTTGCAGCGCCGGTAGAGCTCATAGTGGCGTGTATGGGTCTGCTCTCTCAAATCCTCCATGTTGACTCGGATCAGCATCTCTCTCAGTTTCACAAAGTCACAGTGGTTCTCATTCTCCACTGCACAACAACAAACACCCAACCATAACGACACACTCTCATCATCCACCTAATTACAAACACTCAAATCCACCAACCCCCAGAGTGAAAGTATATATCTATAGATAGAATAGATAGGATGGTTGGATTAATGAATGGATAGATCGAATAGATAAGGGTGGATGGAGGCAGGGATGGATGGATGGAGGGAGAAATAGATGGATGGATGGATGGATGGAGGGAGGGAGGGAGGGAGGGATGGATGGATGGAGGGAGGGACGGGAGAGAGGGAGGGAGGGATGGATGGAGGCAGGGATGGATGGATGGATGGAGGGAGGGATGGAGGGAGGGAGGGAGGGAGGGATGGATGGAGAGAGGGAGGGAGGGATGGATGGAGGCAGGGATGGATGGATGAATGAATGGATAGATCGAATAGATAAGGGTGGATGGAGGCAGGGATGGATGGATGGAGGGAGAAATGGATGGATGGAGGGAGGGAGGGAGGGAGGGATGGATGGAGGGAGGGAGGGAGGGATGGATGGATGGAGGGATGGAGAGAGGGAGGGAGGGATGGATGGAGGCAGGGATGGATGGATGGATGGAGGGAGGGATGGAGGGAGGGAGGGATGGATGGAGAGAGGGAGGGAGGGATGGATGGAGAGAGGGAGGGAGGGATGGATGGAGGCAGGGATGGATGGATGGATGGAGGGAGGGATGGAGGGAGGGAGGGAGGGATGGATGGAGAGAGGGAGGGAGGGATGGATGGAGAGAGGGAGGGAGGGATAGATGGAAGGAGGGAGGGATAGACATAGTGGTTAGCAAATACACCAGGTTCGAATCTGGTGGCTGGCTTCCATGTGGCATCCGTGGGGGGTTTTCTCCAGGTTCCGAGTGAATTGCCCCATCTAAAATGCCCCTATATCGTGTGTATGAGTGTGTGTAAACTTCCTGAACTTCTGAACCAAACCTGGTGTCATGGCAACGACTGAACCCTTGAACTTACCCTGAACGGTTCCCCAGGGGTACTGCCGTACCTTCACCATCTTGTTTCCAATCTTTACCTCCTCGGTACTTCCCACCACGGCAAATGGCAGATGGCCCTGCAAACACAGAGGAAATGTCCTGAAATAATGACATCACCCCGACGGTCCAAACTAAAGTTCAAGTTCAAGTTATTTATTTATATAGCGCTTTTTACAACAGTACATTGTCACAAAGCAGCTTTACAGAATGCAAGACACGTCTGTCCAATTAACCAAAGAGTTAACGAGTTAACGCACATTAAGAGCAGTGAGATCTGTGGGAATGAGGGGGACACTGTTGGAGTGTGTATTAGTGATCAACCGATATGGGTTTTTTAATGGCCGATGCCGATATTTAGACGACAGAAGTGGCCGATGGCCGATATATATAAAGCCGATATTACTAGTTTTTATTGCAACTAATAAAGTACAATAATAATAATAATAATAATAATAATAATAATAATAAACAAGACACAAAAGTAATCAGACAGTATCACTGTCTACTTTTTGTAATACAGAGAGCAATATTAAAAACATACAACTTTAAATTACACATTATTAATTAAAGTTTCAGTGTACCTAAACATAAGCAGATAGCAGCAGCCTTTTAGAATCAACATTTATTGATGACCATTGCACAATACACACACATTGTGCGCTCATATATCGGCCTATGCCGATTATCTAAAAATGGCAAAAATCGGCCCGATTTCTCGGCCGGCCGATCAATCGGTCGATCACTAGTGTGTATGGAACCTGACAGCACAACGCTGCCGGCCGGGAAACCTGAAAACATTGGCACGTTAAGGCTTTCTTACGTTCATGGTGGAATTAATCTCTGCCACAGTTTCATCGTCGGTGGGGAACTGATAGATCTGCACGCCATTGCTGACCAGTTCGCTGGTGATCTTGATCTTGAACTTGGCGAGCTCGCTCTTGGAGACGGCGTCGGACTTCGCGATGATGGGAATGATGTTCACCTGCAAGATAAGAAAAATATAAGAAAATGTAACAAATATATGATCTATAAACACCTGATCTAAAAAAAAAACAATTCAAAACATGAACATCGATTTTTTTTGATGATGGTCATCAGTTCTCTGGTTAAAGGCTAAGAGACCAAGTACAAGTACCAGCTTTAGTTTTTTGTTTTCAATTTAGAGCCATTTCAGCTGCAGAGGCTAATACAGTTTATTAGTTTGTTTTTTGTTAATGCAGTCATTCATGTTTTTATATGTAGTTCAGTTCATACGTAGTCTAATCCATATTAATTAGGGGTGCTGTAAAAAAAAATAGATTCTTCAAAGAATCGCGATTCGTATTCCTGGCGATTGTGAATCGATTCAAAACGGCCAAAAATGGATTTTAAGAAAAATGCATTTAAGTTTTATTTTTTGCCGCCCCGAACGTACTGCATATTGCATTACATATCTGTCCACCGTACGGCGAGCTCGTTCGCCAGCTCCCGTTGTCTGAATGGAGTCCGCTACCACGGAGCAGGAAGCATGGAGCAGGGGGAGTGCATGATTCGACCTGCTGTGGGTGTATTTAAGGTTAAGTTTTGAAAATGTAGCGAATCTTGGCGTAAAATAGTTAAAAAGACTGAAGTATGGATTTCATTTTTAAGGTGAAGTTTTAAAGATTTGCAGAATCTAAATGCACTCTGACTGTAAAGTCTGTGTTTTAGTTTGGATTAAAGGCTGATGCACCATGGGAACAACAAAACCTCTACAAATACATTTAAAGGCCTAATTTGAGATGTTACACATGTTCTTGGGGGGGGTACTTGGAAGTTTGGGTTTGATAATGGGTGGTACATGGTCTGACCAATTGGAAAACCAGTGATCTAGATAAACATCAAGCGTTATTGACATCATGTCCTGACCTTGCTGTCCAGCTTCTTCATCGTCACCAGGTCCAGGGACTTGAGAGAATGTCCTGTGGGTGCAATGAAGTAGAGGCAGGCGTGGATGCGTGAATCATGGTAACTGTGCAGCGTCCTTTTAATCTTCAGCTCTTCTTGAAGGTAGGCCTCAAACTGAGTGTCGATGAACTCTACAATCGACTTGTAGCTTTAAACAGAAAAATGAACATGGGGTTAATAACACGGAACTAAAAGTGGCAGATAGAACTGGAGAGGGGCATCTTCTGAAGAAAATGCGAGTGTGATTAAGGCATGGCCGTATGATACGCATATCAAAGCTATACAGTGAAAGTACCCGGCTCATCATTAGTAGAGGGTGTGGGCAGGGAGCCCTCTCTACTAAGTACCCTGCGGGATCTGCCCCTTTTAGTTCTGCTGCTCTAGTCAGTGAGTGTTATTAATTAATTAATTACTCTGCTTTATTAGCTCGAACGGCTTTTCTTATTTATTCTTTTGAGGTGTTGCCGATTTCCTGGAGGTGTGTTCAGCTCTTCCTCATGGTTCTGCTGAAGCACTGCGGCTACGACGATTACCGGATCGAACCTGGATTTCTATTGGACTGGCGGTCCTGCAGGACGCCCTCTACAGACTTCTATGGTTCTCAATTGTTAAATACGGGTCACATGATCACCACACAATCTGTACATGGCTATCCTACATTGCTGATGCTGCCCCCCCCCCAGCTCAAGGAGGATGTGTCCCCCACTGAGCCTCGGTCCTCACAAGCGGCTTTGTGACGATGTACTGTTGTAAAAGCACTATATAAATAAACTACTTGAACTTGAACAATTGAGAAAAAAAAGTGGGCGTGGCCAGTTTAGATTTGGAGTGCCACTGATATCACATACTTTAAAAAATTCGGCAAGAAAAAAATGGGTGTGGGCAGGTGTGTGGAGGTGCGTATATAAATATTTTGCACAAGCCGGGGTCACCTCAATAGGACAGATGAATTTTAATTAAATGTTTAACTAAATGAACAATTTAATTAAATAATTAAAAATGAATGGATGTGAATTGGGCAAAAATAAATAAAATGGCCGTGGCCAAGCGACCGGGGCGTATCCCATAACAGATACTCAGGCCATGTGACATCACTGATGTTCTATAATATGACACTTTATACTTAAATGTATTTCTAATGGAGATCGCTCCGGGGTTCCAGGGTGTGGTTAAGGGGGGGGGGGGGGGAGGGGGGTGCAAGAAAGGAGGAGGAATGTGATATTTGTAGAGTAATTAAAAGTGAATGGAAGGTGCACTCAGTCTGTGTTTTTTGCTGTGGGGGGTGGACGCGACGGGCCGAGTTACGGCACTTTAATAATCCGATTTTTCCCCCTAACCCAACTTTAAAGCGTGATCAGGAGTGAAAGAGGACTGCACTCACTCTGGCATTTCTGAAGACCTTCCATTTTCAAAAGACACAGGTCACCGATGTTTGGAAAGGCCTAAAGCTGATTGCGGAAAACCCCCCCCTCATTAGTTTGCTACGGAACAACATTTAAATATTAAGTAAATAAAGAATTCCGTATTGTAACATTTGTAACATTCACTTTCTTCTCTCTCTCTTGTGAAGTATAAGGGTTTTTAAAAGACAATAATGCACCACCTGCAGCTTTGGAGGAGTACGTCGGAGCAAATATTAATAATAGGCAAAAAATTTAAATAACAAAGTATAAACATATTAATCGATACTCTTGCGGATGTATCGATGCATCGAATCGCCGAATGTATAATCGATGCATTGCATTCATGTATATAATTAGGTGCAATTGTTAATCAAGATATTATATGCAATATGTAAATACATATTCCTTAAAAATTCCACTTACACACATTCATCCATACACATTTTCCTATTTCTTATAGTGTATATATTATGCGGGCGGCATGGTGGCTTAGTGTTTAGCATGTTCTCCTCTCAGCACTGGGGGATTATTTATCCTCTATTAGGGTCACGATGGGGTTCCCCATGCCCATCCAGGGGAGAACGTTTCGGGCGCTGGGCAGATAGACCCAGGACAGGACGCCAATCCATCGCTGGCCACACACTCACTCACACAGACACAATCTATGGGGCAATTTGGAGAATTCAATTGACTTGATCCATGTTTTTGGACTGTGGGAGGAAACTGGAGAACCCGGAGGAAACCCACGCAGACACGGGGAGAACATGGAAACTCCACCCAGATGGGGAATCGAACCGGGAATCCCTAGCGCTGAGAGGCGAACGTGCTAAACCACTAAGCCACCGTGCCGCAAAAAGAAAACTTACACTGCATTTTTTTTATTTTACTTTTTTAATTTAAAAGCTCTTTAATAATGATTTAGAAACCAACGTACGAATAACCATCATATATTCATATAATTTATCACATACTGTAATCATATAATTCTACAGTGTAGCTGGTGTTCTCCATAACTACTTACTAGTCGGCTAAATGACTAAATGTAAATGTATATATAAGACAATGATATACTCTTTAATTTTAAGGAGATACTCTCAGTGGTCTCACCTGTCCTCCTTGTTAATCTGGTCTCCGAAGCCGACGGTGTTCACGATGGTAAGCTTGAGTCGCACGTTGCTCTCCTGCAGCTCATATGTGTTGGACTTCAGCTGCACCCCCGGCTGGCTGTGTTGGTTCGGCTCACCCTCAAACTTGGTGTTGAACAGCGTGTCCATGAGAGTGGACTTTCCCAAACCCGTCTCACCTTTAAGCACAGAAACAAAATGATTTAATTAAGGGGGCAATGCAACATAACCATCTTTATGTTACAGGACATTCATAAATACATATTATGGTCCCATTATAAACACACAACATGGTCCCATGCTTAAACTTTAAAAGGTTTTTAATGGAGACAAATCAGATTTTTAATGGAGACAAATCATTCAGAATTTAATGAAAATAATTAAAACCTGAAAAAGCTTTTTATTTACATATTACCAGCATTTTCTCTTCAGCTTAATCATGTGATGCTGTCCACACGCTGTCCAGTTCAGTAGTTTAAAGGAGTGTAACGGTACAAAAATCACAGTTCGGTTCACCTCACAGTTCAGTATGAATTCAGTACGGTACATTCAGTATGTTAGAGTATCAGATATTTTTTTATTGTCTAGCACAGGGGTGCCCACACTTTTCTGGCCCGAGATACTTTTTCATTGGACAGGTCATTGAGATCTACCAGGGTTAATCTTTTAGGTTTTTATATTGAACCCTGTTTACACACATCATGTAAGTATTGGGGCGGCACGGTGGCTTAGTGGTTTAGCATGTTCACCTCTCAGCGCTAGGGATTCCAATTGGGGTGGCGTTTCCATGTTCTCCCCGTGTCCGCGTGGGTTTCCTCCAGTTCTCTGGTTTCCTCCCACAGTCCAAAAACATGGATCAAGTCAATTGAATTCTCCAAATTGCCTCATATAGTGTGTCTGTATGAGTGAGTGTGTGTGTTCAAGTTCAAGTTATTTATTTATATAGCGCTTTTTACAACAGTACATTGTCACAAAGCAGCTTTACAGAATGAAAAGCCTTTAAACACCCAAAGAGCAAGCTGAAGCAACAGTGGCAAGAAAAAAACTCCCTTTTATGCTTTATGTGTTTTATGTTTTATGTGTGTCAGTGATAGATTGGCACCCAGGACAGATACACCCCTGTATGGGCATGGGGAACCCCCCCCCCCCCGCGACCCTAATAGAGGATGAAGTGGAAGATAATGGATGGATAGATGGATGTTAGTATTGTCGAATCAGCATAGAAAAGACAGCTTCAGAGTGCCATTTTCACAGAAATTGCTCTTTTATTAAACACATTCCAGCAAATATAATGGTGAAAACTGGGTTTTAGTATAGCCACACGACCAAACACAATGGAAGTGCAATGGCTACCTGGCAAACCAAGCAAAGGCATTTTGAGTTTGACATTTGAGTTTGACATTTTAGTTCTTTTGGAGCGAAGTCCTTCCCTCATCTTGTCAGTCGAATAAATTGCAAAAACACAAACAGAAACTATGTAATGTAGATGATTCATGATCCAGTGCTTCGGATTTAGGCACAGAGGCGTGGCCACCGGGCGATTTTGGGAACAGAGAGAGAGACCGGGGGGGCATACTGCTCGCTTTCACAGCGATAGAGATTCAGATTCAGAATGAATCACATTGTGTTTTAAAATGCGTGCACACGTGTGTATAAGTGCTTCTGTTACTGTGCTGTAAAAAAAACGCTGATACGTGATTTTTTTTTTTTCAAACCTCCATCACGACCTACCTGACCCCCCTTCCACATATTGAGCACCCCTGGTCTAGCATTGTAATTAAATGCTTGAAGCCAGGTTCCTCCACTACAGCGTATGGAGCGTGATCCGTGCATCGCAGGACTGTTTTTTTTAATATATTTAATTCTTTATCAGACTTTCCGCTGTATTGTGCAACGACAAGTAAACAGTGTACTGTCTCTTTAAGACTGCTGTGGGTGAAGTGCGCATGCTGTGTAGACTTGCTTTTTTAGTGTAGTACGCATTGAGACCACTAGACCCAACTCATCTTTTAATTTTTTTATTAATTCAAGTTTTATTTGCAGTAATGCTTTAGTCGAGTTTATTCTAAGTTAATTCCTGTTTGAGACCAGGCTTTCGTTCGGCGTCCTCTAAACGGAGGTACCCTCATGGCATGCTGGAGGTGTAGAGCTCACCGCTTAATTTAAGTTCTGCTTCATGTTTTTGGTCTCTGCAAATTCCATATCGTTATATTCTCCATGCGAATGCGCTTACCGACCCGTGTGGACCATACCAAACAGTTACCATACCAAACGTAAAGACTGGTATATGTTTTGGACACAGCCAATGTCTTATCATATATAAACAATGTAGGTGAATCATTAGAATTCACAGATAATATAAAGATTACATTAGATTTGGTCTTCATCCATGGTTCTACGACGATTACTGGATGGAACCTGGAATTCTATTGGACCGGCGGTCCTGCAGGACGCCCTCAATGGACTTCTATAGTTTTCAATTGTGAAATACGGGTCACATGATCACCACACGATCGGTACATGGCTCAAGGAAGATGAGTCCCCCACTCCTCACAAGGTTTCTTCCTTAAAATAACAACATAAGAGGGAGTTTTGTCTTGCCAATGTCTCTTGGTCTTGCTCTTTGGGGGTTTAAAGGTTTAGAACTCTAATGCTGCTTTGTGACGATGTACTCTATGCGCTCTATAAATAAATTACTTGAACACTTTTATCCAAAGCGACTTACAAGTACCCCAACTGGGGTGGCTACGGGGTAACAAGGAGTGGATACAGCAAGATACCCGTGAAGCAACATGAGTTAAGGGCCTTGCTGAAGGACCCACAGTGGTAACTTCAGTGGACCTGGGATTTGAACCCGCAACCCTTGGATTGCTCGCCCAACATCCAAACCACTGAGCCCCCCCACTCGTGTGTGTAAAAATGATTTTAAAATCAGATGTTTTTTATTTTTATTAGACTTTATTGTGTGACAAATGGTTCAAACAGAAAAGTTTAAACTGCGTTGTTTTTACTTACCAATGCAGAGGATGTTGAAACAGAAGCCGTGATTAACTGATTTGTTGACCAGCTGGTCCGGCATACTGTCAAATCCAACATGACCTGAGAGCGGCACAGCACGTGCACCCTCCCCCTGAAACAAGGTTTCAGAAGCAGTTTATTAATCCCGGGGCGACATTGCAGTTTTTACAGATGCTCTAAAACTCATGTTTATATATACACAAAAGTATATATAAAAAAAAATTAACAATAAGTGCACTAAAAGTACCAAAAATATGTGATAAATTGTGCTGTTAATAATGCTGTTTAGATGTTAATTTGGGTCACAATTATAAAAATGACATTCCTGTCTCCAGTGTCTCCAGTGTTCATACCACACAGCTATGAATAACCTTGAAGGCGTGACTAGTAGGGTTGTAAAAATTAATCGACCAATCAAATAATCGACTATAATCGAATCGACTATTCGATGCATCGATACGTCCATAAGTGTATCAATTAAAGCGTTTAAATTGCCGCCATTGTTTTCTCCTATTTTTAATATCTGCTCCGATGTACATATAATACTTCCTCTAAAGCTGCGGATGGCGCTACCTCATTAATGTCTTTCAACTTCCTTCATACTTTATACGTCATCATTTTTAATTTAGGGTGGCATGGTGGCTTAGCAGAGCTAGGGATTCCTGATTTGAATCCCTATCTGGGTGGAGTTTGCATGTTCTCCCCGTGTCTGCGTGGGTTTCCTCCGGGTTCTCCGGTTTCCTCCCACAGTCCGAAACCATGGATCAAGTCAATTGAATTCTCCAAATTGCCCCATATAGAGTGTGTGTGTGAGTGAGTGTGTGTCCAGTGATAGATTGGCGTCCTGTCCTGGGTGTATCTGCCCAGCGCCCGAGACGTTCTCCTCTGGATTGACATGGGGACCCCTCCCCCCCCCCGCAACCCTAATAGAGTATAAAGCGGAAGATAATGGATAGATGGAAGGATTTTTTATTTAAAATTTTAAATGTTGAATCACATATTAAACTAATAAAGGATGCAATTTCCATGAAAAGATTTACGCAAAAAGATTTCTGCGTTTCAAAACACTGGCGCTGCTCAGACAACCGACGCATTTTAAAAATGTCAGGTAGATGATACGCCGTACAACACGGCGGTGATTGTTTCATTGGTGCACGGTGGACTATCAGACCTGAGGGACATGAATCAGAACAACGCTGCAGACACGTAAGAACAGAGTAATCCATACTCCAACCACCTCCTGATATTACACACACTGATACTGTATACAACATAATGTTATGATAATGTTCATTTATGGCCATGTTTTTTAAATGTATTACGTAATATTATATATGCTTTAATATATATTAATATACATATTTCCCAGATTAAACACGTTTGGCTTTAGAGGTCAGTTTTCATTTTGTTGTGGTAATTTATTTTGTTGTCTTCATTTAAAGTATCAAAATTAATGGAATTGTTGGCGTGGAATTGTGGATCATAGGAAGTCTACTTCCAGATCTGGACTCGGTGTATGCCTCATAAGAAAGCCAGCAACATTATCAAAGCTCCCACCCACCCAGGGCACAATGTTTTTGTTCCTCTTCCATTAGGATGGAGATACAGGACAATGAATACTCGAACCAGCAGGCTGAGGAACAGTTTCCTTCCCGGGGCTGTATCATCCATCACTCCCTCTGCACATCTATACCTTTAAGAGCTTACTCATTTATAACTTGCACTATAAATTTCATGTAACTTTGTACTACCAATATCATATGGCTGCTATCACGCAGATACATTCATACATATATATATATATATATATATATATATATACATACATACATACACACACACACGTGTAATGTATGTATATATGTTTATCTTCCACTTATCTTCCACTTTATCCTCTACTAGGGTCATGGAGGAAACCCACACGGACATGGGGAGAACATGCAAACACCACGCAGTGCTGAGAGGAGAACATGCTAAACCACTAGGCCACTGTGCCACTGTATATATTATATTTTATATTTTGCCATGCTAAATTGCTGCTACTATGTAAAATGGTTGCTGTTATTATCATACTATTATATTATTATACATTGTGTTTCATATTATAACATTATCATTTCATACACTTTACAAACTTATTGAATGTTGTTATGGATTCATGTTCTCTGTCGTTTGTTCTCATTTGATCATAAATTTGCATTTACATTTGGTCATTTAGCAGACGCTTTTATCCAAAACGACTTACAAGGTGAGCACAGGGTTAATCACAGCGCCCCCTGGAGCAATGAGGGTTTAGGGTCTTGCTTAAGGACCCACACTGGTAACTTCAGTGGACCTGGGATTTGAACCCCCAACCTTCAGATTGATAGCCCAACACCATAACCACTGAGCTACTGCGCCATAAAGTGATTAAAGGCACAAATGGGGATTGAACCCATGATCTTTGGCCACCATGCCCATTCTCAGTCGTTATGAGGTACCATTCGGAATTTCGTTGTATCATGTACAATGACAATAAAGCTCTCCATCTATCTATCCATCTTAGAGAATCAATATGGACCGAATCGTCATGAAGGCTCTGATTTACAGCCCTAACACCCAGGTTCCTGTGAACTGGTCAGCATGCCGATTTACACACGAGCACATTTAGAAAAGCAGCCTGTTGTTTTGGACATTAGGATTCCCATTTTCAACTCTGAAAAGGCTGATATAAAAGTTTGAGTACCTGTTGCTGCATTGAAAGCAACAAACGGGTATTCAGTGCGAGCGTTGCTGAACCTTCTGCTCTCATCATGCTGCCCTGCTGTCAGTCTCATTATGGGATGTACACCAGGTGATGTCTATCTGTCATCTTTACATTGCTGTGAACTGCAGCCTGAAGGGTATTTTTTTTATGGAAAATGACTGACTACCATCACAAGCAACAATAACCATATAGTCATCATATAGTAATGATTTTAAAGTTCATGTCGTGTACGTGGAGGTACATCCCAATAACAGAACGGATCCAAATTATTTTTAGTGATGAACCAAAATAAAAAGAATTGTCCATTGTCCAAATCGAATAACAGACACAATATGTTATTGATTTGTACATTAAACAGTTTATATACAATAAAAAAAATATTGATTTCTAGATGGTAATTTAATTTATTTATCAATTATTATTCATTCGGGCGGCACGGTGGCTTAGTGGTTAGCACGTTCGCCTCTCAGCGCTAGGGATTCCCGGTTCGAATCCCCATCTGGGTGGAGTTTCCATGTTCTCCCCGTGTCTGCGTGGGTTTCCTCCGGGTTCTCCGGTTTCCTCCCACAGTCCAAAAATATGGATCAAGTCAATTGAATTCTCAAAAATTGCCCCATATAGAGTGTGTCTGTGTAAGTGAGTGTGTGCCCAGCGATGGATTGGCGCCCTGTCCTGGGTCTATCTGCCCAGCGCCCGAAACGTTCTCCCCTGGATGGGCATGGGGAACCCCACCGCGACCCTAATAGAGGATAAAAGCGGGAGATAATGAATGAATTATTCATTTATTATCTCCCGCTTTATCCTCTATTAGGGCCGCGGGGGGGGGGGGGGGGGGGGGGGGGGCTGTCCCCATGCCCATCCAGGGGAGAACATTTCAGGCGCTGGGCAGATATACCCAGGACAGTGCAGGACAATCCATCGCTGGGCACACACTCACTCACACTCTAGATGGGGCAATTTGGAGAACTCAATTGACTTGATCCATGTTTTTGGACTGTGGGAGGAAACCGGAGAATCCGGAGGAAATCCACACGGACATGGGGAGAACATGGAAACTCCACCCAGATGGGGATTCGAACCGGGAATCCCTAGCGCTGAGAGGCGAACGTGCTAAACCACTAAGCCACCATGCCACCTCTATTATTATTATTATTAATTTATCTATTAAACACTAGGGGTGTAAGGGTACGTTGTATACGTCATGAACCTTTCGGTACGCGCTTTCGCACCAAAATGGTACAGAATTTGCAAAAATTAAAAGCACACTTCACCCACAGGAGTCTTAACGAGAACAGTCTCTTTACCGTTCATATAATATAAAGTACATACAGATCCGTACATACGGATGTAAGTCAAGCACACTTCCTCTTTCCCGTCATCAGACAGCGTTTCAAACCACATCTGAAACATTACAATCCACTCCAGCAGCAGACTTCTGTAAATCTATTCTAAATGTGTCGTTCTATATTAACCCGTTTTTATTTTAATGACCCGTTTGCTTTCAGTACCTCGATCTGAGTCGAGGTAACGGGTGACCAACCTGACTCGGCGCTTTTCGGCTTTAGTTCGAACCGGAAATGGTTTCATCCTAATAGAGTAAATCAGTTGCCGTAGCTAACATGCTGCAGTTTGAAGACACAAACAGGAAGTGTGTACGGCGTCTAAAGTTAACCACAGACACGCCGTGGGTGAGAATGTCTGGTGCAAATTTAAAACTAAAATCTCTTGTCTTAAAATGAACTGATTTAAAAAAGGAAACAAATTACTTTGATTTTTTTTTAGGGTGCAGCAAAAACCTTTATTGGACTCGTGTACGTCATTAATCCGATGCTTAATTAATCGCGCACTATGATCACGATACAACAAACTGAGCCAAATCAACCAGCAGCATCATTCTGCATCATTTCACCTGTACATGTTTTTTTTTTTTTTTTTTTAAACCTGTCATTAAACCAGTTTTTTATTTTTTTTTTTTATTTAAAAAGTTTACTAAGTCCACCTCCTCCATTTGATGATGACTTTGCAACCAGGGCTGTCGCGATTGGTCAATGTTGTCGATGATGTCATTATTTTACATTGAGGCCTCGGTTTTGTTTTTATTTTCAATATTTATTATCTTTTAATATCCATACATACATCCATTATCTTCTGCTTTATCCTCCATTAGGGTCGCGGGGGGAGGGGGGTCCGCATGCCCACCCAGGGGAGAATGTTTCGGGTGCTGGGCAGATACACCCAGGACAGGACACCAATCCATCACTGGACACACACTCACACAGACACACTCTATATGGGGCAATTTGGAGAACTCAGTTGACCGTGATCCATGTTTTTGGACTGTGGGAGGAAACCGGAGAACCCGGAGGAAACCCATGCGGACATGGGGAGAACATGGAAACTCCACCCAGCTGGGGATTCGGACCAGGAACCCTAGTGATGAGAGGAGAACATGCTAAACCACTAAGCCACCATATCTTTTATCTTTTGATGTCTTGATCATTTTGATTCCTAAAATGCATCGATGTGCATGATGTCATTGAGTCTCCTGTCATTGGTCAGCGCCACTCAAAAAAAAAATGGCATCTGCAATGGAGCCAATCATGAGTAACAGAGTGTCAAAAACATTTTTAAAAAACAAAAGCATCCAAAGTTTAATTTTACTATAAATTAGCTGAAGACAAAAACCTTATTTGTATACTCTGCAAATCGGCAGCACCGGCGCAATGCACAACCACCTTAAACTGATGCACACCAAAAAGTCAAAGCCACTAGAAGGGTTTCTGTTTGCATTTTTCTGATAGTACAGACTGATAGTAAATGTTTCAATTAGATTGTGGACTGACTCTGTGTCCTTGCTGGACGTGATGACATTTTAATAAATTGGATTAATATAATGTAATATTTAATAAGATCATTTAGGGCAGCGTGGTGGCTTATTATATTCTCCTCTCAGAGCTAGGGATTACTGGTTTGAATCCCAATCTGGGTGGAGATTCCATGTTCTCCTCATGTCCTTGTGGGTTTTCTCCAGGTTCTCCGGTTTCCTCCCACAGTCCAAAAACATGGATTAAGGTCAATTGAGTTCTCCAAATTGCCCCATATACAGTGTGTCTGTGTGAGTGAGTGTGTGTCCAGTGATAGATTGGCGCCCTGTCCTGGGTGTATCTGCCCAGCGCCCAAAACATTCTCCCCTGGATGGGCATGGGGTTCCCCCGCAACCCTAATAGAGGATAAAGCGGAAGATAATGGATGGATGGATAAGATCATTTATTATTCATTAATAATTATTTTTTCTCTTTTCTTTCCGTCTTGCTCTTAATTTAAGGAAACGCAATTTCAGCAAAGCGAGGACCGCTCAGTTTTTCTTCTTTGGAAGAAAATTAGTCATTTAGACTGGTCGACGAATCGAAAAAATAGTTGATAGTCAAATAAATATAAAAAGTGGTCGTTAGTGGCAGCCCCATTTGCAACCTTCTTCACAGAACATTCACAGATCTAGTCAGTGTCTAGCTGCTCTAGTCAGTGATGCCGGAGTCACATGCTGCACTGTGTCAATAAATTACTTATTAATTAAATGCCGTGCTTTATTATTAGCTCTAACTGCCTTCCTTGTCTGTTTCTTTTGAGGTGTGACCGGCTTCCTGGAGATCTTCATCCATAAAACTGCCCGTTCAGGAAGACCCAACTGAACCAAGAGGCTCCTCTGATCTGGTTGACGGGGGAATTTTGAGGTTTCCCATGGCCATCCAGGGTAGAACAGAGTGCCAATCTATCACTGGGCACACACACTTACACAGACAAAATATATGGGGCAAGTAAAAGCATTCGATTCAACTTGAATCCATGTTTTTGAATTGTGGGAGGAAACTCAAGAGGGGTGGCACGGTGGCTTAGTGTTTAGCATGTTCTCCTCTCAGCTCTAGGGATTTCTGGTTCAAATCCCAATCTGGGTGGAGTTTCCATGTTCTCCTCTTGTCCCTGTGGGTTTCCTCCGGTTCTCCGGTTTCCTCCCAGTCCAAACACATGGATCAAGGGTAATTGAATTCTCCAAATTGCCCCATATAGAGTGTGTGTGTGAGTGAGTGTGTGCCAGTGATAGATTGCCCCCCTGTCCTGGATGTATCTGCCCAGCGCCCGAAACGTTCTCCCCTGGGGATGGGGATGAGGATGGGGAACCCCCCCCCCACACACACAAGTAAAAGCATTCAATTGAAATTTAATCCATGTTGTGGAGGAAACAGTGGGGGGGGTGGGGCATGGTGTATTAGTGGTTTAGCATGTTCTTCTCTCAGCTCTAGGGACACCCGGTTCGAATCCCAATCTGGGTGGAGTTTCCATGTTCTCCCATGGGTTCTCCGGTTTCCTCCCACAGTGCAAAAACATGGATCAAGGGCAATTGAATGCTCCAAATTGCCCCATATAGATTGTGTCTGTGTGAGTGAGTGTGTGCCCAGTGATAGACTGGCACCCTGTACTGGGTGTATCTGCCCAGCACCCGAGACGTTCTCCCCTGGATGGGCATGGGGAACACCCCCCCCCCCCCGGAAGCGGAAGATAATGGATGGATGGATGAAACTAGACAACCCAGAGGAAACCCACGCGGACACGGGGAGGACATGGAAACACGGAGACAATGAATGCATGGCAAGCAGGAAGGA
This sequence comes from Corydoras sp. C115, assembly GCA_019802505.1. Classification (NCBI taxonomy): domain Eukaryota; kingdom Metazoa; phylum Chordata; class Actinopteri; order Siluriformes; family Callichthyidae; genus Corydoras; species Corydoras sp. C115. The sequence goes on from JAFMOC010000299.1 coordinate 348,332, forward strand.
AAGAAACATCTGTAGCGGCACAGATGTGGCTTTTCATTGGAACACAGTTCCGTAAATCCCTGGATTTTCGCGTGAAGAGTTTCACGCTTTTATTACGTCATAAAAAACAATATTCCCTGAATTTAATACTCTACACATCGAATCCTTGGCGGAAGACAACGCCCATTAATCTACACATCAAAGCGGCGCGGCGGCAGAGTAACAGCATCTGAGGGTCGGCCGATTAACCATTAAACTAAAATAAAACAGAATTAAATCGTGTTGATGTGAGACAGCCAGCCTCACTCGCGTCCTCATTTCGAGCCTGAATGGGAAACACGACGCGACAAACGTGACGGAAATAGGATTTCGACGCCAAAATGTCGTTTTTTTTCGAAGCGCGTTTTTACTAAATTACACTAATTATTAAATCAGCCTTTTGGTTTTATTTCATTCGGGAAAACATCGAACAATCTAATGGAAATGTGTGCAGCCGACCGTTACTCCAGCGCGGCGCTCGCCTGAGAGAAACCAACGACACAACCGATTCAAACCGAGCCTCCGGCGACCAAATATATATGAAATTGTTTGCGTTTACAATCAGAGCCATGACCTTTAATCGCGTATAAACACGAGTGTGGCTATTAAGAGGGTTTTAAAAAAGATAATAAAGCCGTATTTACCGCCTGTCGCGCGATCTCGGTGGCCGCCATGCTCGTTTCCTGCAGTGAGAGCCGAGCGCGCCCCCGCGGAGGCGTGCGCGTGCGCCTCTCACTGCAGGAAACGAGCGGCGTCGTTGAATGTAATTAAAGCGCGTCGCTCTTATCGTAATTAACGCAAATAATTTATTATATTCATATTAAGTACGGGTGGCTTAGTGGTTAGCACGTTCGCCTCTCAGCACTAGAGATTCCCGGTTCGAATCCCCATCTGGGTGGAGTTTGCATGTTCTCCCCGTGTCTGCGTGGGTTTCCTCCGGGTTCTTCGGTTTCCTCCCACAGTCCAAAAATATGGATCAAGTCAATTGAATTCTCAAAATTGCCCCATATAGAGTGTGTCTGTGTGAGTGAGTGTGTGCCCAGCGATGGATTGGCGCCCTGTCCTGGGTCTATCTGCCCAGCGCCCGAGATGTTCTCCCTAATAAAGGATAAAGCGGGAGATAATGAATGAATGAATATTAAGTACCGTATATATAGGGTCGCGGGGTGGTGGGTTCCTCTTGCCCATCCAGGGGAGAATGTTTCGGGCGCTGGGCAGATACACCCAGGACATGGGGGCAATCCATTGCTGGGCACACACTCACTCACACAGACACACTGTATATGGGGCAATTTGGAGAACTCACTTGACCTTGATCGATGGTTTTGGACTGTGGGAGGAAACCGAAGAACCCGGAGGAAACCCACGCGGACACGGGGAGAACATGCAAACTCCACCCAGATGGGGATTCGAACCGGGAATCCCTAGCACTGAGAGGAGAACGTGCTAAACCACTAAGCCACTGTGCCTCAACTCAAACAATTTATTATATTCATATTAAGTACCGTATTGTCAGGTTGGGAGGGTTGGGAGGGTTGGCTTCCGTGTATCGGGGTTTGGCCGTTCGGGGTTTCCGTAGCTAGGGTCCATCCCCTTGAGCAGGGATTGGGTCCTACCTGGTCACGTGTGGCCTGCTGACTGCATTTCTGGGATCCCGCCCTAGCAGCCAGCAGGCCAGCATTCTGGATTGAGCTCCTGCTCATACGCCACGTCGGGGTTTCAGAGTGGTGTTTTTTGTTCTGTAGTTCACTTCCGGCTTTCCACACCGAGCACTCAGCGGCTATTCCGCTGTTTGTGTTATTTCATTTTGTTTTGTTTTCTTATTCAGACCCGCTTCGTCGTGTGGTCAGCGGCGTTCCCGCTGTTTTATGTTTGTTTGGTGTATTTTGGATCGCGTTTCATCCAGCGGCGTTCCCGCTGTGCTTATGCGAATAAAGCTTATGGTGTTCGCCTACCTGGTCGCCTGGCTCACTATTTTCGCACCGCACCGTGCTGCACCGCCATTGTTCGGACAGCGGGCCCCGATGTGACACTTATAGTGACTTAGTGGTTTAGCATGTTCATGTTCTCCTCTCAGCTCTAGGGATTCCCGATTCGAATCCCCATCTGGGTGGAGATTTCATGTTCTCCCCGTGTCCGCGTGGGTTTCCTCCGGGTTCTCCGGTTTCCTCCCACAGTCCAAAAACATGGATCAAGGTTAATTGAATTCTATAAATTGTCCCATATAGAGTGTGAGTGAGTGTGTGTCCAGTGATTGATTGGCGTCCTGTCCTGGGTGTATCTGCCCAGCGCCAGAAACGTTCTCCCCTGGATGGGCATGGGGACCTCCCCCCCCCCCCCCCCCCCCCCCCCCCCCCCCCCCCCCCCCCCCCCCCCCCCCCCCCCCCCGCCACCCTAATAGAGGATAAAGAGGAAGATAATGGATGGATGGATAAGTACCGTATATATTTTTATATATGTCGTATATTTACTATAGTGAACACTATAATTCTGTGTTTACGAGGCCGCTGGTGTAACATAGAGGGCGCTGTTGCCAACTTGGTCCCGAAAATGTCATACACGCACAAATTCACGACGCGAACAGCTCGAGCTTTTGAGGGAACAGCAAAAATATGTGACCCCTCGTACCGAAGTCCACCTTTTTGTCCAAGAATCCATCCATTCATTATCTTCAGCTTCATCCTCTAACTGGGTCGCAGGGGGGGGGGGGTTCCCCATACCCATTCAGGGGAGAACATCTCGGGCGCTGGGCAGATACACCCAGGACAGAGTGCCGATCTCTCGCTGGACACACACTCGCTCACATAGACACACTCTATATGGGGCAATTTGGAGAATTCAATTGGCCTTGATCCATGTTTTTGGACTGTGGGAGGAAACCGGAGAACCCAGAGGAAACCCACATGGACACGGGGAGAACATGCAAACTCCACCCAGATTGGGATTCGAACCGGGAATCCCTAGCACTGAGAGGAGAACGTTCCACTGTGCTGTTATCATAATACTTTATATATATATATTAATAATTAAGTAAAAAATAATAAAGTAAAGTAAAACTCATGATGAGTTGAATAGTTTGATGGATTTGACGGTCCTGTTGCAGGGTGAGTGGGGAAATTTATAAAAAATAATGGGATAGAGTATGTCATACCCCTGTCATATATTCATACCCCTGAAGGGGGCAGAAAGCAGGACCAGATGGGAGAAGTTAGAGATGTTCTGGTGGATGTTCTCATAACCGTTTTTATGAAACTTAATATCACATAATCTGATCCATGGGTGTCAAACTCAAGGCCCGCATCCGGCCCGTAATACAATTCTATCCGGCCCGCAAGATTTTTTTACATTGATCTATTGTTATTGTATATGAGGAACAGACCGTCGGGTCGCCAGATATTATAATTTATTTATCACACAGTCACAAACACATTCCAATAATTCTCCCTCTCTCCGGACACTCCCTTGCTTCCCCTTATGTCCCAACACCGCAAGGCATGCCGGGCCAATTGGCGGGGCAACCTGTCAATCAGCGCTACGGCGCCCATAGTGTGGACAGCAGGAAACGCAACATTATTAATAGCCCAGCGATATGTTTTTTTATTTTTAATTATGCTCATATGCTGAAGGAATTACCCAAATGGATCAATAAAGTTTTATCTTATCTTATCTTATCTTATCTTATTTGAAATTTGCATGATTTTGACAGGAACATTTTTATGGAGAACAGAAATGTTTTAAGATATGTAAAGTTGAAGTTTATTTCTCAAAAATAACCAAAGAGCAAACTTTTACTTTGTACTTTTTTTACTTTTGTGGAAAAGCATCGTTTTATAATGTCTTGTAACTTAATTAAGACATCATTTTGACAAAATATATTTTTATATAAAGTTATTTTAAATTTATAAGAAGTTATTTTATTTTAAATTTAAGTTGATTTATTGTAAAATTAATATTCCTGTCCTTTTTTATTCTATTCATAATTAGAAAACAATTACTATTAGTGTTATAAGAATATAATAAGAATATTCTATTTAAAAATAATGAGCAGCATGACAACAAACACCAAAAATACGTGTAGTACAAGTTACGTGTTTGATTAACCTGCTTTTAAATATTTAATTTTGCGTTTTTTAAAAAACATTTAAACATTGAAATAGTTTTAAAATTACATTCGGGAAAGCGGCAACAGCGCCCCCCTAAGGTCACAGAATCCGATGGTCACAGACTCCGGTGTTAACGAGAAGTGGGTGAAATAGCATTTGCAAACTTTTTACCAAACACACAGACAAACATTAATGTAATAATAATAATATAATAATAAAATCAATAATAATATTAATATTAATATTAATATTAATATTAATAATAATAATAATAATAATAATAATAATAATAATAATAATAATAATAATAATGCGGCGGCACGGTGGCTTAGTGGTTAGCACGTTCGCCTCTCAGCGCTAGGGATTCCCGGTTCGAATCCCCATCTGGGTGGAGTTTCCATGTTCTCCCCGTGTCCGCGTGGGTTTCCTCCGGGTTCTCCGGTTTCCTCCCACAATCCAAAAACATGGATCAAGTTAATTGAGTTCTCTAAATTGCCCCTATATAGAGTGTGTTTGAGTGAGTGAGTGTGTACCCAGCGATGGATTGGCGCCCTGTCCTGGGTCTATCTGCCCAGCGCCCGAGACGTTCTCCCCTGGATGGGCATGGGGAACCCCACCGCGACCCTAATAGAGGATAAAGCGGGAGATAATGAATGAATGAATAATAATAATAATAATAAATTCAACAGGTGATCAAACTGATTAATAAAATGTTATTGTCATATTGTTAGAGTCTGTCCGTTCTTCACCGGAAGAAGGCGGCTACGCGGAGTAGTTGCGTAAAAACCGCTCGCGCCTAGTGAGCGCTTCCTGGATACCGACCACGCGGGGAATAATGCGTGCGTCGGTCCACGGAAGAACTCCCACGAATACGACCTGCGCGGAGAGGATGCGCAGCGCCGTACCGTGGTTGAACGCGGAAGGAGAGTCCAACAGACACCGGGATAAAATCCAAACTCGAATTTAATAAAAATTGGTGACGGGACACCAACGAAAAGGGGGGGAAAGGGGGGAACAGAACAAACAAACTAACATTTGGGTAGGATAACCACAAACAAACAAACAAAGACGTGCGCCGACTTGAAGGAAAACGAAGACTAAATACAAAACCAACCTAACACGTGCACAAAACAAACTAATCACCCAACAATTAAGGACACAAACGAGGGACAGGTGCCCCAGGCACCTGTGACACACACACACATATATATATATATATATATATATATATATATATATATATATATATATATATATATAAATAATATAAATTCAACAGGTGATCAAATTGATTAATAAAATGTTATCGTCAAATATATATATATATATATATATATATATATATATATATATATATATATATATGTATGTGTGTGTGTGTGTGTGTGTGTGTGTGTTTATAATGAAATACATAATAAATAGGATTGGTCCTCCACATTAAACACATCATATAGTGGAACACACACACACTGTATCTGACACCCATACAGCAATTTGGGTTAGGTGCCTTGCCCTAGAGCACTTCAGCTGTAGTACTTGGTGGGACCAGGGATCAAACCAGGGTCCTTCAGGTCATAAGGCTGGTTCTTTAAGCACAAGTCCAAAGATACGTCATTTTTTTCTGACCCAGTTTTCAACCCATGAGTCCTATTTTTATCTGGCCCAGATGAGGAGCACCAGAATAGAGTCACACTGCAGTATAACATTATTAAATACAATTCAACTGTGATTTGAGGCTAAATAAAATGTACTTATTATTCCAGATATAGTCCCTGTAATGACCGCTTACATAATAATGTACTGTACCTGAACCATTTTAGTGTCAGGAGCATTGTCCTGCTGAAAGAGGCCACGCCCATCAGGGATACTGTTTCTATGAAAAGGTGAACATGGTCTGGAACAATACTCAGGGGGTGGAGTCAGAGGAACATCCACATGGATGCAGGACACAAGGTTTCCAGCAGAACGTTCTCCAGAGCCTCACACCACCTCCACCGACTCGTCTTCTTCCCATAGTGCATCCCGGTACCGTGTGTCCGGTGAGTGACACACCTCCACCCGACCGTCCACGTGATGGAGAAACGCTGAGTCAGCACCTTCTTCCAGCTCCATGCTCCAGTTCATTGTTAGTGCTCTCAGCGCTGGACAGGGGTCCGCATGGGAACCCCGACTGCTCCGCGGCTCCATATGTGGATCTGAGACCTTTCTATCAGAACCAGCATGGACTTCTTCAGCAGTCTGATCTACAGGAGCTCGTCTGTTGGATCGGACCACACGCTCCAGCCTTCACTCCCCATGTGATCGATCAGCCTCGCACCCCCATGACCCTGTCACCGGTTCACCACCGGAACACTTTGGATCCATACTGACCCCTGCAGACCGGGACACCCCACCAGAGCTGCAGGTTTGGAGATGTTGTGACATCACAATGTACAAACTCCTTGTACAAACTCCCTCGTATCCTTACACTTGCTGCCAAATATAATATCCACCACCTAACAGGTGGAGTGATGGAGAGATGATCAGTGTTATTAACTCCACCTGTATCTGATCAGACTGTAATTCTGATTGATGATATAAGTCGAACATTTCGCTGTTAAAATTTTATATTAGATTCCATTTTTAGATTTGCCTCAATAAAAAAGTACTAATATCTGATAACCTTAAATATTATTTTTATTATTATGTGTCACACACACACACTCACTTCCACTGCTCCGCTTACCTCACCGCCACACACACCCACTGCTGCACCTGATGCACCTTCCACCAATCAGCGCTCTCCCTTGTTCCCTTTGCTGAAAACTTCACGCTTCCTGTGTTTCCTCCGGTAGCGTGACATAAAACTCTGCCAACAACGAAGGAAGGAGGAACTGTGATGGATCTGACGGAGATGCCCTGCATGCGCAGGCACGAGCGCTGATCGAACTTCAGAACGGACTCGGCGAAGTTACTCGGGCCGTGCAGTCTCTTATGGAGCATCTTACCGAGTTGGAACGCGAGGGTTCTGGATCCAGAGCGTCTGTGTCCACATCACAGCAACCTCCATGTCCGCCTGACACCGACACGCCTCCCTCACCCACTGCTGCCCGCTACTGCCTCTCGGAACCGGAACGGTTTGATGGGACTCCCGAAAGATGCCGTTCGTTCTTGATGCAATGCTCACAGGTCGATAAAATCTCGCTGGTCATCTCACGGTTGACGGGCAGAGCGAGCGAGTCGGCAACTGCCCTCTGGGAGGCACAGGGTCCTGAATGCCGATCTTATGCAGCGTTCCACGAGGCTTTCCGGGCTACCTTTGCCCACCCCCTGGAGGGGGAAGTCGTGGGGCCACAGCTGTACCGGCTTCGTCAGGGATCCAGGTCAGTGTCGGCATATGCATTGGATTTTCGTATCCTGGCAACCCGAACGGGCTGGAGCGGCTCAGTGCTCACAGTAATGTTTCGGGAAGGATTACGTTGTGAGATCCAGCGTGAGATATCGGGCCGGGATTTTGGCGTCTCGTTGGACGAACTCATTCGGCTTGCTGTTCTTATGGAGCAGCACCTCGCCACTGTGACAACATCTCAAGGACCCAGACTTCCGCCGTTGAACGTGATCGCTCCTTTGTCCTCTTCAATGGAGGCTGATCCGGAGCCTATGCAACTTGGATGATCTTGGCTTTCCTCACACGAGCGACAGAGGCGTGCCCAACAGGGTCTCTGCAGTTACTGCGGGAGATCTGAACACGATCTGCAACATTGCGGTGTGAGACCGGTTCGCTGTGCGCGTCTGCGGGCGTCTCGTACTTCGCCGTCGCATACTGCGCCGAAAGTTTCGGTGAGAGACTCGGGGGTCGTTGTTAATCGTTCATTGAAAATTAACTTCTTACTATTTATTAAAGGTGAATCTGTATCTGCTACTGCACTGGTGGAGTCGAGAGCTGATGGCAACTTCATCGACCGTGAGTTTTGCTACTTGTGGGGGATTCCTGAGGAGTCCCTAGAGACCCAGATTTCGGTACAAGCCGTCGATGGTAATCCTCTCCCCTCGGGGGCAGTTAAGAGCACTACACCTACACTCTGGTTAGGTATCGGGAAAAGTCATTTTGAAAAAATTCATTCATTCATTATCACCCGCTTTATCCTATATTAGGGTCGCGGTGGGGTTCCCCATGCCCATCCAGGGGAGAACGTCTCGGGTGCTGGGCAGATACACCCAGGACAGGACGCCAATCTATTGCTGGGCCTTAGACCGCTCGGCCATTCTGACGTTTTGAAAAATTTTAATTTTTTATTATATCCTCCCCTTCGGTGCCTATTGTTTTAGGTTTGCCTTGGCTGCGGCGTCATGATCCAACAATCTCTTGGGGCCTGTTGCGGATCCGGTCATGGTCATCCCACTGCCGTAGTGAGTGCTCTCAACCTCCCCCCCGCCTTTCTCTTTCCTCTACGCAGGTGTCTCCGGAACCCCAGCTTCCTGCTCAGGTACCAGTGGAGTACGCAGACCTCGCGGAGGTCTTTAGTGAACATCGTCCGTGCACGCTCCCTCCTCATCGGCACTACGACTGCTCCATAGACCTATTACCTGGGGCCAAATTACCTCACACGCATCCCTACCCATTATGTGCCGCTGAAACACGCGCTATGCAAGATTATATTGCTGAAGCGTTCTTCGAATCCATCCTACATTCCACGTCTCCCTTCTGAAACCTTTTGTTAAAGGGCCGCTTGATGACAATTGGAGGAAGACGGGTGGGGAGACAGCCGAGGGTGAAGAGTCCAACATTTACTCAGTTGCCTCCCTGTTGGATTCCCGTCGTCACAAAGGTTGGTTGCAGTATCTTGTCGATTGGGAGGGCTTTGGTCCAGAGGAGAGGAGCTGGGTTTCCACTGAGGACATCCTGGACCAGAACCTCATTTGGGATTTCCACCAGGATCACCCTGACCGTCCCGCCCCATGCCCCAGAGGTCGTCCACCCCGCCGAGGCAAACACCCCAGGTCTCAGCGACGGGCTCCTTGGGATGAGCTGCCTTTTTCAGGAGGGGGTAATGTCACACACACACCCACTTTCACTGCTCCGCCCACCTCACCGCCACACACACCCACTGATACACCTGATGCACCTTCCACCAATCAGCGCTCTCCCTCTCCTGATGCACCTTCCACCAATCAGCGCTCTCCCTCTCCTGAGTACTGATCAGGTGCACCTCATTAGCAGGAACTCTATTTAAGCCGGCGTCCCAGATCCACCTTTGCAGAGTTTTCTGGTTACGTTCGTATGCTATGGTGTTTCTGTTCGTTTGGCTCTCGCCTCGTACTCACCTTTTGCTGCTACGATCAGGTTCTGCCCGTTGGTGTTTTCTAGGACGGTTTAGGACAGGTGAAGGATCACAGACTCCATTACCCTCGAGTTCACCTCGCTGCATTCCTTACCGTCTCATCATCTGGTCTCACGGAGATTCCGATGACCGGACTATTGACTGTATTGACATTATTGTAGCGTGACATTATATAATTACTACTATTGTTATAATTGTCATAAGTTTTAAAACATTTTTAAACATAAGAACTAATTTTATGCTGCAATCAGTCCAACATTTATCCATCCATCCATTATTATTCCACTTTATCCTCTATTAGGGTGGGGGGGTTCCCCATGCCCATCCAGGGAAGAACGTTTCGGGAGCTGGGCAGATACACCCATGACATGGGGGGCAATCTATCACTGGCACACACTCACTCACACACAAACACTCTATATGGGGCAATTTGGAGAATTCAGTTGACCTTGATCCATGTTTTTGGACTGTGGGAGGAAACCGTAGAACCTGGAGGAAACGCAGAAACGGGGAGAACATGCAAACTCCACCCAGATTGGGATTTCGAACCGGGAATCCCTAGCGCTGAGAGGAGAACATGCCAAACCACTAATCCACCTTGCCGTCCCAAACATTTCGCTATTAAAATTTTATATTAGATGCCATTTTTGGATTTGTCTCAATAAAAAAGTTCTAATATCTGATAACCTTAAATATTATTATTATTATTATTATTATTATTATTATTATCATCATTATTATTATTATTATTATTATTATTATTATTATTATTATTATTATTATTATTGTTGTTGTTGTTATAATTATTGTTGTTATAAAAATATATTTTTAAACATTTTTAAACAAGAACTAATTATATGCTGCAATCAGTCCAACAGAGGGCGCTGTTAAAGCGTAGTTAACGGTCTCTGTTACTTTTATGTTAATCTAGTTTTTTCACGTTTGAAGTTGAGCTTTTCTTGTTTGTTGATTGAAACATTTTTCAGCGTTCTGTACAGTACTGCATTGTCTTTGAGAGTCAGCAGAAGCAACGCTCGAAAGGGAAAACCTCCTGGTGTTTTTATTTTGTTATTTTGTAGGAAGTGACCATGCAGTGACCGAGGCTCCGTTTGGGCCAGACCCTCCCTGAGCAGCCAGGCAGTGTAAAATGTATATAATATAATTATATAACGAAATAAATACATAAAACCACCTGATAGAACAGTCTGCTGTGTGATGGGTGGAGTGAAAAACACTGATTATCTCCATCGCTGAACCTGTTCATCAGTGGACCTTATATCAGACAGCAAGGGAACAATCCATCCATCCATCATCTTCCGCTTTATCCTCTATTAGGGTCGCGGGGGGGGTTCCCCATGTCCATCCAGGGGAGAACGTTTCGGATACACCCAGGACAGGGCGCCAATCTATCACTGAACACACACTCACTCACACACACACACACTCTATATGGGGCAATTTGGAGAACTCAATTCACCTTGATCCATGTTTTTGGACTGTGGGAGGAAACCGGAGAACCCGGAGGAAACCCACGTGGACACGGGCAGAACATGCAAACTCCACCCAGATGGGGATTTGAACCGTGAATCCCAAGCGCTGAGAGGAGAACATGCCAACCACTAAACCACCCTGTGTAAAATCCACAATAGTTAATTAATAATTTAGTTCATCGTTAACTTTAAGTAAGGTGGGACGTGGGGCTTAGTGGTTTGGCATGTTCTCCTCTCAGCACTAAAGATTCCCGGTTTGAATCCCCATCTGGGTGGAGTTTCCATGTTCTCCCCATGTCCGCGTGGATTTCCTCCCACAGTCCAAAAACATGGATCAAGGTCAACTGAATTCTCCAAATTGCCCCATAAAGAGTGTGTGTTTGTGAGTGAGTGTGTGCCAGTGATAGATTGCCCCCCTGTCCTGGGTGTATCTGCCCTGCGCCCGAAACGTTCTCCCCTGGATGGGCATGGGGAACCCCCCCTCCTCCCCCCGCGACCCTAATAGAGGATAAAGCGGACGATGATGGATGGATTAACTTTAAGTAAAAATCTTTAATATACTTTATTATTTATTTTTTAATAAACAATGAAGTTTTCTTCGTTTGCAGTATTTAGCATGGTTCAGTGGACTTTGACAAACAGAACATGTGAAAACGGGTTTGTTCGTCAGATCGTGAGGGAAAGTTGATCGTGTTCGTTGTAATAAAAGGCGCTCCGGCATTTCCTCCTGTGAGGCGCGCTGGGTCACGTGACCCGAGCGTCGGGCTGTTAATGAGCGACCTTTGATCATCATTAAAACAATGCCGCGTTCAGTTCGCATTATGAGATCAAAGCGAATTAAGAACAACATCTAAAGTCGCTTTCTGATGCTGGCGATGTGTTCGGAATCGCGCACGCTGATTGGACGAGTTTGAAATAGTTTAGTTTAGTTTAGTTTAGTTTAGTTTAAAGTAACCGAGGATCCGAACGCGAAACGGTGAGTTATGATTTATTTACTGATTTATTCAAACATCTCAGACGCGTTTCAGGACGTGGGATTAAATTGTGTGTTGAATTAATAATAATAATAATAAAAAGTTTTATCGTTTCATAAAAGAAACTAAAAGAGCTAAAAGAGGAAGAGGACCGTGTAATGAGTTGCTTTTTTAAAAATAAGGAACTTACCCTTTTCGGCATAGTGGTTTAGTGGTTTGGCATGTTCTCCTCTCAGCGCTGGAGATTCCCGGTTCGAATCCCAATCTGGGTGTAGTTTGCATGTTCTCCCCGTGGGTTTCCTCCGGGTTCTCTGGTTTCTTCCACAGTCCAAAAACATGGATCAAAGTGAATTGAATTCTCCAAATTGCCCCATATTGAGTGTGTGTGAGTGAGTGTTCAGTGATAGTTTGCCCCCCTGTCCTGGATGTATCTGCCCAGCGCCCGAAACGTTCTCCCCTGGATGGGCGACCCTAGTACAGGATAAAGCTGAAGATAATGGATGGTGCGAATCTATCACTGGACACACACTCACTCACACAGACACACGCTGTATGGGGCAATTTGGAGAACTCAATTCACCTTGAACCAAGTTTTGAGACTGTGGGAGGAAACCAGTGCATGTCCATGAGTTTGCATGTGTCTGGCTGGCTTTGCATCGGGTTCTCCGGTTTCCTCCCACAGTCTAAAAACATGAATCAAGGTCAATTGAGTTCTGCAAATTGCCCCATATACTGTAGAGTTTGTCTGTGTAAGTGTGTCTCCAGTGATAGATTGGCGTCCTTTCCTGGGTGTATCTGCCCAGTGCGACCCTAGTAGAGGATAAAGTGGAAAATAATGGATGGATGGAACTTCCCATTTCTTTAACCGATACGTTTGCTTTGTAGAACAAACATCAGAAGCTCTTTGGAGATAAGATGGACGACGGCGCGTGGGGCTTCGCACCCCCAGACGCCGACTCGGACAACGTGCAGAACGACGGACAGGACCGCGCTCCCGACCCCGGACAGGACGACGCCTTAAACCACCGGCGCTCCTCCAAAGTGGGTGCTCAGGTGCTGAGCGCATGGGAACGCAGATCCCGGTTCCACAGACAGCATCAGGCGGAGTCTAGAGCGGTTTCGGAGGCCGCCGAGAAGGGCTCGCTGACCCCCGCCATGCGCAAGAGATACCTGAAGGACTTATTCCTCCACCAGAGCTCCCACAGCGGCCTGTCCACCCTGCTGTCGCTGAACGGGGAGAGGCAGTGCGAGGAGAGCTGGGCGCTGGACCCCACCGAGCACGCGTGGATGCTGGCGGTGGTGGACGGGAACTACGACACCATGGTGGAGTTCCTCTCAGAGGACCCCGATCTGCTGATCCGGAAGGACTTCATCAGCGGGTACACGGTGCTCCATTGGCTGGCCAAGAGCGGCAAGCACGACGTGGTCATCAGACTCCTGAAGCACGCAGAGCGCCACGGTTACCCCACGAACATCGACCTGAAAGGCAGCGGGGGTCTCACAGCGCTGCACGTCGCCGCCATGCACGGTCAGTACATGGTCCTAAAGGTGTTGGTGGGAGCGTTCGGGGCCAGCGTGGACGTGATGGACCACAACGGCAAACGAGCGTGGCAGTACCTCAAAGAGGACGCCCCACCCGAGATGAAGGAACTTCTGGGGATGTGGGACGATGAGCACACGTTCTGGAGAATGAACACCAACAACAACTGCGCAGCAAGCCCTCAAGCTGCACCCCTGATGGAGAACCCCAGCGGCAGGGACGCGGTGCAGATCTCCAGACCTGACGATGGGTGGATGGGTGCGTTCAGAAAGTTCCTCTCCCCGTTTGTATTTGGAAGGAACAAAGGCATGTGAGGAAACATCTCTGGTGGACTCACTCGGTGGGTGAGTGCTGGGACCGCCTCAAGCTCCGTATCTGACATATCAGGGTCTTTAATTCTTTGGTACCGGCAACAAAACTGGACCCAGGATGACCCACGTGTATTAGAACCCGGAGACTGACATGTTATCAAATAAAACAGACAGAAGGAACGTGTATGACAACCAATCATTTATTGTTTCCCAAGAACATTTCCAGAGTTGACTGTACAAGACGACGGCTTCTCGCCACGCCCGAGGTGGTAACGGGTTCCGGCACAGCTGCAGGCCTACAAGCCGAGCTTGGTTCTCCTCCAGTGTCTCCTCTTGGAGTTGTACCTGCAAATAAATAAAAAGGAAACAAAGGGGTTAAAGAAGTGTGTACCCTCGGTCACCCTGCATGAATTTGGGTCGTTAGCTGGAGAGGACATGATTAAATATTATTTACGGTATTATTGTATTTGCATTATTCTAATTAGGTTTCTCAGTCTGTCCTGTTTTGTGGACTTACACCCAGAACTCGCGTCTGATTCACATTACATTTGGTCACTTTAGCAGACACTTACAAGCGACTTACAAACATCCCAACTGAATGGTAAGAGCACAGGGTTGATACAGCACTCCCTGGAGCAATGAGGGTTAAGGGTTTTGCTCAAGGACCCAATATGGTAACTTTAGTGGACATGAGCTGAACCTACAACCTTCAGATTGACAGCCCAACACCTGACCCACTGAGCTACCTTACCTGCACCCGTCCACTGTTTATTTGATATAACTAATTTATTTATATATATATATATAATATTCCCCATGCCCATCCAGGGGAGAACACACACACACTCTATATGGGGCAATTTTGAGAATTCAATTGACCTTGATCCATGTTTTTGGACTGTGGGAGGAAAGCGGAGAACCCGGAGGAAACCCACAGGACACTAGGAGAACCTGTTAACCACTAAGCCATTTTGCCCCCCGCCCCTATATATATATATATATATATATATATATATATATATATATATATATATATATATATATATATATATATATATATAAAAAACACATTCTTAAGAAGCAGGATATATTGGTGCAGCTCCCAGTCTTAACTAATGATCTATGAGCACAGAGCATTGGAGACGAGGCTCTGAGATGATGCTAGATGTTTCAGAAACCATCACACTCAACACGGCACACAGTCTTAACCATCTTGGGCCATGTGGACAGTGTTTAAACAGTCCTGTGTTTATACAGTGTGTGAAAGCTAAAATAATCAGCAGCTGGTTCTTAACCTTCTTTTTGTTCAGGTTCTCCTGCTGTGTCAGCATATTTAGATATTTCATCTCATAGCTCTCATTTCATTTCCATCCAATATCTTCCACTTTATCCTCTACTAGGGTCGCGGGGGGAGGGACGTTCCATCCAGGGGAGAACGTTTGTCTGAGATTTTATCAAAAAAGTGAAGTTCAGAATGGGGTGGTATGATGGCGAGTTTTAATGTTATCGCCTTGTCTGCATTGGTTTCCTCCAGGTTCCTCTCCCACACTCCAAATAAATGGATTCAAGGCAACTTGAATGCTTTAAATTGCCCCATATAGAGTGTAGTCTGTTCAATAGATTGTGTCCCGTCATACATTGGCGCACTGTCCTGGGTGTATCTGCCCAGTGCCTGAAACGTTCTCCACTGGATGGACATGGAGATAACTTTACAAAACTGAGAACGCAGTCCTGAAAAAAAAAAAAGGGAGAGAGAGAGAGGAAAAAGAGAACGATCATACAACAGACTGAACCCCCTGAGAATGACTGAAGAACCCCAACCACAGCAATAAACTATGGTTCTGTAAGACTGCTGTACTATGGCTATGACATAGATGCTGGACAGCGCCCTCTGCTGGATTTCCCATGTAATTTATTAAACATACAGCACTTAAACACAGGAGTGTGTCCTCCACATTGAACCCATCCATGCAGTAACACACAGATATGAGCACCCTGTACACAGAGCACAGGGTAAGGTGCCTTGTTCTAGGGCACTTGCACCAAAGTACTTGGTAAATCTTGGTAGAGAACTTGGGACTAGGACTCGAACCAGGGACAGGGTTGGTTCCTTTATCACAAACCTACGACTCTACAACTGTGGTTGGACTGGGATGATAACACTTTGGAAGGTTCTCCACATTTCCAGTTTGTTAAACCAAAAACAGCACCATCTACTGCAAGTGTATGTAATTACACATACTGTGAAAACACCCCCCCTCCAAGATGCATTTACAAAATATAACACTGTACAGTACAGTATTTAGCAGAGGGCTGTATCTAGGACGACACCCCCAGTGACTCCAATGAGGTCAAGTTCCTCACACAATGACTCAACACATCAGCTCATTAACATCATACATTAACTCCATCCACCCATCATCCTCCACTTTTATCCTCTACTGGGGGGGGGGTTCCCCTCATAATATATACACTGAATGTGTAACGACTCTATACTGCCACCTTCTGGACATACATCTAATCACGTCTTAAGACATCCATCCATTATCTTTCACTTTATCCTCTACTAGGGATGCATTTTGAGGAGAACGTTTCGGACGCTGGGCAGATACACCCAGGACAGTGGGGCAATCCATCCCGGACACACACACTCACACTATATGGGGCAATTTGGAGAATTCAATTGACCTTGATCCATGTTTTTGGACTGTGGGAGGAAACCGGAGAACCCAGAGGAAACCCACGTGGACACGGGGGGGGAACATGGAAATTCCACCCAGATTGGGATTCGAACCGGGAAACCCTAGTGCTGAAAGGAGAACATGCTAAACCACTAAGCCACCCCATACATTAACTGCAAAAGCTGAAACCCTGAGCGCAGCAGGACGCTCTAACGGCAGACGATGTCCCTGCTGCAGAGAGTTCTTATCACATTAAAGGTAATAAGACAGAAATCTGCAGCAGGATGTTGATGTCAGCAGGATAATGACAGTCCAGCCACAGAATGCTGAACTGTAATTGCTTCCTGCTGTAACCTCTGCTCACATTCCAGAGATGCGAGGAACACAGCACTCCCACGTCCCCCAAACTATTTCTGAATCACATCATGTTCAGAGGGGCGTCATGGTGGCTTAGTGGTTAACACATTCACCTCTCAGTGCTAGGGATTCCCGGTTTGAATCCCAATCTGGGTGGAGTTTCCACGCTCTCCCCGTGGGTTTCCTCCCACAGTCCAAAAACATGGATCAAGGTCAATTGAGTTCTCGAAATTGCCCCATAGAGTGTGAGTGAGTGTGTGTCCAGTGATAGATTGGTGTCCTGTCCAGGGTGTATCTGCCCGGCGCCCGAAATTTTCTCCCCTGGATGGGCATGGGGAACCCCACCGCTACCCTAATAGAGGACAAAGCGGAAGATGATGGATCATGTTCACACTCACAACCTGTTTATTACAAACTGATCACAGTGAGAATCCATCAGAATGAAAACTGTGGATAATCTGACGATTTTTTATTTATATATATATATATATATATATATATATATATATATATATATATATATATATATATATATATATATATATATATATATAAAGAAGCAGGAAACGGGTGCAGCTCCCAGTTTTTATCTAATGGCCTCTGATGCACAGAGCATTGGAGACGAGGCTCTGAGACATTTGGTGTTTCAGAACCATCACACTCAACACGGCACAGTCTTAGCAAACTCGGGCCATGTGCACAGTGTGTTTAAACAGTGTGTGAAACCTAAAATAATCCGCAGCTGGGTTCTCCTGCTGTGTCAGGATATTTGTTTGGACATTTTATGGCGCATCATGTCATAGCCCTCCTTTCATTTCTATCCTTTATCCTCCACTAGGGTTCTCCATGCCCATCCAGGGGAGAACATTTCGGGTGTTGGGCAGATACAGGGCACCAATCCATCACTGAACACACACTCTATATGGGACAATTTGGAAAATTCAATTGACCTTGATCCATGTTTTTTGACTGTGGGAGGAAACCGGAGAACCCGGAGGAAACCCACACGGACACGGGGAGACCGTGGAAATTCCACCCAGATTGGGATTCGAACCGCGAATCCCTAGCGCTGAGAGGAGAACATGCTAAACCACTAAACCGCTGTGCCGCCCAGCCATCCAAAAATGTATTCCAATTCCATTCACACTCTGCGGAAAGAATACCCATATCAAAGAAAACCCATGGCAGGGTGGCTGATCAACGAGAACAGGTTAAACACCTAAACGGAACTGTGAGACCTTTAATTCCATTACAAAACTCGGTTGGTTGTTTTTTTTTTAGTGGAATTTTGCGTGTTGTGTGGATTTGCTTCCAGTCCACATCTTTATCGACCTGCCTGTCGGGATGAAAGCCTCCAAATCTGACTGGACAATAGTCACACCCCCATCTGCTTGGAACATAGGAGGGATTTCATCCAGTGGCATCAGGTCGATTGATGTTGCTCATGTGTGAATTAAATAGTTAAAAAAAGAAGAACTAATTACCGTATTTTCCGGACTATAAGGCACACCATATTATAAGGCGCAGTCTGAATTACGGGGTCTATTTCTGTATTTGACACACGTATAAGGCGCACCGTACTATAAGGCGCAGTCCCAATTACGGACTATTTCTGTACGGTACTTATTCTGTACGGCACCGTATTATAGGGCACTTGCTAAAACATACGATCTACAAGAAAAGTAAAGGACGCAAAACGCTGATTTATAATTGAAGTTTATTCTACTACTTGACAAAACACATTTTTAATCACTCTTCTCCCACAAATCCATCAAAGTCCTCATATTCTGTGTCTGAATTACAAAGCAATTTCACTATCGAGCACTCCGGTGTTCCCTCTCATCAATGTCTGAGTCTGTCTCGTCGGCAGACGGCTGTTCAGCAACAATGCCGGCTTTCGCGAAAGCTCGGACAACAGTTACAGAAACCTTAGCCCAGGCATCCACAATCCATTCGCAGACGGCAGCGTAACTCGCCCGCCGCTGCCTCCTGAGTTTTAGTAAACATGTGTTCGCCGTCTATCATCCATTGCTCCCATGCCGCCCGCAACTTTACTTTAAATGCCCCGTTTACGCCAATGTCCAGCGGTTGGAGTTCTTTACTTCATCCTCCCGGAATGATGGCAAGCTCCGAATTAATGCAACTAATTTTGGTTCAGCGTACACTAAGTGTATAATGAATGACCATAAAGGTTATCTACCTAAAAAGCTTCACAAATTTGTGCAATTTTTTTTACACAATCTATGCTACACATTTTGCCCGTGTTTGAGATTTGTGTTTAATTGCTCTTGGGGCTACATGGATGCCTTAAACTCATACTGTAAATAAAACCTGACATTTATTGACCTGCTTAATAAAGACATGGGGGGGGGGATTATCAGATTCATCGATTAATAAAAATAAATAAATAAATAAATCAACCAACCGATTAATCGATTATCAAAATCGTTAGCTGCAGCTATAAATAAATGACAATAAAGGTTATCTACCTAATTGGTAGGATTGTGACGTCACTGGTGACCATTCCCACATGGAGACGTGGGTTCGGTTCTGTTTGAACTTTTATTTTATTGTTTTAACTAGGGTGATCAAATGTCCGTATTTCCCAGGACATGTCCTGTCCCAGGGTTTTTTTGTTTTTTTTAAGTGAGGAAATGTCCTGGTTTTTAAATGACCTTCATTGGACCATTAAATTTATAGACACTAGGGCTCACAACTGTCAGTACGCAAGGAACATGAATGCCATCTTCACTATCTTCATTCTCACATACTTCTAAATCCCATATATATATATATATGTATATGCGATTTAAATCTGGAAATTAAAGACATCTATGAAATAACGATAATGTATAAAATACGTGATTAAATTACCACATTCCTGGTGGTAATAGTGCTTATTGTGTTTCTGTGCGATTTGAATGACCAGTGCGTCTGAGGGTCTTTGTGCGCTGCCAGTTACGAACTCCTTAGTGAGTTACGAGTGGGTCTAAGTACTCATAAGTTAAATTTACATTACATTTGGTCATTTAGCAGACACTTATCCAAAGCGACTTACATGGTGAGCACAGGGTTAATCACAACATCCCTGGAGCAATGAGGGTTTAAGGGCTTTGCTCAAAGACCCACACTGGCAACTGGGATTTGTATCGCCGACCATCTGATTGATAACCCAACACCATAACCACTGAACTTTAAAAAAAAAAAAAAAAAAAATCAAGGACTTTTTTTTTTTCTTGGAACATGTGGCTCACACCACCTGCACTGTTACCTCTCCACTTGATGTTAACTGTTTACAACAAACAAACTCAGGGTTTACTTCATACCACTACTTGAACGTTTATTGTATCGTCCTGTATTTATTGTGATCCTTCAAGTTCAAGTTATTTATTTGTCGCGCCTTTTACAACAGTACATTGTCACAAAGCAGCTTTACAGAATGAAAAGCCTTTAAACCCCCAAAGAGCAAGCCGAAGCGACAGTGGCAAGAAAAAAACTCCCTTTTATGATGTTATTTAAGAAATAAACCTTGGGAGGACCAAGAATCAGTGGGGGACTCATCCTCCTTGAGCGACCAGGCAGCAAAAACAATGTAGAACAGACATGTACAGATATTAAACAAATGGAAAAACTCTTAACAACTAGAAAACTATATGAGTCCATTAGGGAGCATCCTGCAGGACCGCCAGTCCAATTAAAATTCAGGTTCCCTTGAGTTTGCACATGTGCACTTTATGTTGGTTGTGTAGCAGCTTGTTCTTTTGGAGAACGCTGTCTCCTTCCACATATACTGTACTTTATATTGTGGAATGACAAATAAAATACTTGCAACCCCCCCCCCCTTCCCCAGGTGTTCAAGGATTTTTTTCCCCCAAATGAAAACATGGTCACCCTAACTTATTTTAATTGTTTTTAACAGATCTTTCTGGCTCACCTGATCTTGTTGCCGGTCTTCATGCGGATCCACTGCGGGATCGGTCGGTTCTGCTTCTGCTTTTTGGCCAGAAAGCGTTTAATCCTGAAGGTTTTGTGCGAAGCCTGAAACACAACGCCATCATTAGAATAGAAAGCCTATATTGTCATCATACCACACATACACAATATACATCATACAACGAGATTTAGGCTCCTCCTTAAAGTGCACACGGCACTTTATACATAAACACAAAAAAATATATAAAAAACATTAAGAAAACTGTGCAAATAGACACGTGACGTGAAAACAATAACGAGCCAATCAGTGTTTCCCGTTTAATATTGTGACCAGTTTAAAGTCAATAGTATGTCACTACATTTAAATAAATAATAATCATCTAAACAACGTTTAAAAAGCTAAAACGTCACTGAGATCAAACGGCGTGTTAATGAGCCGCCGCTGAGAGCGTAACGTCATCGTTTAAACGCGTTTACAGCCTCGTCGGTCTGTAATGTCGGCGACGCGGCGTCGCTCGGAGCTCATAGTCACTCGCAGGGCGTTATAAGCGCTCATGAGGCGCTCGTTCGGCAGGATGGTTCAGGATGAAGGCTCACCATCTCAGACGCGCAGTCCTCTCACCACAATGGCGCCGGTCGAAGAGAAGGAAGCGAGGGGGGTCACGCCGTGATGTGTTTCCGCTCCGAAGGGGCGGGAACTGGTGCGAGGGGCGACACCACAGCGGCCTCTGGCGGTGACAAACTGCACAGGTCGTTTAAAGCCGCCAAAACGGGAGTCCAGGAGGTGGCAGTCAGATGCTTTAATCCAGGTCTGGGAGGAGATCCCTCAGGAGACCATCCACCACCTCCTCATCAGGAGCACGCCCAGGCGGTGTAGGGAGGTCGTACAGGCACGTGGAGGCAATCCTGAGTCTCATTTTGACTCGTTGTCAATGTCCAATGTCCTTAAGGATGTAATGTCCTTAAAACGATAGATAGATAGAATACTTTATTCACCCCGAGGGAAATTTAGCAGCCAGCAGCAATAACAGTACAATGGTATGTATATATATATATATATATATATATATATATATATATATATATATATATATATATATATATATATATAGCGGCACGGTGGTTTAGTGGTTTGGCATGTTCTCCTCTCAGCGCTAGGGATTCCCAGTTCGAATCCCCAGCTGGGTGGAGTTTGCATGTTCTCCCCGTGTCTGTGTGGGTTTCCTCCGGGTTCTCCGGTTTCCTCCCACAGTCCAAAAACATGGATCAAGTCAATTGAATTCTCAAAATTGCCCCATATAGAGTGTGTTTGTGTGAGTGAGTGTGTGTCTAGTGATAGATTGGCGCCCTGTCCTGGGTCTATCTGCCCAGCGCCGAAACGTCCCCCCCCCCCCCCCCCCCCCCCAATAGAGGATAAAGCGGAAGATGATAGATGGATGGATTTATATATATTTACAATTTACCATTATAAAGTGTCAAGTGTGTGTAGTAGTATCATAACTAAAAGTCACACTTATTTTCACTTTTAGTTATGATACTACTACACACACGTGACATTTTATAATTGTAAATAAAAAAAAAAAAAAAAAAAAAAAAAAAAAAAAAAAAATATATATATATATATATATATATATATATATATATATATATATATATATATATATATATAATTCCCTCTTTTTTATTGTACTGTTATTGCTACTGGCTGCTAAATTTCCTTCGGGATGAATAAAGTATTCTATCTATCTATCGTTTTAAGGACATTACATCAAAGTTGGATCAGCCTGTAGTGTGTTTTTGCACTTTAATTTTGGGTGTGACTCCAAATCCAGGCCTCCATTGGTTAATAAATTTGATTTTCATTGATGATTTTTGTGTGATTTTGTTTTCGGCACATTCAACTTTGTACAGAACAAAGTATTCAATCAGAATATTTCATTCATTCACATCTAGGATGTGTTGAGTGTTCCCTTTATTTTTTGAGCAGTGTATATTAGAATTCTCTGATCATTTATTAAGAGATGGCACGGTGGTTTAGTAGGTTAGCATGTTCTCCTCTCAGCACTAAAGATTACCGGTTTGAATCCCAATCTGGGTGGAGTTTGCATGTTCTCCCCGTGTCCGTGTGGGTTTCCTCCGGGTTCTCCGGTTTCCTCCCACAGTCCAAAAACATGGATCAAGGTCAATTGAGTTCTCCAAATTGCCCCATATAGAGTGTGTGTGTGTGAATGTGTGTCCAGTGATAGATTGCCCCCCTGTCCTGGGTGTATCTGCCCAGCACCCGAAACGCTCTCTCCTGGATGGGCACCACCCCCCACCCTGCAACCCTAAAAGAGGATAAAGCAGAAGATAATGGATGGATGGGTCTGAGGCGGCACAGTGGCTTAGTGGTTTAACATGTTCTCCTCTCGGCACTGGGGATTCCCAGTTCGAATCCCAATCTGGGTGGAGTTTGCATGTTCTCCCCATGTCCGCGTGGTTTTCCTCTGGGTTCTCCGGTTTCCTCCCACAGTCCAAAAACATGGATCGAGGTCAATGGATGGATGGATGGATGGGTTCATGGGTCTGAGGCGGCACAGTGGCTTAGCATGTTCTCCTCTCAGCACTAGGGATTCCCCGATCAAATCCCAATCTGGGTGGAGTTTGCATGTTCTCCCCATGGGTTTCCTCTGGGTTCCTCCCATAGTCCAAAAACATGGATCAAGGTCAATTGAATTCTCCAAATTGCCCCATATAGAGTGTGTGAGTGAGTGTGTGTTCAGTGATAGATTGCTCCCCTGTCCTGGGTGTATCTGCTCAGCGCCCGAAATGTTCTTCCCAGGACCCCCCCCCCGACCCTAATAGAGGATAAAGCGGAAGATAATGGATGGAATTAAACCCACAATAACAGTCAGAGTTTTCAGAGTGTAAAGCTTTATTGCAAAAATAGAGAAGGTCACTTCAGATTTTCAGCAGGTTTTAGTTTTACAGTTAGTCCAAACGAATGTTCAGATAATCATACAAACGTGAAAAGCTAATTTGGCAAATGAAACAGCTTCAACATGTGGAATAACAATATGCATGTTATAACAGAAAAAAGCTGGTGATCTTTAAAGGTGAAAGCATGTGATGACGGATTTTCTACGATGCAGCAGAACAGAATTAAGGTCACTTTGAGCCTCGGAGCTCAGCTGTACTTCAGAGAAACAGGAATCCAGATGTTGCCGTTGCCTTAAATTCTGCACCTGCAGCTGGAGAGGCCTCATGCAGGCGCCGTGAGGGCGTCGCCGTGAGCGGCGTGTTCTGCGGTCCAGCCCGGATGCTTTACCGGGTCAGAACCCATCCCTGACCTTAATGATCCGCCTCGTTTCCTCTGTGCGTGTGGTAGAACCTCAGTCGGCCTTTTTATCCGCAGCATGATCCTCTCCACCTGCTGGACCCTTATTGCGGCTCCGGGCCCCTGGCTGGTATAACTGAATGGCGGGTCGATCCTGAAGGAACCAAAATTAGTTTTTCTTAAAGAAAAATCTGACATGATTATAATCACAAATCCATCCATTATCTTCCACTTTATCCTCTATTAGGGTTGCGGGGTGGGGGGGTGGGGGTTCCCCATGCCCATCCAGGGGAGAACGTTTCGGGCGCTGGGCAGATACACCCAGGACAGGGGGGCAATCTGTCACTGAACACACACTCACTCACACACTCTATATGGGGCAATTTGGAGAATTGAATTCACCTTGATCCATGTTTTTGGGACTGTGGGAGGAAACCAAAGAACCCGGAGGAAACCCACGAGGACACGGGGAGAACATGCAAACTCCACCCAGATGGGGATTCGAATAATCACAAAATACATTTCAGCTTAACAGGTCCTTCTCAAGGTCAGTTAAATTCCCCAAATTGCCCCATATAGAGTGTGTGTGTGAGTGTGTGTCCAGGGATGGATTGCCCTTCTGTCCTGGGTGTATCTGCCCAGCGCCTGACGTTCTCCCCCTGGATGGGCATGGGGACCTCCGGTTTCCTCCCACAGTCGAAAAACATGGTTCAAGGTCAATTGAATTCTCCAAATTGCCCCATATAGAGTGTTTGTGTGAGTGAGTGTGTGTTCAGTGATAGATTGCCCCCCCTGTCCTGGATGTATCTGCCCAGCGTCAGAAATGTTCTCCCCTGGATGGGCATGGGGAACCCCCCTTCCCCCACGAACATAATAGAGGATAAAGCAGAAGATAATGGATGAATGGGTCTGAGGCAGCACGGTGGTTTAGCATGTTCTCCTCTCAATGCTAGAAATTCCCGGTTCGAATTAATGTCTGCCGCCTTCACGGTCACACAGCCACTTCCGTTACACTTACAAACACTTCCTGTTCGACGGCATGTGAGGGTTTTAGCGCCATCTAGTGGTTTCATTCAATAATTGTTTTTTTTTATCAGCAATGAATCATTAGATATTTTAATTCATTCATGTATGTATTTATTATCCATCCATCTTCCGCTTTATCCTCTATTAGGGTCGCGGGGGGGGGTTCCCCATGCCCATCAGATGGAGAACGTTTCGGGCACTAGGCAGATACACCCAGGAGACACTCAATCACACAGACATACTCTATATGGGGCAATTTGGAGAACTCAATTGACTTGATCCATGTTTTTGGACTGTGGGAGGAAACAGGAGAACCTGGAGGAAACCCATGTGGACACGGGGAGAACATGCAAACTACACCCAGATGGGCATTCCAACCGGGAATCACTAGCGCTGAGAGGAGAACATGCTAAACCACTAAGACATCGTGCCACCTATTATTATTATAGGTTTAGCATGTTCTCCTCTCAGCACTATGGATTCTCGGTTCGGATGCCAATTTGGGTGGAGTTTGCATGTTCTCCCTGTGTCCGTGTGGGTTTCCTCCGGGTTCTCCGGCTTCCTCCCTCAGTCCAAAAACATGGATCAAGGTCAGTTGAGTTCTCCAAACAGCCCCATACAGAGTGTGTGTGTGTGAGTGAGTGTGTCCAGTGATAGATTGCCCCCCCAGTCCTGGTTGCATCTGCCCAGCACCCGAAACTTTCTCCCATGGATGGGCATGAACGAACCTAGTAGAGGATGAAGCAGAAGATGGATGGATGGCTCTGAAGCTGTAATTATGTAATAATGAGACTAAAGGTGAACGAACTGAAGTGACCAACCTTATTCCTCAAGCGATCCTTTTTAACGTTCTCGTCCTTTTTGTTCTCTTTGGAGGACTTGTCATGGTGCCCGTCTCCCGAATTCTCGCTCTTCCTCTTCTCCCAAACGGATTCCTTGTCCTTCTTCCAGTCGTCGTCTCTCTTTCGGTAAACGATTTCGGCGTCTTGTCGTTCACGCCACCTCCGCCGCTCCTCGTCCTGCCGTTTGATTCGTTCCTTTTCTTTCTGCCGCCGCTCTCGCTCGCGTTCTCGCTCTCGGTCGGGATCGCGATCCCGGTGTTCCTTGCGTCCGTCTTCCTCCAGTCTGTGTGAAAGAAGGCATCATCTTAATATCAGGGTGGCACGGTGGCTTAGTGGTTTAGCATGTTCTCCCCTCAGTGCTAGGGACTCCAGGTTTGAATCCCAATCTGGATGGAGTTTCCATGTCCTCCCCGTGTCCGTGTGGGTTTCCTCCGGGTTCTCCGGTTTCCTCCCACAGTCCAAAAAAACCCCCTGTCGTGGGTGTATCTGCCCAGCGCCCGAAACGTTCTCCCCTGGATCGGCATGGGGAACCTCCCCCCCCACTAATAGTGGATAAAGTGGAAGATAATGGATAGATGGATTATTATAACTGTGCTGCCATCATGTGGTCAGGCGTAATTACATTTAAAAGTTAGTTATTTATTTATTCTGACAGAAGGGCGGCATGGTGGCTTAGTGGTTTGGCATGTTCTCCTCTCAGCACTAGGGATTCCCGGTTTGAATCCCAATCTGGGTGGAGTTTGCATGTTCTCTCCGTGTCCGTGTGGGTTTCCTCCCGTAGTCCATAAAAACATGGATTCAAGGTCAATTGAGTTCTCCAAATTGCCCCATATAGAGTGTGTTTGTGTGAGTGAGTGTGTCCAGTGATAGATTGCCCCCTGTCATACATGGGTGTATCTGCCCAGTGCCCGAAACGTTCTCCCCTGGATGGGCATGGGGAACCCCCCCCCCCGCGACACTGATAAGAGGATAAAGCGGAAGATGGATGGATTTTAATATCATTTTCATAATGATATGCACTAATTGACACATTGAACGTCTATTTTTTTTATATATCACGCCGTGTGCACTTTAAGGAGGAGCTTAAATCTGATGTATACCGTGTATGTGGTGTATAATGACAATAAAGGCTTTCTTTCTTTCTACAACGAGCACCTACAGTGCAATCATCAAGAAACAACGGCGACATTTATAAAGCAACACTACGAATAACAGACGAGTTAAAACCACACAGATGTGGATTACTTTCTGGTCTTGTCCTCTCTGTGGTCGCAGTTCGGGCGCTTCTTCATGTCTGCCCCCCCGCGCTCGTCCTTGGTTTTCTCCCGATCCGGTTTCCGGAGCTTCTCTTTGGGTTTTTCAGAATCACCGTTCTCTGCTTTTTTCAAGAGCTGCGGAAATAAATTGCTTTCAGTCATCACAAAATCCACCCATCCATCTATTATCATCCGCTTTATCCTCTACTAAGGTCACAGGGGGTGGGGGGCTGGGGGAAGGGTACCAATTACTGGACACACACTCGCACACACTCTATATGGGGCAATTTGAAGAATTCAATTGACCTTGATCCATGTTTTTGGACTGTGGGAGGAAACCGGAGAACCCGGAGGAAACCCATGCGGACACGGGAAGAACATGGAAACTCCCATTTTGGGATTCAAACCGGGAATCCCCAGCACTGAGAGGAGAACATGCTAAACCACTTACCCACCCCTTCTGTTAGAAGAAATAAATTAATAGCTTTGAAATGTAATTCCGCCTGACCACCATTATAATAAACCATCCATTTTCATGCACTTTATCCTCTATTAGGGTCGGTGGTGGTGGTGGGGGGGTTCCCATGCCCCAAATATCCATCCATTATCTTGGGGGGGATGGGGGGGGCCTCCCCCCATCTCATCCGGAGGAGAACGTTTTGAGAACCCGGCAGATAAACCACACTGGACAGGGGGGGCAATCCCCTAAAACCAATATTATAAAATGTGAGTGAGAGCCTAACCTAGTGAGAGCTGCAATGCTACATGCACTTCATGATGAATAAACCCTTTAACAGCAGTGGCGCCTAGTGGTTTAGCCTGTTCTCTCGTCAAGCGCTAGGATTCCCAACGTTTTCCAATCCCCAATCTGGTGAGCTTTCCATGTTTCTTCCCGTGTCACCGCGTGGGTTTTTTCCTCTGGGTTCTCCCGTTTCCCCCTCCACAGTCCCAAAAATCAAGGTCAATTGAATTCCTCCAAAATTGCCCCCATATACATTGTGTCCTGTGTGTTGTGCCCAGCGATAGATTGGTGTCGCTGTCCTGGGTTATCTGGTCCAGCGCCTCCGAACAACCCTTCTCACCTTGCTGGGATGGATAAAGCAGAAAATAATGTTGCATTGTTACCTTGATATTTGGCTGCTCCCATCATGTCGGTCAGGCGTTCCTTGTCCTTCTAAAATGGGCCTTGTCTGCTCTGACTTTAAGGGCAGCTCGGCTTCCTTTCGCGCTTCTAGCATGTTTATCCTCTCCGTTCTATGCCACTTGCGGCAAGCTGCATCATCACGCATTCTAACGTTTCCTCTCCATGCTCTCTGCGTTCCACATGGGTTTTCTTCCGCTCCGGGTTCTCCGATTTCCTCTCTTACAGTCTCTGTAAAGATGATACAAGGTCACGTTAGTATCCATCCATTATTCCTGCATATTATCTATTAGGGTCGCGGCGTGGGTGGGGGGTTCAGTGATAGATTGTCCTCCTATCCCTGGAGAACGTTCTCGGGCGCAGCGGCAGATACGTTCTCCCCTGGACAGGGCTGGGACAATCTTCACTGGACAACACCATGATTAGACACATCTATATGGGGCTAATTGGAGAACCCAAAGCGATCCCATAAACTCGCGCGAAGAGCTCAACGTCCGGCTAAACCTCGACCGTCATTTTGAAGACATAGCCATCGAAGCGATCCCTGAACAGAACCACGTCGTCTTGGTTTTTGAAGTTCAGGTAAGCTCTGGAGAACAGATGAGGGAACAGGCTGCAACAGAACACACGCCTTTATCAGTTTCCACAGTAGGGGTGCAGAAATTGTTTTTTTTTCGATGAATCGCGATTCGTAGTCCAGACGATTCGGAATCGATTCAAAATGTCCAAGAATTTGATTTAAAAAAAAATTCATTTTTTTAAAGTTTTTTTTATTTCTTGGCACCCCTCCCCCCCCCCCCCAAAAAAAATCTATTCTGAATCGAATCGTGAACACAAAAACTGGAATCGAATCGAATCACCAGACACTGAGAGATTCGCACCCCTATCCCACAGCCCACGTCCACGTGTGCGACCCTCGGGGTAAAGAACCACAGACCTGGTGTCACTGGAGAAGAACTCCAGATAATCCACATCTGGCAGCGGCTGCAACTGTTCCTCGAGGTCCTCTTTAGTCAGACTGGGAGGAAGGCGTCGGATAATAATCTGATTATAGAAAAAAAACACACACAAAAAAGATGGACGTCTTCTCCTGCAGTGGCACGGTGGCTTAGTGGTTTAGTATGTTCTCCTCTCAGCGCTAGAGATTCCCGGTTCGAATCCCAATCTGGGTGGAGTTTGCATGTTCTCCCCGTGTCCGCGTGGGTTTCCTCCGGGTTCCTCCCACAGTCCAAAAACATGGATCAAGGTCAATTGAATTCTCCAAATTGCCCCATATAGTGTGTGTCTGTGTGTGCCCAGCCATAGATTGCCCACTTGTCCTGGGTGTATCTGCCCAGTGCCCGAAACATTCTCCCCTGGATGGGCATGGGGAACCCCCCCCCCGCCACAACCCTAATAGAGGATTAAGTGGAAAATAATGAATGAATAAATTTATATATATATATATATATATATATATATATATATATATATATATATATATATAGGGGGCAAAATGGCTTAGTGGTTAACAGGTTCTCCCAGTGTCCCGTGGGTTTCCTCCGGGTTCTCCGCTTTCCTCCCACAGTCCAAAAACATGGATCAAGGTCAATTGAATTCTCCAAATTGCCCCATATAGTGTGTGTCTGTGTGTGCCCAGCCATAGATTGCCCACTTGTCCTGGGTGTATCTGCCCAGTGCCCGAAACATTCTCCCCTGGATGGGCATGGGGAACACCCCCCCCCCCCCCCCGCCGCAACCCTAATAGAGGATTAAGTGGAAAATAATGAATGAATAAATTTATATATATATATATATATATATAGGGGGCAAAATGGCTTAGTGGTTAACAGGTTCTCCCAGTGTCCCGTGGGTTTCCTCCGGGTTCTCCGCTTTCCTCCCACAGTCCAAAAACATGGATCATGAAACATGAATTCTCCAAATTGCCCCATATAGAGTGTGTTTGTGTGTGTTCAGTGATAGTTTGCCCCCT
The DNA here is from genome assembly GCA_019802505.1 of Corydoras sp. C115. Classification (NCBI taxonomy): domain Eukaryota; kingdom Metazoa; phylum Chordata; class Actinopteri; order Siluriformes; family Callichthyidae; genus Corydoras; species Corydoras sp. C115. The sequence continues at coordinate 378,613 of JAFMOC010000299.1, forward strand.
TGTCCTGGGTGTACAGTATGCCCTGGGTGTACAGCCCAGCGCCCGAAACGTTCTCCCCTGGATGGGCATGGGGAACCTAATAGAGGATATAGTGGAAGTTAATGGATGGATGTATAAAGTATCTTTAAGTGCAGAACTACAAATCCCATGTTTGAAGGCAAATCTTTAGCTCGTTGGCTAAAGCTAGCGACTTCTCGTTGGCCCGTTGGCCCTACAATAGTTGTTCGTTCCACACGCTATAAGTGATGTTGAGTACAGATTATGTATTTATTAATAATAATTGAGTGTAAATCGTTGTATTGTGAGTGTTATAAAGTGAATGTTGATGGAGGTGGAACCCGGGCGGCGTCGTGCTAACGGCTACCTTCGTCATGACGTCCCTCTTCTCTTTGTTCGTCCTCTCGGCTCTGTCGTCCTCACACTTCAGGTCCGCTCTCTTTTCTCGGGGTCGAACGTTCTCTTTGTCCTCCTTCATTTTTCTGTCAAAAAAGTTCTAAAAGAAACTTCTACTTTTCATTCGAACGCGTCGCATCAGATAAGCGGCTCTGCACGTCGCTGACCACTAGAGGGCGCGGCTGGCTCACAATTTGATATGATTGGCTGTCGCCAAAAAAATAACAAATTGACGTCACGCACAAAAATGGGAAATTCGAAAATATTCTTTCATTCATTATCTTCCGCTTTATCCTCTATTAGGGGGGGGGTTCCCATGCCCATCCAGGGGAGAACGTTTCGGGCGCTGGGCAGATACACCCAGGACAGGGGGCAATCTATCACTGTATACACACACACACACACACACACACACACACACACACACACACACACACTATATGGGGCAATTTGGATTCACCTTGAATCCATGTTTTTGGACTGTGGGAGGAAACCGGAGGGACACTAGGAGAACATGCTAACCACTAAGCCATTTTGCCTCCTATATATATATTGATTCATTCATTCATTATTTTCCACTTAATCCTCTAATAGGGTTGCCGGAAGGGGGGGGGGGTCCCCATGCCCATCCAGGGGAGAACGTTTCAGGCGCTGGGCAGATACACCCAGGACAGGGCACCAATCTATCACTGGACACACACTCACTCACACACACACACTCTGTATTGGGCAGTTTGGAGAACTCAACTGACCTTGATCCATGTTTTTGGACTGAGGGAGGAAGCCGGAGAACCCGGAGGAAACCCACACGGACACGGGGAGAACATGCAAACTCCACCCAGATTGGGATCCGAGCCGAGAATCCCTAGTGCTGAGAGAACATGCTAAACCTATAATAATAATAATAATAATAATAATAATAATAATAATAATAATAATAATAGGTGGCACGATGTCTTAGTGGTTTAGCATGTTCTTCTCTCAGCCCTAGTGATTCCCGGTTGGAATCCCCATCTGTGTGTAGTTTGCATGTGCTCCCCGTGTCCACATGGGTTTCCTCCGTGTTCTCCTGTTTCCTCCCACAGTCCAAAAACATGGATCAAGTCAATTGAGTTCTCCAAATTGCCCCATACAGAGTATGTCTGTGTGATTGAGTGTCTCCTGGGTGTATCTGCCCAGCGCCCGAAACGTTCTCCATCTGATGGGCATGGGGAACCCCCCCCGCGACCCTAATAGAGGATAAAGCGGAAGATAATGGATGGATGGATAATAAATACATACATGAATGAGTTAAAATATCTAATGATTCATTGCTGATAAAAAAAAACAATTATTGAATGAAACCACCAGATGGCGCTAAAACCCTCACATGCCGTCGAACAGGAAGTGTTTGTAAGTGTAACGGAAGTGGCTGTGTGACCGTGAAGGCGGCAGACATTAATGTTAAATCGTTAATGTTGTTGTTAATTAAAGTGGAGGCTCATTAAAGACCCGCTGCAGCATGTGGTACGAGATTCTGCCCGGATTCGCCATCATGACCGGCTGCCTGATCTTCCCGGGCATCGCAACCACCTACATCCACAGGTTCACCAACGGGGGGAAGGTGAGCACTATAGAACACTATAACAATTATAGAACATCTATAGAACATATAACATCCACAGGTTCACCAACGGGGGGAAGGTGAGCACTATAGAACACTATAACAATTATAGAACATCTATAGAACATATAACATCCACAGGTTCACCAACGGGGGGAAGGTGAGCACTATAGAACACTATAACAATTATAGAACATCTATAGAACATATAACATCCACAGGTTCACCAACGGGGGCACGGTGAGCACTATAGAACACTAACAATTATAGAACATCTATAGAACATATAACATCCACAGGTTCACCAACGGGGGGAAGGTGAGCACTATAGAACACTATAACAATTATAGAACATCTATAGAACATATAACATCCACAGGTTCACCAACGGGGGCACGGTGAGCACTATAGAACACTAACAATTATAGAACATCTATAGAACATATAACATCCACAGGTTCACCAACGGGGGGAAGGTGAGCACTATAGAACACTATAACAATTATAGAACATCTATAGAACATATAACATCCACAGGTTCACCAACGGGGGGAAGGTGAGCACTATAGAACACTATAACAATTATAGAACATCTATAGAACATATAACATCCACAGGTTCACCAACGGGGGCACGGTGAGCACTATAGAACACTAACAATTATAGAACATCTATAGAACATATAACATCCACAGGTTCACCAACGGGGGCAAGGTGAGCACTATAGAACACTAACAATTATAGAACATCTATAGAACATATAACATCCACAGGTTCACCAACGGGGGGAAGGTGAGCACTATAGAACACTATAACAATTATAGAACATCTATAGAACATATAACATCCACAGGTTCACCAACGGGGGCACGGTGAGCACTATAGAACACTAACAATTATAGAACATCTATAGAACATATAACATCCACAGGTTCACCAACGGGGGAAGGTGAGCACTATAGAACACTATAACAATTATAGAACATCTATAGAACATATAACATCCACAGGTTCACCAACGGGGGGAAGGTGAGCACTATAGAACACTATAACAATTATAGAACATCTATAGAACATATAACATCCACAGGTTCACCAACGGGGGCACGGTGAGCACTACAGAACACTAACAATTATAGAACATCTATAGAACATATAACATCCACAGGTTCACCAACGGGGGCAAGGTGAGCACTATAGAACACTAACAATTATAGAACATCTATAGAACATATAACATCCACAGGTTCACCAACGGGGGGAAGGTGAGCACTATAGAACACTATAACAATTATAGAACATCTATAGAACATATAACATCCACAGGTTCACCAACGGGGGCACGGTGAGCACTATAGAACACTAACAATTATAGAACATCTATAGAACATATAACATCCACAGGTTCACCAACGGGGGCAAGGTGAGCACTATAGAACACCTATAGAACAAATATATAACATCCATAGAACATATAACATCCACAGGTTCACCTAACGGGGGCAAGGTGAGCACTATAGAAAACTATATATAACAATTATAGAACATCTGTAGAACATCTATAGAACATATAACATCCACAGGTTCACCAATGGGGGCACGTTGAGCGCTATAGAACACCTATAGAACAAATATATAACATCCATAGAACATATAACATCCACAGGTTCACCAACGGGGGCACGGTGAGCACTATAGAACACCTATATATAACAATTATATAACATCTATAGAACATATAACATCCACAGGTTCACCAATGGGGGCAAGGTGAGCACATCTATAACACTATATAACAATTATAGAACATCTATAGAACATATAACATCCACAGGTTCACCTAACGGGGGCAAGGTAGGCACTATAGAACACTATATATAACAATTATAGAACATCTATAGAACATATAACATCCACAGGTTCACCAATGGGGGCACGGTGAGCGCTATAGAACACCTATAGAACAAATATATAACATCCATAGAACATATAACATCCACAGGTTCACCAACGAGGACACGGTGAGCACTATAGAACACCTATATATAACAATTATAGAACATCTATAGAACATATAACATACACAGGTTCACCAACGGGGGCACGGTGAGCACTATAGAACACCTATAGAAGAAATATAGAACATCTATATACCATATAACACTCTATAGAACATTTATAGAACATCTATATACCATATAATACTCTAAGAATTATAAAGCTTAATAACACTATATAACATTTATATGACATTTATAAAGCTTATAACACTTTATATACCATGTTTATAACAACTTATAACAACTTTATAATAAATTTATAACATTTATACAGCTTATGACACTTTATATACCATGTTTATAACAACTTATAACAACTTTATAATAAATTTATAACATTTATACAGCTTATGACACTTTATATGTTTATGATTTATAAGTATATGATTTGTCTCGTGATTTGTCTCGTGATTTGTCTCGTGTTTTGTCTCGTGATTGGTCTTGTGAATCGTTTCATGACTCGTTTCTTGATTCGTTTTGTGATTGGTCTCGTGAATTGTTTTTTGAATCGTCTCGTGATTGGACTTGTGAATCGTTTCATGATTCGTCTCGTGACTCGTTTTGTGACTCGTTTTGTGACTCGTCTCGTGATTCGTCTCGTGATTCGTCTCGTGATTCGTCTCGTGACTCGTCTCGTGACTCGTCTCGTGACTCGTCTCGTGACTCGTCTCGTGACTCGTCTCGTGATTCGTTTACGTGATTCGTTACGTGATTGGTCTCGTGATTCGTTTCGTGATTGGTCTCGTGACTCGTTTCGTGACTGGTATCGTGACTCGTCTCGTGATTGGTCTCGTGATTCGTTTACGTGACTCGTCTCGTGATTCGTTTACGTGACTCGTCTCGTGATTGGTCTCGTGATTGGTCTCGTGATTCGTCTACGTGATTCGTCTCGTGATTCATCTCGTAACTTGTCTCGTGACTTGTCTCGTGATTCGTCTACGTGATTCGTCTCGTGACTCGTCTCGTGATTCATTTACGTGATTCGTTTCATGATTGGTCTCATGACTGGTCTCGTGATTCGTCTTGTGACTCGTCTCATGACTCGTCTCGTGATTCGTTTACATGACTCGTCTGGTGATTGGTCTCGTGATTCATTTACGTGATTGGTCTCGTGATTCGTTTACGTGACCTGTCTCGTGATTCGTTTACGCGACTTGTCTCGTGATTCGTTTACGTGACTCGTCTACGTGATTTGTCTCGTGATTGGTCTCGTGATTCGTTTACGTGATTCGTTTCATGATTGGTCTCGTGACTCGTCTCATGACTCGTCTCGTGATTCGTTTACATGACTCGTCTCGTGATTGGTCTCGTGATTGGTCTCATGATTTGTTTACGTGATTCGGCTCGTGATTCGTTTACATGACTCGTCTCGTGATTCGTTTACATGACTCGTCTCGTGATTGGTCTCGTGATTTGTTTACGTGATTCGGCTCGTGATTCGTTTACGTGATTGGTCGCGTGACTCGTCTCATGACTCGTCTCGTGTTTGTAGGAGAAGCGAATTGCCCGTGTTCCGTATCAGTGGTATTTAATGGAGAGAGATAAGCGAGTCTCAGGAACAGGGCAGTATTATGAATCAAAGGTACGATTTTATAGAATTCTTATTTTAATGCAGAAATTCTTTGTTTTATTAATAAATCAGTAACGCAACGTTCTAACGAAGTCTTATTGTTTTCTTTCATCTGCAGGGACTGGAGAACATCCACTGAAGTGCTGCCGTGTCCCGTTCGTTAGTGTTGAACTGTGTCCATAAATAATTTATACAGAAAAGCGGCTTCAGTAAAGTTCTGTTCATGTTCTGACCCGAAAAAGCGGCCTCTGTCTTTATCTGTCCTGTGATCGTCCTTTAAAACATCCAGGTTCTAAAGCATCCATCCATCATCTTCTGCTTTATCCTCTATTAGGGTCGCGGGGGGGGGTTCCCCATGCTCATCCAGGGGAGAACGTTTCGGGCGCTGGGCAGATACACCCAGGACAGGGGGGCAATCTATCACTGAACACACACACACACTCTATATGGGGCAATTTGGAGACTTCAATTCACCTTGATCCATGTTTTTGGACTGTGGGAGGAAACTGGAGAACCCGGAGGAAACCCACATGGACACGGGGAGAACATGCAAACTCCACCCAGATTGGGATTCGAACCGGGAATCCCTAGTGCTGAGAGGAGAACATGCTAAACCACTAAGACACAGTGCCACCTGTTCTGAAGCCGTCTCTTCTTGATTTGCTTTAAAGGGACGATAAGTGGTGTGGCCGGCACTGTGGCGTAGTGGTTGGCATGTTCTCCTTGGCGTCTCTGTCGCTATATTTAGCGACTAATTAAAAAAAAATCGACAAGTGACAAGGGCGGCACGGTGGTTTAGCATGTTCTCCTCTCAGCACTAGGGATTCCCGGTTCGAATCCCAATCTGGGTGGAGTTTGCATGTTCTCCCCGTGTCTGTGTGGGTTTCCTCCGGGTTCTCCGGTTTCCTCCCACAGTCCAAAAACATGGATCAAGGGCAATTGAATTCTCCAAATTGCCCCATATAGAGTGTGTGAGTGAATGTGTGTTCAGTGATAGATTGCCCCCCTGTCCTGGGTGTATCTACCCAGCGCCCGAAACGTTCTCCCCTGGATGGGCATGGGAACCCCCCCCTCCCCACGTCCCTAATAGAGGATAAAGTGGAATGGATGGATGGACTAGTGCCTTGTTGTGGTGTTATTGAGACTTTTGGAGACTCTGAGATGAACACATGCTCTTCAGTGACTGTCCTCAGCGTGAGCCCCGTCCCACAACACTCACACTGCAAATGAGCTGCGCATGCGCAGAGCGCCACCCACTGACCCCGCCCTGTGTCTTCATTCAGACGCGAAAAGAAATAAATTATACATTTAACTAAAAATTCAATTATAACTCGCACAGTCCGTCACCTCATTCACCATACAGCCGTCACGCAGCTCGTTCCTCAGGTCAGCTGATCATAGCGCCCGGATACAGGAGGAGGGATGAACGGAGACGGAGACTCATTTGCATTGCATTTGGTCATTTATCAGACGCTTTTATCCAAAGCGACTTACAAGGTGAGCACAGGGTTAATCACAGCGCCCCCTGGAGCAATGAGGGTTAAGGGTCTTGCTCAAGGACCCACACTGGTAACTTCAGTGGACCTGGGATTCGAACCACCAACCTTCAGATTGAGAGCCCAACACCCTGACCACTGAGCTACTGCTCCCTCATAACATTTATCGATACTACAAAAAAAATAATAAAAAAAATATTTCTTCAAAGCTTTAAAGTCATGACGTCATGTTGAGAAGTGTTGGAATTTATTGAACATAAAAAGACATTAATTGCATTATTTTATCCTGTTTAAGATAAGATCGACCTTATTTGGCTGTTTCAGTTCATCCAGGGGAGAACGTTTCGGGCGCTGGGCAGATAGACCCAGGACAGAGGGGCAATCCATCGCTGAACACACACTCACACACACCGACACACTCCATATGGGGCAATTTGGAGAATTCAATTGGCCTTGATCCATGTTTTTGGACTGTGGGAGGAAACCGGAGAACCCGGAGGAAACCCATGTGGACACGGGGAGAACATGCAAACTCCACCCAGATTGAGATTCAAACCGGGAATCCCTAGTGCTGAGGAGAACATGCTAAACCACTAAGCCACCGTGCCACCCCTCTGAAGAGGATTATTTTACAAAAACTGTTGTTGGGTGTCACAGTGTCTTAGTGGTTTAGCATGTTCTCCTCAGCGCTAGGGTTTCCTGGTTCGAATCCCAATTTGGGTGGAGTTTCCATGTTCTCCCCGTGTCAATCGAGTTCTCCAAATTGAGAGTGTGTGTGTCCAGTGATAGATTGCCCCCCCTGTCCTGGGTGTATCTGCCCAGCACCCGAAACGTTCTCCCCTGGATGGGCATGGGGAACCCCCCCGCGACCCTAATAGAGGATAAAGTGGAAAATAATTGATGGAGAACAGAACAGAGTATAAAGGGGCGTGGCCTAAATGCAAAGTGTCAGATAAAGAAAAGGTCAAACTTTAAATCATAGCTGTTTTTATTAAAAAAAAAGTCTGAAAGAACCCCCCCCCCCCCCTCCCCGTGCCCCCCCGGCTGCATGTTCAGAACAGAAGGAACGCAGCAGAACCCGGACCGGCGTTCTGAAACAGATGTGGTCGTAACGGGACGGCGGGGGGCGCTGCTGCACACACCGACGGTTCTACTTGTCCTCTTTGCCTTTGGTCTTGCGGTAGACCATCTCCCGGAAGCTGGACAGGATCTTGCTCTCCCTCTTGCGGCGCTCCTCCTGGTTGAAGGAGGCGAGGGCGCGTTTCTCGTCGGCACTGTAGATCTGGTTTTCTTTTCTCAGACGCACAGCCTCCATCCGCCGATGTCTGCGGTCATCAACACAAACACATCAGAACAGAGAACACACCCCCACACACACACACACACTTTAAAATGTGTGTTAAAAGTTGTGCTATCGGACAGCACGGTGGCTTAGTGCTTTGGTATGTTCTCCTCTCTGCGCTGGAGATTCCCAGTTTGAATCCCAATCTGGGTGGAGTTTCCATGTTCTCCCCGTGTCCGCGTGGGTTTCCTCCGGGTTCTCCGGTTTCCTCCCACAGTCCAAAAAACATGGATCAAGTCAATTGAATTCTCCAAATTGCCCCATATAGAGTGTTTGTGTATCTGAGTGTGTGTACAACAATAGATTGGTTCATGTTTTTGGACTCACACAGGAACACACACTATATATAGGGGCAAATATACCCAGGGCAAATTCACCTTAAACCCATGTTTTTGGATCGTGGGAGGAAACTGGAGAACCCGGAAGCAACCCACACGGAAACGGGGAGAACATGCAAACTCCACTCAATACAGTATTTATTTTTGTGAATAAATCCCGGGAAGGGGGTGGCTTAGTGGTTTGGCATGTTCTCCTCTCAGCGCTGGGGATTCCCGGTTCGAATCCCAATCTGGGTGGAGTTTGCATGTTCTCCCCGTGTCCATGTGGGTTTCCTCCGGGTTCTCCGGTTTCCTCCCACAGTCCAAAAAACATGGATCAAGGTCAATTGAATTCTCCAAATTGCCCCATATAGAGTGTGAGTGTGTGTGTGAGTGAGTGTGTGTCCAGTGATAGATTGCCCCCCTGTCCTGGGTGTATCTGCCCACCGCCCGAAACGTTCTCCCCTGAATGGACATGGGGAACCCCCCCCGTGACCCCGGTATCATGAGATGAGACAGAAAGACAGATGGACACAGTGGTACCTGCTTCCACTCATGACGTAGCCGGATTTCTCAAAGTCGGCGATTTCGTCGCTCGTCAGGCCGATCTCTCCTCTGCGGGGAATTCGTTTCCCCGCTTTAACGTACTCCGCCATGGCGGCGCCTTCACCGGGCAGCAGGGCGTGGCCGAAACTGCACGAGAGCGCACACGGGTGAGGAGCATTCAGACGGGATGACCAATGATCACCATACTGTACACTACACACACACACTGTGCACCAAACACACTCCACACGTATAAAAACACAACACACACACACACTGCACACTACACACACACACACTGTGCACCAAACACACTCCACACGTATAAAAACACAATACACTACACACACTGCACACTACACTGTACACCAAACACACTCCACACGTATAAAAACACAATACACTCCACACACTGCACACTCTACACACACACACACACAGTGCACCAAACACACTCCACACGTATAAAAACACAATACACTACACACACTGCACACTCTACACCAAACACACTGTGCACTACACACACAGTGCACCAAACACACTCCACACGTATAAAAACACAATACACTACACACACTGCACACTACACACACACTGCACACTACACACACTCTACACTGTACACCAAACACATTGTGCACTACACCCACTGCACACCAAACACACTCCACATGTATGAAAACACTATACACTACACACACTGCACACTACACACCAAACACACTGTGCACCAAACACACTCCACACGTATAAAAACCAAACACACTCCACACGTATAAAAACACTATACACTCCACACACTGCACCACACACACTCTACACCAAACACACTGTACACTACACACACTGTGCACCAAACACACTGTACACTACACACACTGTGCACCAAACACACTGTACACTACCACTGTGCACTACACACACTGCGCACCACCAAACACACTGTGCACTACACTCACTGCGCACCAAACACACTGTACACTACACACACTGTACACTACACACCAAACACACTGTACACTACACACACTGCACACCAAACACACTGTGCACTACACACACTGCACACCAAACACACTGCACACCAAACACACTGTGCACTACACACACTGCACACCAAACACACTGTGCACTACACACACAGTGCACCAAACACACTCCACACGTATAAAAACACAATACACTACACACACTGCACACTACACACACACTGCACACTACACACACTCTACACTGTACACCAAACACATTGTGCACTACACCCACTGCACACCAAACACACTCCACATGTATGAAAACACTATACACTACACACACTGCACACTACACACCAAACACACTGTGCACCAAACACACTCCACACGTATAAAAACACTATACACTCCACACACTGCACACTCTACACCAAACACACTGTACACTACACACACTGTGCACCAAACACACTGTACACTACACACACTGTGCACCAAACACACTGTACACTACACATACTGTACACTACACACACTGTACACTACACATACTGTACACTACACACACTGCACACCAAACACACTGTACACTACACATACTGTACACTACACACACTGCACACCAAACACACTGTACACTACACATACTGTACACTACACACACTGCACACCAAACACACTGTACACTACACATACTGTACACTACACACACTGCACACCAAACACACTGTACACTACACACACTGCACACCAAACACACTGTACACTACACATACTGTACACTACACACACTGCACACCAAACACACTGTACACTACACACCAAACACACTGTACACTACACACACTGCACACCAAACACACTGTGCACTACACACACTGCACACCAAACACACTGTGCACTACACACACTGCGCACCAAACACACTGTGCACTACACTCACTGCGCACCAAACACACTGTACACTACACACACTGTACACTACACACCAAACACACTGTACACTACACACACTGCACACCAAACACACTGTGCACTACACACACTGCACACCAAACACACTGCACACCAAACACACTGTGCACTACACACACTGCACACCAAACACACTGTGCACTACACACACTGCACACCAAACACACTGTGCACTACACACACTGCACACCAAACACACTGTACACCAAACACACTGTGCACTACACACACTGCGCACCAAACACACTGTACACTACACACACTGTACACCAAACACACTGTACACTACACACACTGTACACCAAACACACTCCACACGTATAAAAACACTACACTATACACACTGTGCACTACACACACTGCGCACCAAACACACTCCACACGTATAAAAACACTACACACACTGTGCACCAAACACACTCCACATGTATAAAAACACTATACACTAAACACACTGTACACTACACACACTGTACACCAAACACACTCCACATGTATAAAAACACTACACTATACACACTGTGCACTACACACACTGTGCACCAAACACACTCCACATGTATAAAAACACTATACACTAAACACACTGTGCACTACACACTCTACACACTCCACGTGTATAAACACACTGTACGTATAAACACACTCCACGTACTCTAATGGTTTGTCATCCTGAGACAGATGTGTGAGAGGAGCCTCGGGTCCGACGATGTGACTGTCAAACTGGGTTTTCTCCACCCAGACGCCATTCAGCTCGTCTTCCTCTTCCTCCTCCTCCTCAGACTGATCGCTGCCGGAGCTGCTGGACTCTTTGCGGCTCTTCTTCGCCTTCTTCTTCTTCGATTTCTTCCTACGAGGAGAAAACACGAAATAAACAATAGTTTTGGTTTTTAAGTTCCTGATTTCAAAGCTACTGCGTCGGTACCCCATCAAAGAAACTGCAGCATTAAACACTGTGACAGGACAGTGACGGTCCTAGGTTCGAATCCCAGGGATTAGAACCTGACTTTATGTAAACGTTTCATAAAAAACAAAGATTTAAAACATTTAAAACGTATAACAAGCCCAAATTAGTTGAAACTTTTATACTCCATATGGGGGGGGGGTGTCCCCATGCCCATCCAGGGGAGAACGTTTCAGGCGCTGGGCAGATACACCCAAAACAGGAGGGCAATCTATCACTGAACACACACACACACACTCACTCTATATGGGGCAATTTGAAGAATACAATTGACCTTGAATCAATGTTTTTGGACTGTGGGAGGAAACCGGAGAACCAGGAGGAAGCCCACACGGACACGGGGAGAACATGCAAACTCCACCCAGATTGGGATTCAAACTGTGAATCCCCAGCACTGAGAGGAGAACATGCCAACCACAAAGCCACATGCCACCCACAAAGTAGAACATTTATTTTATTAAAAAAACATTTAACAGCTCTTTTAATAAAATCAGCAGTCTCTGTTTTTGGCTATGCTAATGAGAAATAAACGCCTCTGCTGCCCCCTAGTGGCCACTGAATATATGATGATAAGTCCTCAATTAAAAAAAAAAAGAGTTTTATAATGGTGCTGACATCATGTGGTAAAAGGCGGTATTACATTTTTAAAAAATTATGACTTATTTATTGGACAGAGATAAAAAAGCCATAAATATCACATTATGAGACTGAAGTTTCGGGCTGTTTAGGATCTTTGGACATACCTGCTAGACTGATGTGGACCTCGACACAACCATCACAGAGCAGGTTGGGTGGTGGAGCACCAGGGGTGTTTTTAGGGTTTAGAAACATCAGGGGCATTAGCCCAGATCACTTATTCCCCCCTCTGTCCTCTTTAAAAAGTGCCCTTTCATGGGAGTATTTATCCATTTTTCAAACTGTTGTTACATTCATTTTGTTTGATCATTAATTAGTTATATTGGATAAAATTAAATAATATGAAATCTGTCTGTCAGCAGTGGAGAGCACATTCAGTTCTAATGATGGTTTTGGATGTAAATGTTTGAATAAAGGAACCTGAGCTTCAGCTGAAAAGCATGAATCTGTTTTACGAGTCGGTCGCAGATGAGACAGTTTTAACGAGGTTTTGCTTTAATTACCGTAACTCTGCGACAGTTTGCACCTTCGGAAAAATTCTGACGGTTTCTGAAAGCTGAGAAGCTGCTCTTCTTTACAGCCAACATACAGTTATTACAGTAACTTTACTCCCGATACTGGCAAAAAATATCTGTCTCCCTCACTCACACACACGCACATGCACACCCACATACACACACACACACAAGCTTAGAAACACACACAGCTGATGGTGACTATCGTTCGGTCCCGCTGCTGGAGGAGAGGCTGCAGAGAAAGCTCCTCATATGATCTGGGGCTACTGACAAAACACCAGGGTCTATAGCCCCGCCCCCAAAGCCCAGGTCTAACGACGCCCCTGTGGAGCGCTATACTTAACTTTAAGCACTATAGTTAGTGACAGTGATATGGTGGTGTTATTAATCAACCCATAGCGCCTGATTGGCGAACATGCCAACCACTAAGCCACCGTGCCGCCAAAAATGTAATAAATAAATAATAATAATATAAATAAAATAACTAAATAAAATAGAATAAAAGAGGGGAGGAAACTAGAAGGAGGAAAGGTGGAGTGATTAGTCAGCAAAGATTGAAGGGCTTCAAAATAAGAAAGAAGTAAATTTCTTTAGAGTAAATCTGATTTTTTTTCAACGCCACTTTGACGTTGAAGGGGAACTGGGGGACTTCCATAGCTGAAGAATGCACCGTCTGGCTAAGACAGACGTAAAGGCCAAAATCTCACACTGCAATTTGGTAAAAGAGGGAAAAACTGAAGAGAAACATTAATTTACATACAAAACACCAGGTAGGTTTCCATGTGTGGGTCGGACAGTTTTTGGGGGGGGGGGGGGGGGGGTGGAAATCTATTGGGATGAATTAGTACAGTGATGGAAATCATGACGGGGGGAGGGAGGGGCTGATTTTTAAAGTTCCACATAATGATGATCTACCAGATATTAACATGGAAGAACCAACGACCAAATGAATCAATTAAACAAACTGAATCAATTAAAGCAATCATACCCTCTGATTCACTTTCTGATTCGCTGTCCTCTGAATGCTTGCGGGACTTCTTCTTCTTGGATTTTCTTTTCTTTTTCTTCTTTTTCTTCTTTTCTTCTGTGGAAAAAAAATCATTAAGCGGAGAACATTTCGGGCGCTGGGCAGACACACCCACGACAGGGGGGCAATCTATCACTGAACACACACTCACTCACTCACACACTCTATATTGGGCAATTTGGAGAATTCAATTTGCCTTGATCCATGTTTTTGGACTGTGGGAGGAAACCGGAGAACCTGGAGGAAACCCACGCGGACACGGGGAGAACATGCAAACTCCACCCAGATTGGGAGGAGAACATGCTAAACCACGAAGCCACCGTGCCACCCACTTTTTTTTTCTCTCATTCATTTACATTTTGAATTTTCAAGACCCTAATTTAATTAGCTCATCTCATTATCTTCACCCTAATTTTCTACTAGGGTCAAGATGGGAGGGGGGTCCCATGCACACTATATAGGGGCAAATATATCAAGCGCAAATTCACCTTAAACCCATGTTTTTGGACTGTGGGAGTAAACACACGCGAACACGAGGAGAACATGCAAACTCCACCCAGATCGGAATTCGAACCTGGATCTCCAGCACTTAGAGGTGGATGTGCTCACCACGAAGCCACTGTGCCGCCCCGCAGGGGATCCAGGACTTTAAACTGTATTACACTTACACCCCAATCCAAAGTGACTTACACAGTCCAAAAACATGGATTTAAGGTGAATTGACCACTCTAAATTGCCCCTATATAGATAAATTGGGGCACTGTCCTGGGTGTATCTGCCCAGCCCCTTATACAGACCATAAAACAGGTCTGAGATCGTGTATTTTCGTGAGGTTCTTCATGTCGTACCCTCAGACGTGGATTCCGAGCTGCTGTTCTTCACGTCCTCTTCGACTGGAGTGTGTTCGTCTGAGCTGGATAAAAACGATGCGGTTAATGACAGACTCCGGACACTCTGAAGTGTAATTTCATAACCCCGCGGGACTTACTCTGGTGCGCGGACTCTTGGTGAATAGCCCCAGACTTCAGGAGATCCCAGCTCACCAATTCGCTCACGTTCTTGTAAACGCCTGAAGACAAATAGACACACAGAGCGTAACGGTTACATCAGCAGGGCGGGATCGACACAAACATGGATGCGACACATCTCTAGGGGTGCGAATCTCTCAGTGTCGGGTGATTCAATTCCGATTCCGATTTTTGAGTCATGATTCGATTCCAAATCAATTTTTCAGTTCCAATGCTCTTTAAATTTAGTTGAAATGATGTGATTGAGATGAAACGACGATGTAAACAAACAGAACATTTATTTAAATAAATACTTTCAGGTTCCGTCCTGTATCAAATCTTTCTGCATCATTTTATATTTATATAATAATAGGACTGCGCTAAATTAAAATGAGCAGCGTTCAGATCGCTGAGCTGCCCGGCTTTTTCTTACATAAAAAACATCCATCAATCAACAAATCATTCTAAATATATTAATATAAAAGTTTCCCATGGTGCATCAGCCTTTAATCCAAACTAAAATCCAGACTTTACAGTCAATGCCCTCGCATTTAGATTCTGCAAATCTTTAAAACTTCACCTTAAAAATAAAATCCATACTTCAGTCTTTTTAACTATATTGCAGCAACATTCACTACATTTTCAAAACTTCACCTTAAATATTAATTATATATTTTTAACTTCTTTTAGTTCAGGGAGGACGGCACGGTGGCTTAGTGGTTTAGCATGTTCTCCTCTCAGTGCTGGGGATGATATCCCCGTGGGTTTCCTTTGGGTTCTCCGGTTTCCTCCCACAGTCCAAAAACATGGATCAAGGTCAATTGAGTTCTCCAAATTGCCCCATATAGAGAGTGTGTGTGTGAATGTGTGTTCAGCGATAGATTGGCGTCCTGTCCTGGGTGTATCTGCCCAGCGCCCGAAATTTTCTCCTCTGGATGGGCATGGGGAACCCCACCGCAACCCTAATTGAGGATAAAGCGGAAGATAATGGATGGATGGTCGAATGGATGGACCTGGCAATGAAGGCGTCGTGTCGTTGTCGCTGGATGTCGTCTCTCTTGTCGTAGTAGTCGGATCGTGATCCGTGGTGTCCTCGGTCCTCCGTCCACGTCGGCTTCTCTCGGTCTCTGGATCGGCTCCTCGAATGGCGGAACCGGAATCGGTTCTTGTTCCTATCCCTGCTGTCGGCCCGTCTGGACCTGCGTGTGTCCGCCTCGTCCTGCCGCCTGTCCTCCGGCGCGGGGCTGCGGTCCCGGGACCTGCTGCGGCCGCTCGAGGCGCTGCGCCGCCGGGGTCTGGGGCTGCTCGAGTCCGGGGTTCGACCGCCGAGCTCGGGCATCATTAAACCGCTTCAAAGCGCCTGAAAAACCCGCCCACACGACCGGCGTGAGCCGCCGGTGAATAACTGTGATTTAATTTAATATATAAGTTTAAAAAATAAACTATTTTTACCAAATTAGCAACTCTTTATTCGGAAGCTGATCCTCTCAGGCCTGTTTACGTCGCCATCTTGTTTGTGTGTCTGTGAGTGTGTGCGTGGTGTGGCGCGTGCCTCGCTACCGGAGGCTTCGGGGCGCCGACCCATCAGTAAGGAGGTTAACTATTGGCTGTCCTGAAAGTAGCCAGACGTCGCAGAAGACGTAATCGATAAATTTGATTATTTTGCATAATATCAATTTGCGTGTATCTGAAGACGAACGATGAAAGAATGACGGAATGTTGTTAATTACAGAAAAAAAAGTTAATGAATCTAAAGAAACGTCACTTAGAACGTCAGATCAATCTTGTTCAGGTAGTTTATTTCTATAACGTTTTTTACAATATAACAATAAAAATACATTTTATTTATATAACGCTTTTTTACAATATAACAATAAAAATACATTTTTATTTATATAACGCTTTTTAACAATATAACAATAAAAATACATTTTATTTATATAACACTTTTTACAATATAACAATAAAAATACGTTATTTATATAACGCTTTTTTACAATATTATATAATAATAATACATTTTATTTATATAACGATTTTTACAATATTATAACAATAAAAATACATTTTGTTTATATAAGGCTTTTTACACTATAACAATAAAAATAGATTTTATTTATATAACGCTTTTTTACCATATTATATCAATAAAAATACATTTTACTTATATAAGGCTTTTTACAATATAACAATAAAAAAACATTTTATTTATATAACGCTTTTTTACAATATAACAATAAAAATACATTTTATCTATATAACGCTTTTTTTTTTTTTTTTTTACAATATTAGATCAATAAAAATACATTTTATTTATATAAGGCTTTTTACAATGTAACAATAAAAATACATTTTATTTATATAACGCTTTTTATAATAATACATTTTGTTAATATAACGCTTTTTATAATAATATAATAATAGTAATAATACATTTTATTTATATAACTTTTTACAATAATATAATAATAGTAATAATACATTTTATTTATATAACGCTTTTTATAATAACCCAAAGAAATATAGCAAACTAAGAAACACAAATACGGCAGAATTACCTTTACTATTCAGAAGCTATTTCACATCGAACCAACCTGATGTCAGATCATTTCAAATTGTAATTTATATGTGCAATATTACACTATTACCTGAC
Source organism: Corydoras sp. C115 (assembly GCA_019802505.1). NCBI lineage: Eukaryota > Metazoa > Chordata > Actinopteri > Siluriformes > Callichthyidae > Corydoras > Corydoras sp. C115. Next base: position 396,694 of record JAFMOC010000299.1, read on the forward strand.
CTACAATACAATATATATTTTTATTTTAATATATATAACTAGGGCAGCACTGTGTCTGGGTGGAGTTTGCATGTTCTCCTCGTGTCCGCGTGGGTTTCCTCCGGGTGTGCCCAGTGTTATGTAATAACATTTATGTGTTAATAACGTTATGTGTTATGTGAGTGTGTGCCCAGTGTTAGATTGGCGCCCTGTCCTGGTCGCCCGAAACGTTCTCCCCTGGATGGGTATGGGGAACCCCCCCCCCCTCCCGACCCTAGTAGAGGATAAAGTGGAAGATGATGGATGGATGGATGGATGGATGATGTCTGTCGAGCCAGGGAAGCGCAATTTGGTTCTTCTGCACGCCGCACAGTGGAAATCCGAATGACAATGAAGTCCTGTCAACGTCTATGATGGACTGCTGCGGAACGTCGCCCCCTGCTGGTGCGTGAGAGCGACGCAGCGTTTCGGAGCGCACTTTTGTTGTCTGCGGCCACAGCGCTTTTATTTTCTTTAAAGCAGAAGCCTGGAGGACGTTCTTCTCTTGCAGGTGAGCCTCCCGACCTCCGCCTGCATTTCACTGTAAACGCTGTAAACGCCTCTCTGTTTCTTATTTTTAATTATTAAATTGTCGCAGAGAAAGCGGTGAGTTAGCCGGCAGCTAGCTGTTGCTATGAAGGTAGGCCGCGCGCGCGACCTTCCGCCGAACCGGTCCACATCAAAGCGTTCCGACCGAACCGAACCGAACCGCCGGCCGAACCCGGGCCGCCTTCCATCTCCTCGGTCCCCCTGCGGTCCGACCCGGTGCACGGTTTTCGCAACGAGCCTGGGTCCTATCCCGGCCGTTGAATGGTCGTTTGTCATCCCTTTAATACTGCTGAGAACTTAAGGCAACGTCCTGCCCGGTTCTGCTGGAGAACATCCCGTTAGTGAAGCGTTAAAGGTGATAAACCCGAATTAAAGGCCGGGTTTGAAGTCGCAGAGCTCGTTTGTGAGCTGAATATTAATGAACAACCATCTACAGGGTTTGATTGATCCATCCATCCATCATCTTCTGCTTTATCCTCTATAATGCCCATCCAGGGGAGAACGTCTCGGGCGCTGGGCAGATACACCCAGGACAGGGGGACAATCTATCACTGGACACACACTCACTCACACACACACTCTATATGGGGCAATTTGGAGAATTTAATTACCTTGATCCATGTTTTTGGACTGTGGGAGGAAAGCGGAGAACCCGGAGGGAACCCACGCGGACACAGGGAAAAATTTGGAACTCCACCCAGATGGGGATTCGAACCGGGGATCCCCAGCGCTGAGAGGAGAACATGCTAAACCACTAAGTTACCGTGCTGGTGCGTGAGAGCGATGCAGCGCTGAGAGGAGAACATGCCAAACCACTAAGTCACCGTGCCGCCCTTTGCAGAGGATCCATCCTTCCAATATCTTCCGCTTTATCCTTTATTAGGGTCGCGGGGGGGGGGGGGGGGGGTTTCCTCATGCCCATCCAGGGGAGAACGTCTCGGGCACTGGGCAGATACACCTAGGACAGGGGGGCAATCTATCACTGGACACACACTCACTCAGACACATACACACACTCTATATGGGGCAATTCTGAGAATTCAATTGACCCTGATCCATGTTTTTGGACTGGGGAGGAAACCAGAGAACCAGGAGGAAACCCATGCGGACATGGAGAAGAACATGCAAACTCCACCCAGAATGGGATTTGAACCGGGAATCCCTAGCGCTGAGAGGAGAACATGCTAAACCACTAAGCCACCGTGCCACCTATTATTGTTATTATTATTATTCTTATGGAGAAGGTGCTGGAGGACAGAGTGAACACTGGGTGGAGTGGATGGAGTGAAGTTGTAGGAGTGTTCTGTGATGATTAACTGCCAGAGTGAAAGAGGAAGTAACGGGATAGGACTGAGAGGGCAGACCTACAAAGTTGTACCAGGAAGCAGGAGAGAGGAAGAGGAGGTGTCAGAGATACTGATGCTGAGAGAGATGAGGGCGGAGTCTTTGAGGGACACTTTGGAGACATTTGGAGACATTGAGGGAGCTGAGACATGTTGATGTCAGTGCAGCCCGTGAGGTAATTGAGCGGAAACGAAATGTTTTGTCGATCAAATGCAGACCGGGGTGGGGGGGGTTCACCATGCCCATCCAGGGGAGAACATCTCGGGTACTGGGCAGATACACCCAGGACAGGGGGGCAATCTATCACTGAAAACACACTCACTCACACACACTCTATATGGGACAATTTGGAGAATTTAATTGACCTTGATCCATGTTTTCGGACTGTGGGAGGAAACCCACGCGGACACGGGGAGAACATGCAAACTCCACCCAGATTGGGATCCGAACCGAGAATCGCTAGCGTTGAGAGAACATGCTAAACCACTAAGCCACCGTCCCACCTTTTCTGAAATATCCATCCATCCATTATCTTCAGCTTCATCCTATATTAGGGTCGCAGGGGGTTCCCCATGCCCATCCAGGGGAGAACGTTTCGGGCGCTGGGCAGATACCCCCAGGACAGGGGGGAAATCTATCACTGGGCACACACTCACTCACAGAGACACACTCTATATGGGGCAATTTGGAGAATTCAGTTGACCTTGATCCATGTTTTTGGACTGTGGGAGATAACCGGAGAACCCGGAGGAAACCCATGTGGACACGGGGAGAACATGCAAACTCCACCCAGATTGGGATTCGAACCGGGAATCCCTAGCGCTGAGAGGAGAACATGCCAACCACCGTGAACTTAAAGAACTTAAACCCTCAGTAAATGGTTACTGTAGTAGAACTGTTGTTTGGTTTGTCATCATGTTGATGTTCTTCACAGGGATGTCGAAGTTGAAGCTGATCACTGTAACCGACACCCAGTTGCCCCTGTCCCTGCTGGAGTCGATCAGTGAACAGCGGCACAACGGCCTGTTCTGTGACGTGACCATCATCATCCAGGACCGGAAGTTCAGCGCCCACAAGATGGTCCTGTCGGCGTCCAGCCTGTACTTCCGCCAGCTGTTCTCGGTGGCGGGTCAGGTGATCGAGCTGAACTTCATCAAGGCGGACATATTCGAGGAGGTCCTGAACTACATCTACACCTCCAAAATCTACCGCCTGCGCTCGGACAAGCTGGAGGAACTGATCAGCGCCGGGCAGATCCTGGGCGTCAAGTTCATCGCCAACCTGGCCACCCAGCTCTCCCAAATCAAGGGCCTGTCTGGGTTGTCGTCGGACGCCGACAAGAGCGACCCCAAGGCGGAGGACATGCCCATCATCACAGAGTCCTTCTCGATGTCTTCGGAGGAATTCAAATCGGTCAACAAAGCGGAGAAGGAGGAGTCGGACAGCGACGAGGTTCTCTTCATCTCGGCCACCGAAGCCTCCAGGCCTCCAGCGGGGGCCGAACAAGCCGACGGAGAACCAGTGGCGAAAAGGCCGCGAGACGCCCACCAGGAAGCGAACGCTCCAAGCCTGAAATGCGAAAGCTCTCCGAAAGTTGAAGTTGTTGGGCAGTCCCAAGAGAGTGGTCAACCTCATCTCCAAAGATCTCCTCTGAAGACACCCGCCATCTCGCCGTCCAGCAGCACCAGCAGCTCTTCAATGTCCTCAGTAATGTCCTCTCCTCAGAGTTCCCCCTTCACTCCAGCTCCTGTGACGAGTCTCCCGGCGGAATCCCATTCCATCATGAACATGGACGCAAGCGACGTTCTCGGGGTCCAGAAGAAGAACATGCTGTTGGAGCAGTCTCCAGACCGTCCAGGAAAAATCCGGCTGTCGGACGTCCGGCTACCGTTCGGCGCCACGAATGGACCCGCTCCCGATGTCGGGCTGACCAAGAAGACCATCACGTTGGACAAGGCCTCGGAAATCGATTCGCTGTCTCCTGGCTGCAAGGTCTACGCCAACATTGGGGAGAACACCTACGACATCGTCCCAGAGAAGGAATACTCGGTGGAAGGAGACGCCCAACCTGCCGCTGAGAAGAAGACCCAAACGCCTCCTCAGGGTGCCGCCGCGTTGCCTCGAGGCAAGAAGAAAGCCAAAGGGGAGCAGGAGGACCATTACGAGCTGATCATGGACGGCAAGACGTTCTACGTCTGCGTGGTGTGCAAGCGTCCGTACGTTTGCCTGACGAGCCTCCGGCGCCACTTCAACACGCACTCTTGGGAAAGGAAGTACCCATGCCGCTACTGCGACAAGGTCTTTGCCCTCGCAGAATACAGAACCAAGCACGAGATCACCCACACGGGCGAGCGGCGGTACCAGTGCCTGCTGTGCAGCGAGACGTTCCTCAACTACCAGCTCCTGTCCTCGCACTGCAAACAGTCGCACAACCAGGACCCGTCGGGCCGCAAGAAGAAGGACGACCCCGACAACAACCTGTACCGCCTGCTGCCCTGCAAGACGCTGCAGTTCAAGCCCTACTCGTTCGTCTCCGAGGAGACCGGCCGCATCCCCGTCATCAACGAGGACGGCACCGTGCAGCACGTCAGCCCGGCCAAGTCGCCCTACCCGGACCCGTCGCAGCCCTCCCCCCAGAGCAAAACCTTAAATTGGGACGACATCTTCATCGATTCCGAGCGGCGCCCTCAACCCGGGCCCCCTCCCCCTCGGCCCACGAACCAAATTCACGACCAGAACCCCACGACAGATTTCGAGTTCGTCATACCGGACACGTACTGAGCGCCGGCGGTCCGCTCGGGTGTTACCGTGCCTTCGAGTGCAAGTATTTTGAAAGGTCCTCCATCCAAAAGGCGGACATTCCTTCCACGCGTGAGTGATTTTTAGCTGCCGTCGCGGGCGTGTTCCGTCGGAGTTGTGTATTTGTTCTGAGTATTCCCCACGTCATATTTCCGGACGTTCCGGGTAGAACCACGACGCATGGTTCGGAAGGTACAATATGTTTTTGGTTTCGTTTTCCAACAACAAAAAAAAACAAAAAATCGACAGAATTCATTCCATTTAAAAGTCGTTTTGTCTTACGGACTTCGTTAATATATTCTAATATCTTAAGTTTGAGCACTTGTGACATCACGTAGCATTTAAATACATGGTTTGCACTTCGTTTAGTAAAAATAGGAGATAGATCAGCTCGAGGGGCATGGGACCAAATAAGCCGTACGATACGAGAGGGCGTGGCATTATTCTGAATAAACCCCATAAAGAGGTGTTATTAGTCCCGGAGTGTAGTGCAGTAGAGTTCCACCTCTTTACGTGATTTATTCACAATAACGCACAACCTTAAGGGTCTTACTGCTTTAATAAAACACTTACAAATTCATTAATGATTAATTAATGCGTTTATTAAAAATGAAATCGCTAATAAGCTGCTCTTCTGCGACGTAATCTAATCTATATAACAATCAATATATACACTGCCCTCTAGTGGCCGAATTACAGAACACAGCGTATTAAAAAAAAAAAACAGGAAAATAATGTGTTGTATATCACGCATTAATATGAATGTGAAGCGCTCAGAGGGGGGTGTTATTGTTTATTATGTCACGGCTGGACAGATGGCTCAGCCAATCAGATTTAAAGAGCGTAAGTACCCCTTTAAAAAAAAAAAAGTCATAAATCCATATCAGCTTAATCCTCTATTAGGGTCGCAGGGGGGTTCCCCATGCCCATCCAGGGGAGAATGTCTCGTGCGCTGGGCAGATACACCCAGGACAAGGGGGGCAATCTATCACTGGACACTCACTCACTCACTCACACACACACTTGTGGGGCAATTTGGAGAATTCACTTGGGCTTGATCCATGTTTTTGGACTGTGGGAGGAAACCCACATGGACACGGGGAGAACATGCCAACTCCACCCAGATTGGGATTTGAACCGGGAACCCCCAGCGCTGAGAGGAGAACATGCCAAACCACTAAGCCACCGTACCGCCCTGCTCCAAATGAATTGAGCATTGCTGAAGAAAAGCATCCCATCTGGTTCGTTTCTCTAACGAGGTGTGTGTGTTAATGACAGATGAAACACCGGAAACGCCGTTTTAAACATATTGTACCTTTTTATTGTGTTTTCCGAGACCCGCCGCGTTCCACGTTGGGAACCGAATTCTCGTTTATGTCTCACGTCTTTCTCATTGGATCTCAGTGTTGTGTCTTGCGTTTGAACCCACGGTGAACTACGCAGTGTGGTGGACTCACTCTGATGTGTTTAAATAGGGTGGAGGCGGGACGTCGACGTTCCATTTTGACGTATTTGGCACTAAAACTGCACACAGGGCTATGGGGGGGGTGGGGGGTTACTACTGCACTAATCACATGATACAACAATCCATTCCAGAGCAATTAGTACAACGATCTGAAAGGAATAAAAAACAACTGCGTCCTTCCTTCTGATTGGACGGCGCTGTTACGAATATATATTACTTAAAGGGAAAACCTTTAACTTGATGTTCGAGACCTTGGTGTCACAGGCAGACGTCTGGGTTCCCCTCCCACGTCGAGTTTGGACCTGGGGTCAGTTCCATCCATCCATTATCTTCCACTTTATCCTCTATTAGGGTCGTGGGGGGAGGTTCCCCATGCCCCTCCAGGGGAGAACGTTTCGGGTGCTGTGCAGATACACCCAGGACAGGGGGGCAATCTATCGCTGGTCACACACTCACTCACACACACACACACACTCTATATGGGGCAATTTGGAGAATTCAATTGACCTTGATCCATGTTTTTGGACTGTGGGAGGAAACCGGAGAACCCGGAGGAAACCCACACGGACACGGGGAGAACATGCAAACTCCACCCAGATGGGGATTCGAACCTGGACTAAGCCACCGTGCCGCCCTGGGTCGGTTCCATCCATCCATTATCTTCCGCTTTATCCTATAGTAGGGTCGTGGTGGTGGGGTGGGGGGGGTCATTCTCCATGCCCATCCAGGGGAGAACATTTCAGGCGCTGGGCAGATACACCCAGGATAGGGGGGCAATCTATCTTTGGACACACACTCACTCACACACACTGTATATGGGGCAATTTGGAGAACTCAATTGACTTTATCCATGTTTTTGGATTGTGGGAGGAAACCGGAGAACCCGGAGGAAACCCACGAGGACACGGGGAGGACATGGATACTCCACCCAGATGGGGATTCGATTAGCGCTGAGAGGAGAACATGCTAATCCACTAAGCCACTGTGCCGCCCTGGGTCGGTTCCACTAAAGGAAAATTAAAAAACGTTCTACGGCGATATAAAATGGATATTTAAAAAAAAACCCAGAATAAATAAAAACAACTTAATGGGATTGCTGGTAAAAAAAAAAAAAAAATTAATAAATATATAAAAATTCCGCCCCCCACCCCCTCCATCCTCCTGAGGGTTGCTGAAGCACTTTGTCCCGTTGGAGGTCCGGCGAATGAGCTGTCCTGATCACACGGGTCCTCGAATGCGGATGACGCAGCAATGTAGTTCCTAAAGGAGGTCCGATACATCGGACGCTGTGTGGAGAACCGATACAATGTCAGGGCTTCATAAAGCGATTCGGGTGGAACGTAGGACGGTAACAACACGCACAAGAGCGTTGACGGGATTTTCCGTTCAGTTTGCATGTTCTCTCCAAAGCTTTCCTCCCACATTCCGAAAAAATCCTCAGGCGACGGAACCAAAACGGCAACGACGGGCAGCCGGGATAGGTTCCAGAATGAGCGACGAGCGGTCCGGGATGTTAAAACCAGCCGACGTGGGTCCATTTGTCCCTGCAGTGAATTAAAGGCCTTCCACTCCACCACCAGCACGGGCGCCGCCGCCGCCGCCTCCGCCTTCAGCCTTCAGCCGTCACGTTATTGCTGAACACAGACGTCCTCGAGTCTTCACACCGTTTTGCGGTCTTTCACTTTCGTCGTTAAATGTCGTTATTATTGTTATTTACAGAAATTTACAATCGTGATATCCATGGCTGGTCGTGTCGTGTCCTGAGCTCACCGCTAGAGGGTGTCAACGCTCACGTCCGTTCTCTGGCTCGGTGGGCTGAGGAGCTCGGACAGAAGGACGGGGGACCGGGGGACGGGGGACGGGGGGACAGGGGGACGGGGGTCAAAACAAAACAGTTTACATGATTTACTCCAAAAAAAAAAAAAACAACAAAAACACGATCCGTAAGCTAAAGCGTGAACCTGTATTATTTTTAGCCGACGCTTTATTATTGTATTTGAACGCGTTTGGATGGAAACGAAGGCGTGAATGTTGCCTCTTTATTTAACGACGGGACTGTGTACATTTTTATTTATATCGCCCGCACTCGTCTCGGTTCCGTGTGTCTTTCCTCTCGTCTTGTTTTTTTTTTTTTTTTTTTTATTTGAAATTTTTTAATGTACCACATCGTTTGTTGCTTTGTTAAATAGAAAGCTCCATCAGTGTTCCCTCCCGTAGAACTCCCCCCCCCCCCCGACGTATTTGTACTATTAAATACAATTTTCTTTCTTTTTTCAGCTCCGAAGTTTATTCATTTATTAGCTTTTTACTATGAAAACGTAATGAAGTGGAGAAGTGCTACGCCCACGGGTCCGTTCCCGTGGTTCTTTAGGTTCCGTCCAGTCAGGGGGAAGCGGGGTGGAGTTTGCATGTTCTCCCCGTGTCCATGTGGGTGTCATCCGGGTTCTCCGGTTTCCTCCCACAGTCCAAAAACATGGATTCAAGGTAAACTGAATGCTCCAAATTGCCCCATATAGAGTGTTTGTGTGAGTGTGTGTCCAGTGATAGATTGCCCCCCTGTCCTGGGTGTATCTGCCCAAAGCCCGAAACGTTCTCCCCTGGATGGGCATGGGGAACCCCAGGCGGGACGGTGGCTTAGTGGTTAAGCATGTTCTCCTCTCAACGCTAGCGATTCCCGGTTCAGATCCCCCCCGCGACCCTAATAGAAGATAAAGCAGAAGATAATGGATGGACGGATGACATTTAGATTGGGGCGGCACGGTGGTTTAGTGGTTTAGCATGTTCTCCTCTCAGTACTAGGGGTTCCCGGTTCGAATCCCAATCTGGGTGGAGTTTGCATGTCCTCCCCGTGTCCGCGTGAGTTTCCTCCGGGTTCTCCGGTTTCCTTCCACAGTCCAAAAACATGAATCAAGGTCAATTGAGTTCTCCAAATTGCCCCATATAGAGTGTGTTTGTGTGTGAGTGAGTGTGTGTTCAGTGATAGATTGCCCCCCTGTCCTGGGTGTATCTGCCCAGTGCTCAAAACTTTCTCCCCTGGATGGATATGGGAACCCCACCCCCTGCAACCCTAATAGAGGATAAAGCGGAAGATAATTGATGGATGAATTACGTTTAGCATGTTCTCCTATCAGCACTAGGGATTCCTGGTTAGAATCCCAATCGGGGTGGAGTTTCCATGTTCTCCCCGTGCCCCTGTGGGTTTCCTCCGGGTTCTCTGGTTACCTCCCACAGTCCAAAGACATGGATCAAGGTCAATTGAATTCACCAAATTGCCCCCTATAGAGTGTGTGTGTGTGAGTGAGTGTGTAGATTGCCCCTCCTGTCCTGGGTATATCTGCCCAGCGTCCAAAACATTCTCCCTGGATGCCCCCCCCCCTCCCCCCCGCGACCCTAATAGAGGATAAAGCGGAAGATAATGGATGGATGTCTTAAGCCGTGATTAGATGTATATCCAGAAGGTGGCAGTATAGTCATGTTACACATTCAGTGTATATATTTCTATATATATTGTCAAAAAAGTAGGTTGTGCAATTAATTCTAGGTTCTGCTACTCGATGTGTGAGGTCATGTATTTATTTAGGTTCTCTAACGTTCCGTCCTCGACATTTAAAGAATTATTCGCAGGAGGAAACACATACGTACAGTGCATATAATTAAGACAATGACGTGATCGCACCACGACGTCAACATTCCGATGGCCGGCCGGATCAGGGCCACCACGTTTCGCATGCGTGAGAACATTTGGAGAACATTTGGGTTCGAAAGACGTGTGTCCTTAAAAGTAAATAAAATAAATGGAGGAAGCTTCGGGTTCCTGTGACGTCCAGCGATGAAGAGTTCCGAAGACGGATGGTTTCCTTCGGCAGAGGCTGATGGATGCTCGACCGCCTTAAAGCTTTGAGCTTGAAGCGGTGAGGCGGGGGCGGGGTGTCTGAGGGGGTGGTACAGGAGGCGAGCGTTTAAGGCATATCCGTGAACCGGCGCGGTTTGTGGGAACTGGAAGGCGTTTGGATGACAGCTGACCCGCCGCTTCGCACCCGACGTGGTGGCGCAGGACCCCCCCCGGCCGGACCGCTCCCGTGGTCCTTTGCGCGGGCCGTCACGGGCTGTACGGGGGGGGTTTGTCGTCGGGGGGGTAGTAGGGAGGCGAGTAGCGCGGCGGGACCATGGTGGGCCACATGTGGCTGGCTCCGGACTGAGAGTCGTCAGACAGACCGGACGAGTCCATGAACATGTTGGGCGCCTGAAATCAACAACCAGATTGATTTTTTTTATAGTCACATCACCAAATCCATCCATCCATTATCTTCAGCTTTATCCTCTATTAGGGTCGCGTGTTTTGTGCGCTGGGCAGATACACCCAGGACAGGGGGGCAATCTATCACTGGGCACACACACACACACTCTATATGGGGCAATTTGGAGAACTCAATTCACCTTGATCCATGTTTTTGGACTGTGGGAGGAAACCGGAGAACCCGGAAGAAACCCATGCGGACACAGGGAGAACATGCAAACTCCACCCAGATTGGGATTCGAACCGGGAATCCCTCGCGCTGAGAGGAGAACTTACCAACCACTAAGCCACCGTGCCGAACTTCAGGTTCAGTAATTAAGGTTAATTAAATTAATTAGACCTTAAGTCAGGTGTCCACACTTTTCTGGCCCGAGATCGACTTTTTTCCAGTGGACAGGTCATGTGATCTAACAGCATCAGATTTAATGTTAAAACCTGTTCACACACATCATGTTAGTTCAGGGGCGGCACGGTGGATTAGTGCTTTGGCATGTTCTCCTCTCAGCACTAGAGATTCCCGGTTCGAATCCCAATCTGGGTGGAGTTTGCATGTTCTCCCCGTGTCCACGTGGGTGTCCTCCGGGTTCTCTGGTTTCCTCCCACAGTCCAAAAACATGGATCAAGGTCAATTGAATTCTCCAAATTGCCCCATATAGAGTGTGTGTGAGTGTGTGTTCAGTGATAGATTGCCCCCTGTCCTGGGTGTATCTGCCCAACGCCTGAGACGTTCTCCCCTGGACGGGCATGGGGAACCACCTCCCCCGAGACCCTAATAGAGGATAAAGCTGAAGATACTGGATGGATGGATAATGAAGCTGCTGTATTGGCGTCGGCTGAGCTGGATTGATGGAATGGTGGATGGATTGGCATTATGGGATGCCAGCAGGCTTACCTGCAGGTCGTATGCTGTATATGGTGGCAGGCAGGAGGCAGTGTTGTAGAAGGAGTTGGAGGTGGTTGGAGGCAGCGTCTCGGAGGGGGGAGGGATGGGCGGAGTTTCCGGTTCGCAGGCATCAGCCGCTGCAGTTGGAACCTGAAAGAAAGTTGAAAGACGTGAGGATTCACACAAACAGAGCAGCTACACCAACCAGAACCCACATCACAGCAGAACATCCATCCATCATCTTCTGCTTTATCATCCAATAGGTTCGGGGGGAGGGGCGGGTTCCCTACGACCATCCAGGGGAGAACATTTCGGGCGCTGGGCAGATACACCCAGGACGGGGGCAATCTATCACTGGACACACACTCACTCACTCTATATGGAGAATTCAGTTGACCTTGAAATCCATGTGGGAGGAAACCGGAGAACCCGGAGGAAACCCATGGGGACACGAGGAATACATGGAAACTCAACCCAGATTGGGGATTTGAACCGGGACTCCCTAGCACTGAGAGGAAAACATGCTAAACCACTAAGCCACCATGCTGAGGCAACAACATCCATCCATCTTCTTCCCCATTATCCTCTACTAGGGTCTCGGGGGGGGGGGTCCTAGCCCATCCAGGGGAGAACGTTTCGGAGGAAACCCACACTGACATGGGGGGAGCATGCAAACTCCACCCATATTAGGATATGAACCACTGTGTCAAGGCAACAACATCCATCCATTATCTTCTGACTTATCCTCTACTAGGATTGTGTGTGTGGGGGGGGGGGTTCCACATGCCATTCAGGGGAGAACATTTCTGGCGATGGGCAGATACACCCAGGACACCACACTCTATATGGGGCAATTTGGAGAACTCAATTGACCTTGATCCATGTATTTGGACTGTGGGAGGAAACCGGAGAACCCGGAGGAAACCCACGTGGACACGGGGAGAACATGCAAACTCCACCCAGATGGGGATTCGACCCGGGACTCCCCCAGCGCTGAGAGGAGAACATGCTAAACCTCACCATGTCCTTGAAGCCTCCGAGGACGGCGGCGGTGATGATCCCCAGGAAGAGGGCGATGATGTTGAGGATGGTGGCGGACCACAGGAGGTGGTAAAGGTGAACAACGTCCTGGCAGCTGCGCACCTCGGTGTACTCGTGGTAGCCTCCTCTCTGGTCGACGTGGCTGTCCGGACGTACACACAGGGGACGTTAGGACATCACGGCTCAGGACCGCGCCGGTCCAACACCCAGCGGCGCCACGGGACACAAGCTTCACAGCACAGGCATGCAAGATGAAGAAGGAACGGGAACATGGCGACCAGGGCACGGCTCTCAAAACACGAGTACGGCATGAAGAACAACACACACGACTAGGGCTGCAACAACGAATCGATAAAATCAATAAAAATTGATAAATATTGATAAATATCAATAAAATCGATAAAGCATTTGCTCCATCACGGTGACGGACTGCATCTGAGATTTGTAAAAACACAATGTATTTTTTTTTTTTTTATATCTATCATTAAAATAGCTGCCTTTGTGTGTGTGTGTGTGTGAGTGTGTGTGTGTGTGTGTGTGTGGGGGGGGATGTTTGTTAGCTGGGTTTAAAAAATAAAAGAAAAATGTGTAAGAAAATGCAAATCGTTTGTAATTTCTGTATGATGTGATGCCTTTCAAAATCCCATCCATTATCTTCTGCTTTATCCTCTATTAGGGTCGTGTGTGTGGGGGGGTTCCCCACCATGCCCATCCAGGGGAGAACGTTTCGGGCGCTGGGCAAATACACCCAGGACAGGGGCAAACTATCACTGAACACACACTCACACACACACTCACTCTATATGGGGCAATTGGGAAAATTAAATTTACCAAGCCACTGTGTCGCCCACTGATTATTATTAATTCATCCATTCATTATCTTCCACTTTACCCTCTATTAGGGTCGCGGTGGGGTTCCCCATGCCCATCCAGGGGAGAACGTTTCGTGCGTTGGGCAGATACACCCAGGACAGGGCGCCAATCTATCGCTGGGCACACACACTCACTCACACAGACACACTCTATATGGGGCAATTTTGGAGAACTCAATTAACTTGATCCATGTTTTTGGACTGTGGGAGGAAACCGGAGAACCCGGAGGAAACCCACGCAGACACGGGGAGTACATGCAAACTCCACCCAGATGGGGATTCGAACCGGGAATCCCCAACGCTGAGAGGAGAACATACTAAACCTCTAATCCACCAGGCCGCCGCCTTTCAAAATATAATTAGTAAAAAATAAAAAAAAATAAATAAATAACTCAATGATGAAAATTGTCGATATAGAATTTCTGTATCAATTCTTTGGGTAGGGCGGCATGGTGGCTTAGTGGTTTAGCATGTTCTCCTCTCAGCGTTAGGGATTCCCGGTTCGAGTTTGCATGTTCTCCCCGTGTCCGTGTGGGCTTACTCCGGCTGCTCTGGTTTCCTCCCACAGTCCAAAAAACATGGATCAAGTCAATTGAGTTCTCCAAATTGCCCCATATAGAGTGTCTGTGTGAGTGAGTGTGTGTTCAGTGATAGATTGTCGTCGTCCCCCGTCCTGGGTGTTTCTGCCCAGCGTCCGAAATGTTCACCCCTGGATGGGCATGGGGAACCCCCCCCCCCCCCCATGACCCTAATAGAGGATAAAGCAGAAGATAATGGATGGAATTCCTTGGGTCGCACGATTTCCGCGTTCCTCGCGATGGCGTAACCATTTACGTCACCTGCAGCGCTGAAAACAACGCTGAAAATAAAATAATAAGAGCGGGTTGAACAGAACGAGGCGGAGTCTGCGAAACAAGTTGATAAATCGTCCAAATGAAACACAGCCAACGCAGAAAACAAGCTTCAGCTTAAATCATCAAAACTGCGGGAGCTTCACTGTCACACAAATAAAGAACGTGGAATGCTGCGGAAACCATGTGACCTGCACGCAGCACCACACTGATGATCCACCACCTGAAAGTCAACATGCTGGAGTCACTGATGAGGATGAGGATGAAGCTGAACAGCAGAGTGAATCACTACAACATCCCAAGGTTCTTTACTTTAAAGTGAATCAGCGTAACGGTCACTCACACTATGAGAACCAGAGCAGCTGCATGCTGTTTTTGGATGTTCTGGATGGATGACCGTGATGGAGAACATGTGGTACTTTACATTTTGGTTTAATTATCTTAAGCAGTGTTTAAATCAGTGCTTTATTAATAACATACATTTACATTTAGTCATTCAGCAGACGCTTTTATTCAAAGCGACTTACAAATGAGAACATCACAAGTCAGAAGTTATGCAGAAAACCAACTACACAGTAAATTCATCAAACCTGATTGTTACATGATGCTGCGACCCCCCCCCCTTTTTATTTTTTCTATTTTTTTATTTTTTACAACAGGTATTTGTTAAAAAGATGTGTCTTCAGTAGTTTCTTGTTTAGTGATTCCGCCTTACGGACAGAGTTGGGAAGATCGTACTATCATGTTGCAGTGGTGAACGCCACGGAGTGAGAATCAGCTCCTCAGTGAGGTGGAACCACCAGGCGGCGATCATCACTGGAGCGAAGTGAACGAGTCGGAGTGTATTTTGAAAAGATAGAGTGAAAGTAACAGGGGGAAGATCCAGAAATGGTTCTGTATGCCAGAGTCAGTGACTTGTACTGAATGCAGCAGCTAGAGGGAGCCAATGGAGGGAAGTGAGTAATGGAGTGACATGAGTTCTTGGGCTAGTTGAACACGAGTCGGGCTGCAGAGTTCTGAATTAGTTGAAGAGGTCTGATTGTGGAAGTTGGGATACCGGCAAGTAGCGCATTACATAATCAAGCCGGGATAGGACTAGGGCTTGAACAAGCAGTAGGGTAGCATGTTCAGTCAAAAAGGGTCTGATCTTCCAGATGTTGTAAAGAAGGAATCTGCAGGAACGTGATCAGACGTTCTGCAGGAACGTGATCAGAAGGAATCTGCAGGAACCTGATCACATGATCAGAGAGTTTAAGGTGGAAGTCTATCGTGAAACCGAGGTTCCGGACCAAATCGGTGGGGAGATGGTGGAGCCGTCGGTTTGGAAGGTCAGGTCGTGATGGATACATACAGCTTGAACACAATGATGATAATTAATGATCAAGCTTCACGTTTTAATTTTCTGACCGTATGAGTGAAGACACTGCCCTCTATGGGAGTGACAGGGATGAGGTAACACATTACAGCTACACTAATTTGTGTTATTTAGCATGTTTTTCAGGCTATGCTACATATTGTGTCAGTGTGTGTGTGTGAGATTTGTGTTTAATTTCTCTTTGGGCGACTTGGAAGCCTTAAACTCATACTGTAAATAAAACCAGACATTTATCGACCTGCTTAATAATTCTACAGTGTAGTTGGTTTTCTTCATAGCTACTGACTTGTGGTGTTCTCATTTGTAAGTCGCTTTGGATAAAAGCGTCGGCTAAATGTAATGTAAATGTAAATGTAAATGTAAAGACATGGGGAAAAAATTATTTATCCGATTCACTGATTAATCGAAAAAAAAAAAAAAAAAAAAAGAAAAAAAATCGACCGATTAATCGATTATCAAAATAATCGTTAGTTGCAGCCCTACACACAACCACGTCATCAGACCCACTGTGCTGTTATGGCTTTGGTAATAGGGGGCGGTACGGGGGATGAGGACTCGAGGAGAAATGAGGCCTGCATTTCGGTTCAGGAGGAAATGCCGAGTCTGAAACCGCGCCTCATTCCCACATGATGTTGGGTTTCAGGTTTGTTTTATTAATAATGGAGCAAACACGGAGAACGTCAGCCACCACAAATCAATGCTGCGTGTTAATGTTGTCGGCGGGCTAAGAATGGAATGACCTACTTCCAAACCATGGTGGTTTTCCTAAATTTTTTCAAAACATCTTTATTCTGAAGTCCCAAAAGAGGATGCTCTCTGAAACATAAACACAAGCGTTCTGTTTCCAACAGAGCTGAAGGACGAGAGAGAGAGAGAGAGAGAGAGAGAAAGAGAAGGAAAGAAAGAAAGAAAGAAAGAGAGAGAGAGAGAGAGAGAGAGAGAGAAAGAAAGAGAGAGAGAGAGAGGAAGAGAGAGGAGATTACAGCAGGTTTAATCTGAAGCGAACTCCAGAAACCGGTGTGTGGAACCAAGTCTTAGGGGTGCAGAAAAAGATCGATTCTTCAAAGAATCGCGATTCATAGTCCTGGCGATGCTGAATCAATTAAAAATGCCCAAGAATCGATTTTCAAAAAATGTGTTTAAGTTTTATTTTTGGGCGCCCCCTCCTGAGCGTACTGCATATCGCATTACGTATGCGCTCGGCCGCCGTACGGTGAGCTCGTTAACCAGCTCCTGTTGTAGTTCGCTAGCATGCTAGCGGGAATCATGGAGCGGGGGGAGAGCACGATTCCTCGTTTCATCTCAATCACATCATTTAAACTAAATTTAAAGAGCATTTCAACTGAAGAATCGATTCGGAATCGAATCGTGACTCAAAAATCGGAATCGAATTGAATCGCCAGACACTGAGAGATTCGCACCCGTACCAAAAATACACATGCGACGGACACGGGGGTTCTGCGTACGTACTTGCCGCAGTTGTAGAGGTCGCAGCAGTAGCACGTGTTGCTCTTGACGCGCAGGTTGCAGGCGACGCGTGATGCAGTCTGGCAGTGGACCTGAACACAAACCCAGAAATCGCTAAATTCTTTTATTAAATTTAATATTAATAATCAGCGCGTTAATAACTCTGTGCTGGTGTTCCGACTCGGAACGTCACTGCAAGAGAAATTCAAAACGGCAGAATCTCAAAACACAAAGAAACTACATAAAATGTTTTTATTTTAATAGTGCGTTAAAATGGGGCGGCACGGTGGCTTAGTGGTTTAGCATGTTCTCCTCTCAGCACTAGGGATTCCCAGTTCGAATCCCAATCTGGGTGGAGTTTGCATGTTCTCCCCGTGTCCACGTGGGTTTCCTCCAGGTTCTCCGGTTTCCTCCCACAGTCCAAAAACATGGATCAAGTCAATTGAGTTCTCCAGATTGCCCCATATAGAGTGTGTGTGTGTGTGTGTGTGTGTGTGTGTGTGTGTGTGTGTGTGTGTGTGTGTGTCCAGTGATAGACTGCCCCCTGTCCTGGGTGTATCTGCCCAGCGCCCGAAACGTTCTCCCCTGGATGGGCATGGGGAACCCCACCCCCGCGACCCTAATAGAGGATAAAGCGGAAGATAATGAATGGATGAATTTATTTAATGTGCTCACAGCAGCCCCTAGTGTCTTCCTTCTGTTATTACACAACATATAATTATATATAGTATATTTAAATTTGGGTGGCACGGTGGCTTAGTGTTTAGCATGTTCTCCTCTCAGCGCTAGGGATTCCCAGTTCGAGTCCCAATCGGGGTGGAGTTTGCATGTTCTCCCCGTGTCCGCGTGGGTTTCCTCCGGGTTCTCCGGTTTCCTCCCACAGTCCAAAAACATGGATCAAGGTCAATTGAAGTTTCCAAATTGCCCCATATAGAGTGTGTGTGTGTGTGTGTGTGTGTCTATAGATTGCCCCCCTGTCCTGGATATATCTGCCCAGCGCCCAAAACGTTCTCCCCTGGATGCTGGATGGGCATGGAGAACCCCCCCCCCCGCAAACCTGTATGGATGGATGGATAGAAGACGGATACTCACCTCTGTGTCAGCATCCGATTCGCTGGCGTAATACACACATCGCCCGGCGTAAACGGGCCTGAGGTCCTGCGCGACAGTGAAGCCAGAAGAACAGACGTTACGGTTCGAGAACAGACTGGACGCAGAACTCACCACGTGGAAGAACCAAGGGAACTCACTATGTGTCGGGCGGCGAATACGCCATCCACGATGGCGCAACAAAACGCAGCCACCACGCCGAAACTGATGAAGACGATGGACGCCACCAGCTGCAACACACACCGAGCTTCATCATTTATACTTTAAATTATACAAATTCCATGACCTATGAGTTACGAGATTATTATTATAAAGCAATGAAAACGCATTCGTTCATTAATGCATTAAACAGATAAAAGTACAGAAAAAGACGTTTAGCGTGATCCATTCTGAAAAATAAATGAATAAACTAAATAAAAAATGGGCGGCACGGTGGCTTAGTGGTTTAGTCAATTGAGTTCTCCAAATTGCCCCATATGGAGTGTGTATGCGTGCGTGTCTGTGTGAGTGAGTGTGTGCCCAGCGATGGATTGCCCCCCTGTCCTGGGTGTGTCTGCCCAGCGCCCGAGGCGTTCTCCCCTGGATGGGCATGGGGAGCCCCACCGCAACCCTAATATAGGATAAAGCGGATGATAATGAATGAATGAAAGGTTATTTAAGTTCTCCAAATTGCCCCATATAGAGTGTGTCTGTGTGGGTGGCACGGTGGCTTAGTGGTTTAGCATGTTCCCCTCTCAGCACTAGGGATTCCCGGTTCGAATCCCCATCTGGGTGGAGTTTCCATGTTCTTCCTGTGTCCGCGTGGGTTTCCTCCGGGTTCTCCGGTTTCCTCCCACAGTCCAAAAAACATGGATCAAGGTCAATTGAGTTCTCCAAATTGCCCTATATAGGGTGTGTGTGTGAGTGATTGTGTGATAGATTGGCGCCCTGTCCTGGGTGTATCTGCCCAGCGCCCGAAACCTACCCCCCATGCGACTCTTGTAGAGGATAAAGTGGAAGATAATGGATGTATGGATGGATTGGAGGCAGTTCACACTTAAATACTCTGGTCAGGTTTCATTATGGCGTTTAAATTGGATCATCGTGACATATAAACCTGATTTCTTCTGAAGTCGGTGGACATTAATCAGTTAAATGAGACACTGGAATTGGTGGAGCAGCTTTGTTTGATCCTGAAGCTTGACCCACCAAAAATCAATGAATTGTTTCAGAGGGTCGAAGTTTGATTTTATAAATGTTTAAAGAATAACAATCATCTTTCCATCAATCTTTAAAGGAAAGGGATTTTTTGTGGATAAGCTTTGGAAGCTCTCACTGGATTTAAAGATGACAACAGGAAGCAATAACTCAGCTGTAAACACGGCTTCTGTGGCCCAAAATATTTACATCATAAAATAGTTTTAAGGAAATGAGAACGATGTTTCCCTTAAAGTGCCAGAAAAACATGGGTTAACGTTGAGGTTAGACGTGTATGTGAGTGAAGAACGTTAAAGACGGAGAGGGATTCAATTAAATAGGGTTGAAGATAAAACTGTAATGGGTCCAAGTTGGAATGTGCTCAATTTTGAAGCAGGACAAAGTTGGAGGGGGTCAAAGTTGGAGAGGGTCAAATTCAGAGCAGGGTCAAAGTTGGAGGAGGATAAAGTCAGAGCAGGGTCAAAGTTGGAGGGGGTCAAAGTCAGAGCAAGGTCAAAGTTGGAGGGGGTCCAAATTGGAGAGGCTCAAAGTTGGAGGGGGTCCAAATTGGAGAGGGTCAAAGTTGGAGGGGGTCCAAATTGGAGAGGGTCAAAGTTGGTGAGGGTCAAAGTTGGAGGGGGTCAAAGTTGAAGAGGGTCAAAGGTGGAGGGGGTCAAATTTGGAAAGGGTTGCAAGTTGCAGATTGCTTTTCTCAGATTGGTGTTTCTCAGATTGATGTTTCTCAGATTGGCGTTTCTCAGATTGGCGTTGCTCAGATTGGTGTTTCTCAGATTGGCGTTTCTCAGATTGGCGTTTCTCAGATTGATGTTCCTCAGATTGATGTTCCTCAGATTGATGTTCCTCAGATTGGCCTTTCTCAGATTGATGTTCCTCAGATTGATGTTCCTCAGATTGATGTTCCTCAGATTGGTGTTCCTCAGATTGGTGTTTCTCAGATTGGCCTTTCTCAGATTGATGTTCCTCAGATTGATGTTCCTCAGATTGGCCTTTCTCAGATTGGCGTTTCTCAGATTGGCCTTTCTCAGATTGGCGTTTCTCAGAGTGGTGTTTCTCAGATTGGCCTTTCTCTGATTGATGTTTCTCTGATTGGCGTTTCTCGGATTGGTGTTTCTCAGATTGGCGTTTCTCAGATTGATGTTTCTCAGATTGATGTTCCTCAGATTGGCGTGCCTCAGAGAATATTTAACCATGAAACCAATTGCACGTCTCCAAAATCATTTGAATTCCAATATTCAGGGAACCAGAATATTGTAAATATATATATATATATATATATATATATATATATATATATATATATATATATATATATATATATATATATATTTATATATATAAATATATTTTTGTAAATATAGGTTTTTAAATTGTAATTTTGTATAATTATTATAAATGATTATTACAAAGTGGATAATCTTAAAGGTTTTATTGTTGGGTCACATGGTTTCCCGTGAGCAAACTCACATCCAGGTGCAGTGGAACGGTTCTGAAGCTGGCATGGATCAGCGCCAAAGCCCCGTTAAAGGCTGAGGTGGCAGTTCGGTGGTAGTTTGTCTGTCTGCTGACGTTGCCTATCTGCCGTGAAGTCTTAAATCTGAGCCGTGATGAGAGTGAACCTGCCCCCCCCCACCCCCCCGGTGCCTCCGACTGGCACTGTGCCCGGCATTACTTCAACGAGCCCCCCCCTCCCCCACCCGGCTGAGAGAAACGCGACACTGTCCCTCTGAATATTCCTGAACGGACTTTCCGTCATGTTCTCTCTGTTACGCCGGTTTATTAGAACATTTCAAGCCCAACCCCCACCCCACCCTACCCCACCCAAATCCAGCTCCGGTTACTAAGAGCTATTTGTGGGTGAATCCAACCCGGGAACATTCTAAAATCCAAACGGAAATGTCGCGCCGTCACATCGACGCTGATGAGAACCCGAGTGCAGCGTTCGCTTCCTGTTCTGTTGGAACTCCCTCACATAAAAAAACATCGATCTCCATCAGAGCGTGAGGGTTTGAGACGCTGTTCCGATTCATCTTATCATCAATTCAGATTAAAGGCTAAAATTAAACGGGTTCTGATTTAATCATGCGAAGAAAACAAACAGGACCCGCTCCAGGACCCAATCAAACGAATCAAAACCAAACATTAAACATTAAACATCACGGTTCTCTTAAAGAACGGGATGGAGGGATGAATTAAAGATGGATGTGGGTGTGTGTTACAGCGTGTTAGTGTGTTAAAGCGTGTTATAGTGTGTTAGTGTGATACAGTGTGTTATAGTGTGTTACAGCGTGTTACAGCGTGCTACAGTGTGTTACAGCGTGCTACAGCGTGCTACAGCGTGTTACAGCGTGTTACAGCGTGCTACAGCGTGTTACAGCGTGTTACAGCGTGCCACAGCGTGTTAGTGTGATAGTGTGTTACAGCGTGTTACAGCGTGTTACAGTGTGTTACAGCGTGCTACAGCGTGATACAGCGTGCTACAGCGTGTTACAGCGTGTTACAGCGTGTTACAGCGTGCTACAGCGTGTTAGTGTGATACAGTGTGTTACAGCGTGTTACAGCGTGCCACAGCGTGTTAGTGTGATACAGTGTGTTACAGCGTGTTACAGCGTGCTACAGCGTGTTAGTGTGATACAGTGTGTTACAGCGTGTTACAGCGTGCTACAGTGTGTTACAGCGTGTTACAGCGTGCCACAGCGTGTTAGTGTGATAGTGTGTTACAGCGTGTTACAGCGTGTTACAGTGTGTTACAGCGTGCTACAGCGTGATACAGCGTGCTACAGCGTGTTACAGCGTGCTACAGCGTGTTAGTGTGATACAGTGTGTTACAGCGTGTTACAGCGTGCCACAGCGTGTTAGTGTGATACAGTGTGTTACAGCGTGTTACAGCGTGCTACAGCGTGTTAGTGTGATACAGTGTGTTACAGCGTGTTACAGCGTGCCACAGCGTGTTAGTGTGATACAGTGTGTTACAGCGTGCTACAGCGTGCTACAGCGTGTTAGTGTGTTACAGTGTGATACAGTGTGTTACAGCGTGCTACAGTGTGTTACAGCGTGTTACAGCGTGCTACAGCGTGCTAAAGCGTGTTACAGTGTGTTACAGCGTGCTACAGCGTGTTAGTGTGATACAGCGTGTTACAGCGTGCCACAGCATGTTAGTGTGATACAGTGTGTTACAGCGTGCTACAGCGTGCTACAGCGTGTTAGTGTGATACAGTGTGTTACAGCGTGTTACAGTGTGTTACAGCGTGCTACAGTGTGTTACAGCGTGTTACAGCGTGCTACAGCGTGCTAAAGCGTGTTACAGCGTGTTACAGCGTGCTACAGCGTGTTAGTGTGATACAGCGTGTTACAGCGTGCCACAGCATGTTAGTGTGATACAGTGTGTTACAGCGTGCTACAGCGTGTTACAGCGTGTTAGTGTGATACAGTGTGTTACAGCGTGCTACAGCGTGCTACAGCGTGTTAGTGTGTTACAGTGTGATACAGTGTGTTATAGTGTGTTACAGCGTGTTACAGCGTGCTACAGTGTGTTACAGCGTGCTACAGTGTGTTACAGCGTGTTACAGCGTGCTACAGCGTGCTAAAGCGTGTTACAGCGTGTTACAGCGTGCTACAGCGTGTTAGTGTGATACAGCGTGTTACAGCGTGCCACAGCATGTTAGTGTGATACAGTGTGTTACAGCGTGTTACAGCGTGTTAGTGTGATAGTGTGTTACAGTGTGTTACAGCGTGTTACAGTGTGTTACAGCGTGCTGCAGCGTGTTAGTGTGATAGTGTGTTACAGTGTGTTACAGCGTGTTACAGTGTGTTACAGCGTGCTGCAGCGTGTTAGTGTGATAGTGTGTTACAGCGTGTTACAGTGTGTTACAGCGTGTTAGTGTGATACAGTGTGTTACAGTGTGTTACAGCGTGTTACAGTGTGTTACAGCGTGTTAGTGTGATACAGCGTGTTAGTGTGATACAGCGTGTTATAGCGTGTTACAGCGTGTTACAGCGTGCTACAGCGTGTTACAGCGTGTTACAGCGTGTTACAGCGTGCTACATTGTGCTACAGCGTGTTACAGCGTGTTACAGCGCGTTATAGCGTGTTATAGCGTGCTACATTGTGCTACAGCGTGCTACATTGTGCTACAGCGTGTTACAGCGCGTTACAGCGCGTTATAGCGTGTTATAGCGTGTTACAGCGTGTTACAGCGTGCTACATTGTGCTACAGCGTGTTACAGCGTGTATGTTACAGCGTGTTAGTGTGATACAGCGTGTTACAGTGTGTTACAGCGTGTTAGTGTGATACAGCGTGTTACAGCGTGTTACAGCGTGCTACAGCGTGTTACAGCGTGTTACAGCGTGCTACATTGTGCTACAGCGTGTTACAGCGTGTTACAGCGCGTTATAGCGTGTTACAGCGTGTTATAGCGTGCTACATTGTGCTACAGCGTGTTACAGCGTGCTACAGCGTGCTACATTGTGCTACAGCGTGTTACAGCGCGTTATAGCGCGTTATAGCGTGTTACAGCGTGTTACAGCGTGTTACAGCGTGCTACATTGTTTTACAGCGTGTTACAGCGTGCTACATTGTTTTACAGTGTGTTACAGCGTGTTACAGCGTGTTACAGCGTGTTATATCGTGCTACAGCGTGCTACATTGTGCTAGAGCGTGTTACAGTGTGTTACAGCGTGTTATAGCGTGTTACAGCGTGCTACAGCGTGCTACAGCGTGTTATAGCGTGTTATAGCGTGTTACAGCGTGTTACAGCGTGTTACAGCGTGCTACATTGTGCTACAGCATGTTATAGCGTGCTACAGTGTGTTACAGCGTGTTATAGTGTGTTACAGCGTGCTACATTGTGCTACAGCATGTTATAGCGTGCTACAGCGTGTTACAGCGTGCTACAGCGTGTTACAGCGTGCTACATTGTGCTACAGCATGTTATAGCGTGCTACAGCATGTTATAGCGTGCTACAGCGTGTTACAGCGTGCTACAGCGTGTTACAGCGTGTTACAGCGTGTTATAGCGTGTTATAGCGTGTTACAGCGTGCTACAGCATGTTACAGCGTGCTACAGCGTGTTATAGCGTGCTACAGCGTGTTATAGCGTGTTACAGTGTGTTACAGCGTGTTACAGCGTGTTACAGCGTGCTACAGCGTGTTAGTGTGCTACAACGTGTTACATCATGTTACAGCGTGTTATGCGTGTTATAGCGTGTTATAGCATGTTACAGCGTGTTAGTGTGCTACAGCATGTTACAGCGTGCTACAGCGTGTTATAGCGTGTTACAGTGTGTTATAGCGTGCTACATTGTGCTACAGCGTGTTACAGCGTGTTACAGCGTGTTTTAGCGTGCTACAGCGTGCTACATTGTGCTACAGCGTGTTACAGCGTGTTACAGCGTGTTATATCGTGCTACAGCGTGCTACATTGTGCTACAGCGTGTTACAGCGTGTTACAGCGTGCTACAGCATGTTACAGCGTGCTACAGCGTGTTATAGCGTGCTACAGCGTGTTATAGCGTGTTATAGCATGTTACAGCGTGTTACAGTGTGTTACAGCGTGTTACAGCGTGCTACATTGTGCTACAGCATGTTATAGCGTGCTACAGCATGTTATAGCGTGCTACAGTGTGTTACAGCGTGCTACAGCGTGTTACAGCATGTTATAGCGTGTTACAGCGTGCTACAGCATGTTACAGCGTGCTACAGCGTGTTATAGCGTGTTATAGCGTGCTACAGCGTGTTACAGTGTGTTACAGCGTGTTACAGTGTGTTACAGCGTGTTACAGCGTGCTACAGCGTGTTACAGCGTGCTACAGCGTGTTACAGTGTGCTACAGTGTGTTACAGCGTGTTATAGTGTGTTACAGCGTGTTACAGTGTGTTACAGCGTGTTACAGCGTGCTACAGTGTGTTACAGCGTGTTATAGTGTGTTACAGCGTGCTACAGCTTGTTACAGCGTGTTATAGTGTGTTACAGCGTGCTACAGCGTGTTACAGTGTGTTACAGCGTGTTACAGCGTGCTACATTGTGCTACAGCGTGCTACAGTGTGTTACAGCGTGTTATAGTGTGTTACAGCGTGCTACAGCGTGTTACAGCGTGTTATAGTGTGTTACAGCGTGTTATAGTGTGTTACAGCGTGTTACAGCGTGCTACATTGTGCTACAGCGTGTTACAGTGTGCTACAGTGTGTTACAGCGTGTTACAGCGTGCTACAGCGTGTTATAGTGTGTTACAGCGTGCTACAGCGTGTTACAGCGTGTTATAGTGTGTTACTGCGTGCTACAGCGTGCTACAGCGTGTTACAGTGTGTTACAGCGTGTTACAGCGTGCTACAGTGTGTTACAGCGTGTTATAGTGTGTTACAGCGTGCTACAGCGTGTTACAGCGTGTTACAGTGTGTTACAGCGTGTTACAGCGTGTTACAGTGTGCTACAGCGTGTTACAGCGTGCTACAGCGTGTTACAGCGTGCTACATTGTGCTACAGCGTGCTACAGTGTGTTACAGCGTGTTACAGCGTGTTATAGTGTGTTACAGCGTGCTACAGCGTGTTACAGTGTGCTACAGCGTGTTACAGCGTGCTACAGTGTGTTACAGCGTGCTACAGCGTGCTACAGCGTGTTACAGTGTGTTACAGCGTGTTACAGCGTGCTACATTGTGCTACAGCGTGCTACAGCATGTTACAGCATGCTACAGCGTTACAGCGTGTTACAGCGTGCTACAGCGTGTTACAGCGTGCTACAGCGTGTTACAGCGTGTTATAGTGTGTTACAGCGTGCTACAGCGTGTTACAGCGTGTTACAGTGTGTTACAGCGTGTTACAGCGTGTTACAGCGTGCTACAGCGTGTTAGTGTGATACAACGTGTTACATCATGTTACAGCGTGTTATGCGTGTTATAGCGTGTTATAGCATGTTACAGCGTGTTAGTGTGCTACAGCATGTTACAGCGTGCTACAGCGTGTTATAGCGTGTTACAGTGTGTTATAGCGTGCTACATTGTGCTACAGCGTGTTACAGCGTGTTACAGCGTGTTTTAGCGTGCTACAGCGTGCTACATTGTGCTACAGCGTGTTACAGCGTGTTACAGCGTGTTATATCGTGCTACAGCGTGCTACATTGTGCTACAGCGTGTTACAGCGTGTTACAGCGTGCTACAGCATGTTACAGCGTGCTACAGCGTGTTATAGCGTGCTACAGCGTGTTATAGCGTGTTATAGCATGTTACAGCGTGTTACAGTGTGTTACAGCGTGCTACATTGTGCTACAGCATGTTATAGCGTGCTACAGCATGTTATAGCGTGCTACAGTGTGTTACAGCGTGCTACAGCGTGTTACAGCATGTTATAGCGTGTTACAGCGTGCTACAGCATGTTACAGCGTGCTACAGCGTGTTATAGCGTGTTATAGCGTGCTACAGCGTGTTACAGTGTGTTACAGCGTGTTACAGTGTGTTACAGCGTGTTACAGCGTGCTACAGCGTGTTACAGCGTGCTACAGCGTGTTACAGTGTGCTACAGTGTGTTACAGCGTGTTATAGTGTGTTACAGCGTGTTACAGTGTGTTACAGCGTGTTACAGCGTGCTACAGCGTGTTACAGCGTGTTATAGTGTGTTACAGCGTGCTACAGCTTGTTACAGCGTGTTATAGTGTGTTACAGCGTGCTACAGCGTGTTACAGCGTGTTACAGTGTGTTACAGCGTGTTATAGTGTGTTACAGCGTGCTACATTGTGCTACAGCGTGCTACAGTGTGTTACAGCGTGTTATAGTGTGTTACAGCGTGCTACAGCGTGTTACAGCGTGTTACAGTGTGCTACAGCGTGTTACAGCGTGTTATAGTGTGTTACAGCGTGTTACAGCGTGCTACATTGTGCTACAGCGTGTTACAGTGTGCTACAGTGTGTTACAGCGTGTTACAGCGTGCTACAGCGTGTTATAGTGTGTTACAGCGTGCTACAGCGTGTTACAGCGTGTTATAGTGTGTTACTGCGTGCTACAGCGTGCTACAGCGTGTTACAGTGTGTTACAGCGTGCTACAGTGTGTTACAGCGTGTTATAGTGTGTTACAGCGTGCTACAGCGTGTTACAGCGTGTTACAGTGTGTTACAGCGTGTTACAGCGTGTTACAATGTGCTACAGCGTGTTACAGCGTGCTACAGCGTGTTACAGCGTGCTACATTGTGCTACAGCGTGCTACAGTGTGTTACAGCGTGTTACAGCGTGTTATAGTGTGTTACAGCGTGCTACAGCGTGTTACAGTGTGCTACAGCGTGTTACAGCGTGCTACAGTGTGTTACAGCGTGCTACAGCGTGCTACAGCGTGTTACAGTGTGTTACAGCGTGTTACAGCGTGCTACATTGTGCTACAGCGTGCTACAGCATGTTACAGCATGCTACAGCGTTACAGCGTGTTACAGCGTGCTACAGCGTGTTACAGCGTGCTACAGCGTGTTACAGCGTGTTACAGCGTGCTACAGCGTGTTACAGCGTGTTATAGCGTGTTATAGCGTGCTACAGCGTGTTATAGCATGTTACAGTGTGTTACAGTGTGTTACAGCGTGCTACATTGTGCTACAGCGTGTTATAGCGTGCAACAGCGTGTTACAGCGTGCTACAGCGTGTTACAGCGTGTTACAGTGTGTTACAGCGTGTTACAGCGTGCTACATTGTGCTACAGCGTGTTATAGCGTGCTACAGCGTGTTACAGCGTGCTACAGCGTGTTACAGCATGCTACAGCGTGGACGTTGGGTTATCAACCTGAAGGTTGGGGGTTCAAATCCCAGGTCCACTGAAGTTACCTGTGTGGGTCCTTGAGCAAGACCCTTAACCCTCATTGCTCCAGGGTTGTTGTGATTAACCCTGTGCTCACCTTGTAAGTCGCTTTGGATGAAAGCGTCTCCTAAATGACCAAATGTACAGCGTGTTACAGCGTGTTACAGCGTGCTACAGCGTGTTACAGTGTGTTACAGCGTGCTACAGCTTGTTACAGCGTGTTATAGCGTGTTATAGCGTGTTATAGCATGTTACAGCGTGTTACAGCGTGTTACAGCGTGTTACAGTGTGTTACAGCATGCTACATTGTGCTACAGCATGTTATAGCGTGCTACAGCATGTTATAGCGTGCTACAGTGTGTTACAGCGTGCTACTGCATGTTATAGCGTGTTACAGCGTGTTACAGCGTGCTACATTGTGCTACAGCGTGCTACAGTGTGTTACAGCGTGTTACAGCGTGTTATAGTGTGTTACAGCGTGCTACATTGTGCTACAGCGTGCTACAGCGTGTTACAGTGTGCTACAGTGTGTTACAGCGTGTTACAGCGTGCTACAGCGTGTTATAGTGATTACAGCGTGCTACAGCGTGTTATAGCGTGTTACAGCGTGTTACAGCGTGCTACATTGTGCTACAGCGTGCTACAGTGTGTTACAGCGTGTTATAGTGTGTTACAGCGTGCTACAGCGTGTTACAGCGTGTTACAGCGTGCTACATTGTTCTACAGCGTGCTACAGCATGTTACAGCGTGCTACAGCGTGTTACAGCGTGCTACAGCGTGTTATAGCGTGCTACAGCGTGCTACAGCGTGTTATAGCGTGCTACAGCGTGTTATAGCATGTTACAGTGTGTTACAGCATGTTACAGTGTGTTACAGCGTGTTACAGTGTGTTACAGCGTGCTACATTGTGCTACAGCATGTTATAGCGTGCTACAGCATGTTATAGCGTGCTACAGCGTGTTACAGCGTGCTACAGCGTGTTACAGCGTGCTACAGCGTGTTACAGCGTGCTACAGCGTGCTACAGCGTGTTACAGCGTGTTACAGCGTGTTATAGCGTGTTACAGCGTGCTACAGTGTGTTACAGCGTGTTACAGCGTGTTATAGCGTGCTACAGCGTGTTATAGCGTGTTACAGCGTGTTACAGTGTGTTACAGCGTGCTACATTGTGCTACAGCGTGTTACAGCGTGCTACAGCGTGTTATAGTGTGTTACAGCGTGCTACAGCGTGCTACAGCGTGTTACAGCGTGCTACAGCGTGTTATAGTGTGTTACAGCGTGTTACAGTGTGTTACAGCGTGTTACAGCGTGCTACATTGTGCTACAGCGTGCTACAGTGTGTTACAGCGTGTTATAGTGTGTTACAGCGTGCTACAGCGTGTTACAGCGTGTTACAGCATGCTACAGCATGCTACATTGTGCTACAGCGTGCTACAGCGTGTTACAGTGTGCTACAGTGTGTTACAGCGTGTTACAGCGTGCTACAGCGTGTTATAGTGTGTTACAGCGTGTTACAGCGTGTTACAGAGTGTTACAGTGTGTTACAGCGTGTTACAGCGTGCTACATTGTGCTACAGCGTGTTACAGCGTGCTACATTGTGCTACAGCGTGTTACAGCGTGCTACAGCGTGTTATAGCGTGTTACAGCGTGTTACAGTGTGTTACAGCGTGCTACATTGTGCTACAGCGGTTACAGCGTGCTACATTGTGCTACAGCGTGTTACAGCGTGTTACAGCGTGTTATAGTGTGTTATAGTGTGTTACAGCGTGCTACAGTGTGTTACAGCGTGTTACAGCGTTACAGTGTGTTACAGTGTGTTACAACGTGTTATAGTGTGTTATAGTGTGTTACAGCGTGCTACAGCGTGTTACAGTGTGTTACAGCGTGTTACAGCGTTACAGTGTGTTACAGCGTGTTACAGCGTGTTACAGTGTGTTACAGCGTGTTACATTGTGCTACAGCGTGTTACAGCGTGCTACAGCGTGTTACAGTGTGTTACAGCGTGTTACAGTGTGTTACAGCGTGTTACAGCGTGCTACAGCGTGCTACATTGTGCTACAGCGTGTTACAGCGTGTTACAGCATGCTACAGCGTGCTACAGCGTGTTACAGTGTGCTACAGTGTGTTACAGCGTGCTACAGCGTGTTATAGTGTGTTACAGCGTGCTACAGCGTGTTATAGCGTGTTACAGCGTGTTACAGCGTGTTACAGCGTGCTACATTGTGCTACAGCGTGTTACAGCGTGCTACATTGTGCTACAGCGTGCTACAGTGTGTTACAGCGTGTTATAGTGTGTTACAGCGTGCTACAGTGTGTTACAGCGTGTTACAGCGTGCTACATTGTGCTACAGCGTGTTACAGCGTGCTACATTGTGCTACAGCGTGCTACAGTGTGTTACAGCGTGTTACAGCGTGTTATAGTGTGTTACAGCGTGCTACAGCGTGTTATAGCGTGTTACAGCGTGTTACAGTGTGTTACAGCGTGCTACATTGTGCTACAGCGTGTTACAGCGTGCTACATTGTGCTACAGCGTGCTACAGTGTGTTACAGCATGTTACAGCGTGTTATAGTGTGTTACAGCGTGCTACAGCGTGTTACAGTGTGTTACAGCGTGTTACAGCGTTACAGTGTGTTACAGCGTGTTACAGCGTGTTACAGTGTGTTACAGCGTGTTATAGTGTGTTACAGCGTGCTACAGCGTGTTACAGTGTGTTACAGCGTGTTACAGCATTACAGTGTGTTACAGCGTGTTACAGCGTGTTACAGTGTGTTACAGCGTGTTACATTGTGCTACAGCGTGTTACAGCGTGCTACAGCGTGTTACAGTGTGTTACAGCATG
Organism: Corydoras sp. C115; assembly: GCA_019802505.1. Classification (NCBI taxonomy): domain Eukaryota; kingdom Metazoa; phylum Chordata; class Actinopteri; order Siluriformes; family Callichthyidae; genus Corydoras; species Corydoras sp. C115. The sequence goes on from JAFMOC010000299.1 coordinate 427,569, forward strand.
TTACAGCGTGCTACATTGTGCTACAGCGTGTTACAGCGTGTTACAGCGTGTTACAGCGTGCTACAGCGTGTTACAGCGTGCTACAGCGTGTTACAGTGTGCTACAGTGTGTTACAGCGTGCTACAGCGTGTTATAGTGTGTTACAGCGTGCTACAGCGTGTTATAGCGTGTTACAGCGTGTTACAGCGTGTTACAGCGTGCTACATTGTGCTACAGCGTGTTACAGCGTGCTACATTGTGCTACAGCGTGCTACAGTGTGTTACAGCGTGTTATAGTGTGTTACAGCGTGCTACAGTGTGTTACAGCGTGCTACAGCATGCTACAGCGTGCTACAGCATGCTACAGCGTGTTACATCGTGCTACAGCGTGTTACAGCGTGCTACAGCGTGTTACAGCGTGTTACAGCGTGTTATAGCATGCTACAGCGTGCTACAGCGTGTTCTCCGGTTTCTTCCCACAGTCTGCTGACTCCCGACTTAAACATTGATGGCTCGGGTTCGAATCCCGAACTGGGTCCCCGACTGCTGACTCCCTGACTGCTGACTCCCCGACTTCTGACTCCCTGACTTCTGACTACCGAATTCTGACTCCCCGACTTCTGACTCCCCGACTTCTGACACCCCGACTTGAACATTGATGACATGGGTTCGAATCTGGGTGGAGTCTTCTGACTCCCTGAATGTTGACTCCCCGACTTCTGACTCCCCACTTTCGTTACTTTTCACGTGTCCTGCAGATTGAGACGTTGTCCCGCATTGTTAATGAAAGTCAGACTGCAGTTTTTAAGCGTGTTTTATAATCTGCCATTGGACGGCTGTGTTGTCTGTTATCGGGGGAGAGGCGGGCTGTTTGAATGGCAACCAATCGGGAACGCGGACGCATGTTAAGGGAGCGCCCACCAACACAATGCCAATCAGGTCATATATATATAAATATATATATATATATATGTAACGGTTTGTTTTGTTCACGTGGTGTGGGTTGGGTTCTGTGTCACGCCCCCGTAATCACGCGCACCTGGGATCAGTCATCATTTTGTTATATATACCCTGCACGCCCTACCCTCACCGCCAGTTTGTCTCGTGCCACGCCGTTTTGCCCGCCTTGACACTACTAGCTCCATCCTCGTTATCCAAGTCCTTGTACCTCGACCCGTGTTCCGTTTATGCTTTGTTGGTGTGCAGTTCGTCTCTCCGTCTGCCCTCCGTCTAGTGAACTCCGCTACTGGTACCCTGTTCGTTTGTACTACTCCCCGTTGACGTCATCACCCCTCGCCTCACCTTATCCACGTCCTGTGTTCTGTGTTTATCGTTCTGTGGATCCTCGTTGTTGGGATTTAATAAACATCTTTGTGACTGTACCTGCGTTCCGCTCGTTATCTCCGAGTAGCGGATCCGCCTCACTCGATCGTAAGATCCTAACAATATATATATATATATATATATATATATATATATATATATATATATATATATATATGGCAGTGCATTGGTGTCCCACATTGTCCCACACAAACATAGTCTTTGTCCCACATCTGGTGAAGCCTTGAACTCAACCCTGATGAGCTCACCTTCATCAAACCGGTCACCACAGAACCTACCAGAACCGACTCAGTGTTATTAATTTCACCTTTAAAGCCTTATTTTGTCAGCTTTTATAAACTACAGGCAGCGTCTTCACTTAAAACCAATAACATTCATCAGTAAAGAAAAGAAAAGCTTTGTCTCATTGTTAATTTAAGGTTTAAGAGAATTAAAGGTTATAATTTTCGCAGTGTCTCAGATTTCCCGAGTCGTACATATTCCCCACTGCAGGACGAAAACAAGCAAATGTGAGATAAACAGACAGTTCTCACCATCTGCCTCTTGTTCTCGATGAGATGAGCGCCGATGATTCCCAGAAACGAGCCGAACCCGAGCTAAAAATGAGATGAACACCAAACAGACGTTTTAATCATCCTCATCCTCATCATCTTCATTTATACATATTCATCCATCAATTATCTTCCGCTTTATCCTCTATTAGGGTCACGAGGGGGGGGGGGGTTCCCATGCCCATCCAGGGTAGATATTTTCGGGCGCTGAGCAGATACACCCAGGACAGGACGCCAATCTATCACTGGACACACATTCACTCACACACACACACTCTATATGGGGCAATTTGGAGAATTCAATTGACATTGATCCATGTTTTTGCACTGTGGGAGGAAACCGGAGAACCCGGAGGAAACCCACATAGACACGGGGAGAACATGCAAACTTCACCCAGATTGGGATTCGAACTGGGAATCCCCAGCACTGAGAGGAGAACATGCTAAACCACTAAGCCACCGTGCCGCCCTTATACATTCATTCATTCATTATCTTCCGCTTTATCCTCTATTAGGGTCGCGGGGGGGTTCCCCATACCCATCCAGGGGAGAACGTTTTGGGCGCTGGGCAGATACACCCAGGACAGGCCACCAATCTATCACTGAACACACACTCTCTCACACACACACACACACACAAACACACTATATGGGGCAATTTGGAGAATTCAATTGACTTGATCCATGTTTTTGGACTGTGGCAGGAAACCGGAGAACCCGGAGGAAACCCACACGGACACGGGGAGAACATGCAAACTCCACCCAGATTGGGATTCGAACCGGGAATCCCCAGCAATGAAAGGAGAACATGCTAAACCACTAAGCCACTGTGCCGCCCTTATACATATTCATTTAAAATGTTATTATTAATGCAGTTTTAATTTACAAACAAACCAGACAGAGAACCGGATGAATTAAAGGTTCCGATACTTGCTGTACGGCAGCACGGTGGCTTAGTGGTTTAGCATGTTCTCCTCTCAGCGCTAGGGATTCCCGGTTTAAATCCCCATCTGGGTGGAATTTCCATGTTCTCCCTGTGTCCGCGTGGGTTTCATCCGGGTTCTCCGGTTTCCTCCCACAGTCCAAAAACATGGATCAAGTCAATTGAGTTCTCCAATTTGCCTCATATAGAGTGTGTGTGTGTGAGTGAGTGTGTGTCCAATGATAGATTCCACCCCCCATCCTGGGTGTATCTTCCCAGCGCCCAAAACATTCTCCCCTGGATGGGCATGGGGAACCTCCCCCCACCCCCGCGACCCTAATAGAGGATATTAAATATAATTATTAAATTATAAATATAATTATTATTATGATCACGGATCGGTGATGTCACATATAAGACCACATGGATCATCGCTGCGGGGGTGATTATGCTTCACCTGGCAACAAGATGGTTATTGAACCTGAACTGATGCAGTTCTCATGTGGAAGGACATCATAATGTGGTCGTGGAGAACATGTTCATCAGTTCAGAAAATTAGGAGAACATCTAAAGAAACTGAAGCTGAAAGTTATGCACTGGAGGGTCCTGGGTGTATCTGCCCAGCGCCCGAGACGTTCTCCCCTGGATGGGCATGGGGAACCCCCCCCCCACGACCCTAGTAAAGGATAAAGCGGAAGATAATGGATGGATGGATGGATGGATATAAACATTTATGTGCAAGAATTCACAGACACCACTGTATGAACCAAACTTTGTACAGTGACATGAAATGGTTTTGGCAAACCATGTCTCTTACTATATAAAGTTCCATCCATCCATCATCTTCAGCTTTATCCTCTATTAGGGTCGCGAGGGAGGGGGGGGTTCCCCTTGCCCATCCAGGGGAGAACGTTTCGGGCGCTGGGCAAACAGGACGCCAATCTATCACTGAACACACTCACTCTATATGGGGCAATTCGGAGAATTCAATTGACCTTGATCCATGTTTTTGGACTGTGGAAGGAAACCGGAGAACCCGGAGGAAACCCACGCAGACACAGGGAGAACATGGAAACTCCACCCAGATTGGGATTCGAACCTGGAATCTCTAGCGCTTAAAGGAGAACATGCCAAACCACGTGTCACCCTGTGTAAAGTTATGTAAGTGAAACATACGGGACATTTTAATTGTTACTTTTATAATTTCAATTTTGGTAAATTTTAAAGCAATAAAAATAGACTAGGAGAAGCCTTGCCTTGCCCGAGGGCACTTCAGCTGTAGTACATATTGGGAGCAGGAATCAAACCTCCGTTACCACAATCGTCCCCCTGCCCCGGTCCTGCAGGGGTACGTTCTCAGCCTGCGGCTGTGGCGAGCTTCACTCTTGTATTTTGTATTTCTCACATAATCAGACGTCAGAGTTCTGTGAATGAGACATCCTGCAGACTGATCAGACTGATCAGACCGATCCGATTACAGATCAGATCTTTAGACACAAAGAGCAATGGGACGTCTGGAGAGAAGTTTTATTAAAAGAACACTTCTCTGAACGTTAAACAGAGTGGATCGATCACGGCGTGGACTTCTGTTACAGCCAGAGGCTCGGAGAACATCATATTATACTTTATTATATTATATCATACAATATTATATTATATATTATACTATACTATATTATTTATTATATTATTCTGTATTATATTATATATCCATCCATTATCTTCTGCTTTATCCTCTATTACGGTCGCGGGGGGGGGGGTTCCCCATGCCCATCCAGGGGAGAACGTTTCGGGCGCTGGGCAGATACACCCAGGACAGTGGGGCAATCTATCACTGAACACACACTCACTCACACACACACACACACACACTCTATATGGGGCAATTTGGAGAACTCAATTGACCTTGATCCATGTTTTTGGACTGTGGGAGGAAACCGGTGAACCCGGAGGAAACCCACGCGGACATGGGGAGAACATGCAAACTCCACCCAGATTGGGATTCGAACCGGGAATCCCCCAGCCCTGAGAGGAGGACATGCCAAACATGCTATATTATATCATATTATATTAAGTTTATTAACAGAAAAAAATAATTTAAACATCAGACACAGTGTGCACATCTGAAAACAACAAAGAGGATGAACTGCAACACAACTACAATCAGAATGACTCAAATTCTATAATATCAAAATATATATATATATATATATATATATATATATATATATATATATATATATATATATATATATATATATATATAGGGCAGCACGGTGGTTTAGTGTTTGGCATGTTCTCCTCTCAGCACTAGGGATCCCGGTTCGAATCCCCATCTGGGGGGAGTTTGCATGTTCTCCCCATGTCCGCATGGGTTTCCTCCGGGTTCTCTGGTTTCCTTCCACAGTCCAAAAACATGAACCAAGGTCAACTGAGTTCTCCAAATTGCCCCATATAGAGTGTGTGTGTGAGTGAGTGAGTGTGTGCCCAGCGATAGATTGCCCCCTGTCCTGGGTGTATCTGCCCAGCGCAGTATATATATTACAGAACTAGACACCAGGTGGCGCTGTGGTTTAGTGTCAGCACGTCCACCTCAGTGCTGGGGATCCAGGTTCCAATCCCACGGAGTTTCCATGGTCTCCTTGTAATCGTTTGGGTTTTTCTCTAGGTTCTCTAGTTTCCTCCCACAATTCAAAAACATGGATTCAAGGTTAATTGAGTTCTCCAAATTGCCCTATATAGAGTGTGTTTCTGTGTGTGTGTGAGTGTGTGCCCAGCTATAAATTGCCCCCCTGTCCTGGGTGTATCTGCCTGAAACGTTCCCCCCCCCCCCCACACACACACACACACACACGAACCTCGTAGAGGATTGAATGATATTTCGGCATGGGGGTCGAGTGTTTGACATGTTCTCGTCTCAGAGCTGGGGATCCAGGTTGGAATCCCAATCTGGGTGAAGTTAGCATGTTCTCCCCGTGTCTGCAAGGGTTTCTTCCGGGTTCTCTAGTTTCCTCCCACAGTCCAAAAACATGGATTCAAGGTGAATTGAATTCTCCAAATTGCCCCTATAGAGTGTGTATGTGCTTAACGATATATTGGCGCCCTATCCTGGGTGTATCTGCCCAGCGCCCAACGCCCCCCCCCACCCCCCATGATCCTAGTAGAGAATTAATGGGGAAGATAATGAGATTTGAACTAGAAGCCTATCTCTAATAAAGAGTCCATTTGTTGTGTATATATATGTGTGTGTGTGTGTGTGTGTGTGTGTGTGTGTATGTATACACTCATGGCATGAGCCAAACCTCTTCAGATTAATACTGTACATTTGAACAGTTCCACTTCAGATACAGATCCATTCTGTGGTTCTCCATTTAATGATTCTCTTTAGAACTGATCAGCGTTATCGTTCTCCACCCGCAGAACCGCAGAGAGGAGGGTGCAGGGTGGGGGATTTCCGGGACACAGTGACTCTGACATGGTGGTGGTGTTTTCGTTGGTGTTGCTGTCGTATGTTTTGATTGGTCGCATTTTTAACATCATTTCAAAGCCGTGAAGGTGTTGGTGTAAGTGTGTGTGTGTGTGTGTGTGTGTGTGTGTGTGTGTGTGCTCTAATTAATGATAAATTAAGAGATAATAACACTAAAAGCAGATATTAGACTAGAAGCCAGGTGGCGCAGTGGCTTAGTGGTTTAGCATGTTCTCCTCTCAGCACTAGGGATTCCCAGTTTGAATCCCAATCTGGGTGGAGTTTGCATGTTCTCCCTGTGTCTCCGCGTGAGTTTAATCCAGGTTAGCCGGTTTCCTCTCACAGTCCAAAACATAGATTCACGGTGAATTGGCTGCTCTAAATTGCCCCATCTTACATTTCCCCCATATCATGTGAGTGTGTGTGTGTGTGTGTTGGTGTGAGTGAGTGTGTGTGTGTGTGTGTGCCCAGCGATTGATAAATTAGAGATAATATTACTAGAATATTATAGGTTCCCCATGCCCATCCAGGGGTTTCTGGCGCTGGGCAGATACACCCAGGACAGGGGGGCAAGCTATCACTGAACACACTCACACACAATCAATATGGGGCAATTTGGAAAATTCAATTGACCTTGATCCATGTCTTTAGACTGTGGGAAGAAACCGGAGAACCCGGTGACACGTGGAGACACGGGGAGAACACCCAGATTGGGATTCGAACCGGGAATCTCTAGCGCTGAGAGGAGAACATGCTAAACCACTAAGCCACCGTGCCACCCTTAAAAGCAACATCCATTATCTTCCGCTTTATCCTCTATTAGAGTCGTGGGGGGGGGGTTCCCCATGCCCATCCAGGGGAGAACGCTTCGGGCGCTGGGCAGATACACCCAGGACAGGGGGGCAATCTATCACTGAACACACACTCACTCACACACACACACTCTATATGGGGCAATTTGGAAAATTCAATTGACCTTGATCCATGTCTTTGGACTGTGGGAGGAAACCGGAGAACCCGGAGGAAACCCACACGGACACAGGGAGAACATGAAAACTCTGCCCAGATTGGGATTCAAACCTGGAATCCCTAATGCTGAGAGGAGAACATGCCAAACCACTAGGCCACTGTGCCGCCCACAATCATGGTATTAAATATCTTGGCAGATACATCCAGGACAGGAGGGGAATCTATCACTGAACACACACTCACTCACACACACACTCACACACACACACACTCACTCACACACATACACACTCTATATGGGGCAATTTGGAGAATTCAAAACCTCCACAATAAACACTCAGCTGCCACGAGCATCCAACCGTCATCCACTCTGATCTGAACAGAACGGAACGCTCTCATGCAAAGCTTTGGAAACGGGTACTAACAATGACTCCGGGGTAGTATCCTCCGACCGTGATGTTCTGCGTCCTGGTGGTCGCGGCCAGGCCGAAGATGAGGATGAGTATGGACACCACGAACAGCATCACCGTCACCACGATGGACTTCCTCTTCCTCCGTTTAAAAGACCCTGTGAGGACGACAGAACGGCCCAGCGTCACTGCAGACGGAGAGGCGACCGCGCACACCCGTCCGAAACGCATCAGAGGGCTCGGTGGGACACACACACACACTCTATATGGGGCAATTTGGAGAACTCAATTGACCTTGAATCCATGTTTTTGGACTGTGGAAGGAAAGCGGAGAACCCAGAGGAAACCAACGCAGACACAGGGAGAACATGCAAACTCCACCCAGATTGGGATTCCAACTGGGAATCCCTAGTGCTGAGAGGAGAACATGCCAACCACTAATCCAGCATGCCGCCCCACTTTTTTCTTCCATCGTTTGCCAAATTATTTGTGTAAACAAAGGAAGCACTGTTTAACACCCCCCCCCCCCCCCCCCCCCCCCCCCCCCCCCCCCCCCCCCCCCCCCCCCCCCCCCCGCTAAATCGAACCCAGAGCCGAGCTGGAATTCCTCACAAGCAAAGAGGCTTAAACCCTTAAACTCTGCAGAGATGCAGCTTAGAATGTTATTTCTGAGCCCATGGTGACGTTTAGCATGTTCTCCTCTCAGCAATGGGAATTCCCGGTTTGAATACCAATCTGGGTGGAGTTTGCATGTCCTCCCCGTGTCCGCGTGGGTTTCCTCTGGGTTCTCCGATTTCCTCTCACAGTCCAAAAACATGGATCAAGGTCAATTGAATTCTCCAAATTGCCCCATATAGTGTGAGTGTGTGTGTGAGTGAGTGTGTGTGTGTTCAGTGATAGATTGCCCCCTGTCCTGGGTGTATCTGCCCAGCGCCCGAAACGTTCTCCCCTGGATGGGCATGTGGAACCCCCCCGACCCTGGTAGAGGATAAAGTGGAAGATAATGGATAGAGGGCAGCACGAGGGCTTAGTGGTTTATCATGTTCTCCTCTCAGCACTAGGGATTGTCAGTTTGAATCCCAATCTGGATGGAGTTTGCATGATCTCCCCGGGTCTGCGTGGGTTTCCTCCGGGTTCTCCGGTTTCCTCCCACAGTCCAAAAACATGGATCAAGTCAATTGAATTCTCCAAATTGCCCCATATAGAGTGTTTCTGTGTAAGTGAGTGTGTGCCCAGGGATAGATTGGCGTCCTGTCCTGGGTGTATCTGCCCAGCGCCCGAAACGTTCTCCCCGGAATGGTATGTGGAACCCCACCCCCACTCCACCACCGTAGTACAGGATGAAGCGAAACATAATGGATAGAAGGTGGCACGGTGGCTTAGTGTTCAGCATGTTCTCCCCGTGTCCGCATGGGTTTCCTCCGGGTTCTCCGGCTTCCTCCCACAGTCCAAAAACATGGATCAAGGGCAAGAGTGTGTGTGAGTGAGTGTGTGTCCAGTGAGAGATTGCCCCCCTGTCCTGGGTGTATCTGCCCAGCGCCCGAAACGTTCTCCCCTGGATGGGCATGGGGAACACATTAACAACCCCCCCCCCCACGACCCTAATAGAGGATAAAGTGGAAGATGGATGGTGACGTTTCTTGGTGTGTCACCTATCAGGTTCGGAACTCCCGTTTGGATTTGGTTTCTAATGAAAGGTCCACGTTAATGACGTCATCCAGCTGTGGAGGCGCAGCCAGATGTTTCAGAGGACGTGCCTGTGGGTGTGCGCCCTCCCTCCTCCAGCCTCCAGCCTCCATCCTCACTGCAGCACCGCACGGTTTCAGCCCCGAGGTCGAAGCCGGACACACGGTTGCATGCACGTTTCACACCCCCCCCCGCACCCGCCCCCGCCCCCGCAGGGTTCTTTAAACCGTTCCGTCCTGCAGACGCAGTGACCTTGCACCTACCCATCGCGTCGGACATCCCGGGGACCCCGGACACTGGCGCAGTCCCCGCCGCGGGCATGCTGCAGCGCGGGTCCGAGCATCAGCCCCCGCCGCCCTCAGTCTGAGCTGCGGCCGCCCGCTGCGCTGCGTTCCGCGGGTGCCGTGCGGCAGAACGGCCGGGGCATTCTCGTTAGCTTCCAGGCGCCTCGAGCTCGCGAGTATCCTCGTGTTTTGGTCCGACGAGCGGGAGTGCGCATGCGCGGGTGTGAGACGCCAAGGGGGTCACATTTCGTCTCCTGGAAAACGCGCTGGGTTTTAAAAAACCAACAGGACGCCGTTTTTTAAAGGTGTTATTTTTGGTGAAAGACGTGAAACGACGTTTTATTTAAAATATACATATCATACACACGAGAGCCATCCATTATCTTCCCTCTTATTATCTAGAACCCACACAGACACGGGGAGAACATGCAAACTCCACCCAGATCGGGATTTGAACCCGAATCCTTAGCGCTGAGAGGAGAACTTTATCCTCTACTAGGGTTGGTTCCCCATGCCTATTCAGGGGAGAACGTTTCAAGCGCTGGGCAGATACACCCAGGACAGGGGGGCAATCTATCACTGAACACACACTCACTCACACAGACACACTCTACATGGGGCAATTTGGGGAATTCAATTGACCTTGATCCATGTTTTGGGACTGTGGGAGGAAACCGGAAAACCCGGAGGAAACCCATGGCACGGTGGCCTAGTGGTTTAGCATGTTCTCCTCTCGAATCCCAATCTGGGTGGAGTTTCCATGTTCTCCCCGTGTCTGCGTGGGTTTCCTCCGGGTTCTCCGGTTTCCTCCCACAGTCCAAAAACATGGATCAAGTCAATGGATGAAGAATTCTCCAAATTGCCCCATTTAGAGTGTGTGTGTGTGTGTGTGTGTGTGTGTGTGAGTGAGTGTGTGTCCAGTGATAGATTGCCCCCCTATCCTGGATGTATCTGCCCAGCACCCGAAATGTTCTCCCCTGGATGGGCATGGGGAATATATAGTTCTCCAGTTGTTAGTTTTTCCATTTGTTTAATATCTGTACATGGCTGTCCTACATTGTTGTTGCTGCCCGGCCGTTCAAGGAGGATGAGTCCCCCACTGAGTCTTGGTCCTCACAAGGTTTCTTCCTTAAATAACAACATAAAAGGGAGTTTTTTTTTCTTGCCACTGTCGCTTCGGCTTGCTCTTTGGAGGTTTAAAGGCTTTTCATTCTGTAAAGTTGCTTTGTGACGATGTACTGTTGTAAAAAGCGCTCTATAAATAAATAACTTGAACTTGAACTTGAACCCCCCCCCTCCCCTCGCCCGCGACCCAAATGGAGGATAAAGTGGAAGATAATGGATGGATAGATGTCTGTGTGTCTGGTAAATAGTGTGCAAATACTATTTCACCCTCGTCCCATTATCCGATCAAGCTAAAACATTGAACAATTGTTCATGGTCGATGACAACACATCAATTAGATCAATTAAAAAATATACCAATTAATGAACTAATTAGTGGTCATTAATTAATTAGTTTTCTATGGATTAATTGCCCATTTTCTACTAAATTGTCTGCTTCACTAACAGAATTAATTTAGGATAAGGTCTTTAAACATGATATAGGGCTGGTTTTTTTTAGAAAAGTAGGTTTTTTAGATGATTGTTTTAGAAGATTGGCGGATCTGACCCTCATGGCATTCCATAGTGTGTGCTGCTGCTGTGGAACAAGAACGCAGGAACATGGTTCTCTGATCAGATTCAGGAGAACTAGGATTAAAAAGATGACTTTAAATCACGAATCCTGGAGAAACGCCATCTCGGTCCTGAGAAACAAACACACAGCAGCTCTGCCGCCATGTTTGTAGTCCTGAGAGTCACCTTCTGTATTTAAACTACAGTCAGAGAAATGACCTTTAATAGTTTCACGTTTATTTGGCATTTACACCAAAACTCAGGACATGAGCATTAAAATCCATCCATTGTCTTCTGCTTTGTCCTCTAATAGGGTCGTGCGGGGGGGAGGGGGTTCCCCATGCCCATCCAGGGGAGAACGTTTCGGGCGCTGGGCAGATACACCCAGGACAGGGGGGCAATCTATCACTGACACACACTCACTCACACAGACACACTATATATGGGGCAATTTGGAGAATTCAATTGACCTTGATTCATGTTTTTGGACTGTGGGAGGAAACCAGAGAACCTGGAGGAAACCTAGAATCCCCAGTGCTGAGAGGAGAACATGCTAAACCACTAAGCCACTGTGCCGCCCTACTTAAAAGTGATGTCTGCATAATAACAATGTGCCGGAGCAATGAGGGTTAAGGGCTCACCCCGCCCCCACACTCCCACACACATTTGAATTCTCCAAATTGCCCCATATAGAGTGTGTGTGTGTGTGTGTGTGTGCATGTGTGTCCAGTGATAGATTGCCCCCCTGTCCTGGGTGTATCTGCCCAGCGCCGGAGACTTTCTCCCCTGGATTGGCATGGAGAACCCCCCCCCCCCCCCCCCGCGCAACCCTAATAGAGGATAAAGCAGAAGATAATGGATGGAGGGAGGCACGGTGGCTTAGTGGTTTAGCATGTTCTCCTCTCAACGCTAGGGATTCCTGGTTCAAATCCCAATCTGGGTGGAGTTTGCATGTTCTCCCCGTGTCCGCATAGGTTTCCTCAAGGTTCTCCATCAGAACCATGGATGAAGACAGTACATTGTCACAAAGCAGCTTTAGTTCCGAGCCCGAACCCCTAAAGAGCAAGACGAGGGGACAGCGGCAAGACAAAACTCCATGTTATGTTGTTATTTTAAGGAAGAAACCTTGTGAGGACCGAGGCTCAGTGGGGGACTCATCCTCCTTGAGGGGGGGGGGGCAGCATCAACAGTGTAGAACAGCCATGTACAGATTGTGTGATGATCATGTGACCCGTATTTAACAATTGAAAAGTATAAGAGAAGTGAGGGGCGGCACGGTGGATTAGTGCTTTGGCATGTTCTCCTCTCAGCACTAGGGATTCCCGGTTCAAATCCCAATCTGGGTGGAGTTTGCATGTCCTCCCCGTGTCCGCACGGGTTTCCTCCAGGTTCTCCAGTTTCCTCCCACAGTCCAAAAACGTATTCAAGGTTAACCAAATTCTCCAAATTGCCCCATATAGAGTGTTACTATGATGGTAATGTAGTGGTTAGCTGTCCGCCTCTCAGTGCTGGGGATCCGGGTTCGAATCTCGATCAGGGTGGGGTTTCCTCCGGGTTCTCCGGTTTCCTCCCACAGTCCAAAAACATGTATTCAAGGTACATTCAATTCTCTAAATTGCCCCATATAGAGTGTGTGAGTGAGTGTGTGTTCAGTAATAGATTGCCCCCCTGTCCTGGGTGTATCTGCCCAGCGCCTGAAACGTTCTCACCTGGATGGGCATGAGGAACCCCCCCCCCCCTCCGCGACCCTAGCGGAAGATAATGGATGGATGTTGCTTTTCGCGTTTTAAAAACGTTGTGAGTGAGAAACGTGTACAGTACTTAAATCTCCACCCCACGGTTCCACGGTTCCACAGTTCCACGGTTCCACGGTTCCTCAGCTGAGCTCTGAATGGATGGATGCTTTAACTTGCTGATGGAGGGGAAGCCTCCGTGCTTTGTGTGGAGATGGATTTAAATGCTGCTCATAAATAAAACTCGGAGAGAGAGAGAGAGAAAAAGGGAAGAGCGAATTTTCCATGACGCCACATCCATTCAGGTCTGGAAAAAAGGGGGACAGCGGAGACACAGGACAACGGAGCGCAACGTGAGTGGTGTACAGATAACCGAACCCACGGCCGGGGCGCAGTGTATGAGCCGCGCCGGGGGCCCCGCGCTGGGGCGAATTAACGCGCCGCTTTCGGGGCAATTTCGGTTCTTATGTTGCTTAATTTTTTATAGAAAAATATATAGAAATAAAAATAAACCGTAGGCAGAGAACATGCTCTGGAACGCGCGTGCATGCGTGCGCAGAATGCCAGCGCGCAGGGGGACGCGCGTGTGCCAAAAAAGTTCTTGGGGGAATAAAAAAAAAACAAAAAAACACCCACCCACCCCGCATCCACCTCCTCCTATCCCATCCCACCCCCACCCCCAGCCCTCCATCCAGACCTCCATTCAGTGGGATGCTGGCCCTGTAGCAGGGAGCTTGTGCGCGCGCTGAACGCAACCCGATGCGAGCTGACCGAAGTTGAGGTTCCGCGCGGTTCAGAGTCGGTTCTTCAGTTCGATGCGTCGCTTCGGGCTTCAGAGGACGAGGAAAACTTTTGGGTAGCTCGATTTTTGTCCTCTTCTGACCCCTGATTCATTTGTAAAACATTTCTGGGGACGGACTCAAACTTTTGCTCTGATCTGTGTCTCTGTGCGTTCTCTGTGCGTTCTCTGTGCGTTCTCTGTGTTCTCTGTGCGTTCTCTGTGCGTTCTCTGTGTTTTCTGTGCATTCTCTGGGCGTTCTCTGTGTTCTCTGTGCATTCTCTGTGCGTTCTCTGTGTTCTCTGTGCGCTCTCCGTGCATTCTCTGGGCGTTCTCTGTGCGTTCTCTGTGTTCTCTGTGCGTTCTCTGTGCCTTCTCTGTGCGTTCTCTGTGCATTCTCTGTGCGTTCGCTGAGCGTTCTCTGTGCGTTCTCTGTGTTCTCTGTGCGTTCGCTGGGCGTTCTCTGTGCGTTCTCTGTGTTCTCTGTGTTCTCTGTGCGTTCTCTGGCCATTCTCTGGGTATTCTCTGTGCGTTCTCTGGGTGTTTTCTGTCGTTCTCTGTGCGTTCTCTGTGCGTTCTCTGGGCATTCTCTGTGCATTCTCAGGGCGTTCTCTGTGCATTCTCTGGGCGTTCTCTGGGCATTCTCTGAGTGTTCTCTGTGCGTTCTCTGTGCATTCTCTGTGCGTTCTCTGTGCATTCTCTGGGCGTTCTCTGGGCGTTCTCTGAGCGTTCTCTGTGCGTTCTCTGTGCATTCTCTGTGCGTTCTCTGGGCATTCTCTGGGCATTCTCTGTGCGTTCTCTGGGCGTTCTCTGTGCGTTCACTGGCGTTCTCTGGGCATTCTCTATGTGTTCTCTGGGCGTTCTCTGGGCGTTATCTGTGCTTTCTCTGGGCGTTCTCTGTGCGTTCTCTGTGCATTCTCTGTGCGTTCTCTGGGCATTCTCTGTGCTTTCTCTGTGCATTCTCTGTGCGTTCTCTGTGCGTTCGTTCTCTGTGCGTTCGTTCTCTGTGCATTCTCTGGGCGTTCTCTATGCATTCGTTCTCTGTGTGTTTGTTCTCTGTGCGTTCTCTGTGCGTTCGTTCTCTGTGCATTCTCTGTGCATTCTCTGGGCGTTCTCTGTGCGTTCTCTATGCGTTCCACAGCCTTCGTGGCGGTCTCGCTGAGCAGTGTGAGTCCCTGTGAGAGTGATTGCTTTAACAAGCTTTTGTTGCCTTTGTTCTTCAGTGAGGGCAGCATGGACGGGGAGAACAGCGCAGGCGGAGCTGACGAGCTGCAGCTCGACTCCACACGGAAACCGGTGAGTGCAGCATCCACTGAGGGAATCATCCTCCTCTTTATGCTCTACTAGGGTCAGGGGGTGGTGTGGGGTGGGGTGTGGGGTTGCCCATGCCCATCCAGGGGAGAACGTTTCGGATGCTGGCCAGATACACCCAGGACAGGGCGCCAATCTATCACTGAACACACACACTCACACACACACACACACACACACACACATGCTCTATATGGGGCAATTTGGAGAATTCACTTGACCTTGATCCACACAGACACGGGGAGAAGATGCAAAACACTAAGCCAGCGTGCCGCCGTCCATCAATTATTTTCCACTTTATCCTCCATTAAGGTTGCGGGGGTGGTGTGAGGGTGTGGGGTTCCCCATGCCCATCCAGGGGAGAACGTTTCGGGCGCTGGGCAGATACACCCAGGACAGGGGGGCAATCTATCACTGGACACACACTCACTCACACAGACAAACTCTATATGGGGCAATTTGGAGAATTCAATTGACATTGATCCATGTTTTTGGACTGTGGGAGGAAACCGGAGAACCCGGAGGAAACCCACGCGGACACGGGGAGAACATGCAAACTCCACCCAGATTGGGATTCGAAGCGAGAATCCCCATTGCTGGGAGGAGAACATGCTAAACCACTAAGCCACTGTGCCGCCCACCATCCATTATCTTCTGCTTTGTCCTATACTATGGTTGTGGGGGAGAACGTTTTGGGTGCTGGGCAGATACACCCAGGACAGGGGGGCAATCTATTACTGAACACACTCACAAACACACTCTATATGGGGCAATTGGATCAACTCAATCGACCTCAATCCTTGGACTGTGGGAGGAAACCGGAGAACCCCACGCGGACACGGGGAGACAGTGATAAACCAGAGGGATTTGTTTAAAGGCATCAGCGTAAGATGTCTGAAAGCTGCGGCCCGATGTGAGCGGTTGGGAGAACGCTCAGCGCTGAGAATGCTAATGCTGAGAACATCTGCCGCGAGAGTGACCCCGCTCTCTTCTGCAGCTGTGGATGTGAAGCTCTCCACCCCGCCTGCTGGGGGTGACGGGGGTCAGTGGCCCTGCTCTGTGCTGTACTGGGAAAGTGGAAGCGAATGTCCCACACCGTGGAAAACACCGCCGAGACACGGTTTCTAACGTCCATGTTCTCTCTCTCTCTCTCTCTCTCTCTCTCTCTCTCTCTCGCTCGCTCGCTCACCAGCGGGCTGGATCCATGCACAAGCACTGCCAGGAGCTGGCCGAGGCGCTGGAGGTGGAGCAGGAGGGCCTGGTGGAGCACCAGCCTCTGGAGCAGGACGACCTGAACTTCGAGAGATGGAAGCCCAAGCCCAAGCCCAAGAGGACGCTGCACGAGAAGATAGACGATCTGAAGACCTACCTGTGGAACCCGGAGACCAACGAGTTCATGGGCCGCTCGGGGAAGAGCTGGAGTGAGTAAGCGTGTGGACGCATGGGAATGTGCGGCGCCCCCTGCTGGATGGATGGATGGATGGATGTGTGCGTGGCGTTTGCTCTTGGCTTCGGCTCTTGGGTCAGCGCTCCTCTGGCTCATGTGACCCACGCGAGGGCATGCGTCTCCGTGTGGGTTCGAGGCGCGTGTTGTCTCAGGTGCGCGGAGGGCTCGGAAAAATCGGGACAAAACAGACTGCCTGGGGAACGCGGCTCGGCGGGGGGGCAACCGTCGCCGGCCAATCGCTGGCAAGGAGTCAAGATCCTCTTTCCCAAAACTCCGGACCGTCGCAAATAGACTTTAACGTCCCCCAGTGGGCCGAAGCTCGCGTCCCATGGGGCTCGTCCTCGCCGACGTTCCGTCAGGACTTAGAATTAAAGGGGAACGGACGCCTTCTCGGCAACCGTTTCTACGGAGACAGGTTCGTCCTGTTGGAGAAGCCGGAATGGCCGATTATGCTTGGTGTAGGGTTCATCCATCCATATATTAGGATCGTGGGGGGGGGGTTCCCCATGCCCATCCAGGGGAGAACGTTTCGGGCGGACAGGGGGCAATCTATATCTAGACAGACACACACTCTCTATATGGGGCAATTTGGAGAATTCAATTCACCTTGATCCATGTTTTTGGACTGTGGGAGGAAACCGGAGAACCCGGAGAAAACTCACACAGACACGGGGAGAACCAAGATTGGGATTCGAACCGGGAATCCCCAGCGCTGAGAGGAGAACATGCTATACCACTAAGTCACTGTGCCGCCCACCTGTCCTGGGTGTATTTACCCAGCGCCCGAAATGCTCCCCCTTGAATGGGCATGGGGAACCCCCCCCCCCCCACAGCAACCCGAGTAAAGAGAGGACTATTCATCCCTCCATTATCTTCCGGGGGGGGATGGGGTTCCCCATGCCCATACAGGGGAGAACGTTTCGGGCGCTGGGCAGATATAGGACAGGGGGGCAATCTATCACTGGACACACTCACTCACACACACACTCTATATGGGGCAATTTGGAGAACTCACTTGACCTTGATCCATGTTTTTGGACTATGGGAGGAAACCGGAGAACCCGGAGGAAACCCACACGGACACGGGGAGAACATGCAAACTCCACCCAGATTGGGATTCAAACCGGGAATCCCTAGCATTGAGAGAAGAACATGCTAAACCACTAAGCCACTGTGCTGCCCACCATCCATTATCTTCCACTTTATCCTCTATTAGGGTGGCGGGGGGGGGGGGGTTCCCCATGCCCATCCAGGGGAGAACGTCTCAGATCCTGGGCAGATACACCCAGGACAGGGGGGCAATCTATCGCTGGACACACATTCACTCACACACGCACACAATCTTTATGGGGCAATTTGGAGAATTCAATTGACCTTGATCCATGTTTTTGGACTGTGGGAGGAAACTGGCGAACCCGGAGGAAACCCACGCGGACACGGGGAGAACATGCAAACTCCACCCAGATGGGGATTCGAACTGGGAATCCCTAGCGCTGAGAGGAGAACATGCTAAACCACTAAGCAAGCTTTTGTGTGGTTACTGTAAGTGTGCTGTTTAAACCCCGTTTGAGGGCAGGTTTGAGGGCAGGTTTGCCGCAGTGCGTGTTCTGAAGAGGGGCCCTTCGCTCCGCGATGAGAACCCTGTGAAAGGGGGGGGTGGGTACACGGGTGTGTGAAGCCTCACAATGCCAGAGTGGGGTGACGGGCCTCCCCGGCGGTGGATGGTGGCTACGGAGCGTCACTCTGATGGCAACCGGAGGTTCACTGTGTTCCCGAGCGGGGGGGAGCGGCTGGGAGGGCTCGAACAGAACAGCCTTTGTGGTTGGGACGCACCGGCCCGGCGGCGGGTTGCCCCTGAAAAACTGCCCCTGCAGCAAAAAATCAGAGTCATTAGCAGTCGGCCCGACTTGCCCCACGTCTGCTCAGTGGCGAGGCTCCTCAGCTCCCTCTGCGAGGTTGCCAGATGGTTGAATAATAAAAAAAAACTACAAAAAAAGCAACCCCAACGTGAGGAGTTCGTTAAGAGGATTAATGTGGAGAACATTTCAACACACACTCATCAGACATGCGCATAAATTAACATCATGCAATTAATAGTCATTAATTAATAGAGCGTTTTTTATTTTTTACAATCATACATCATCACAAAGCAGCTTTACAGAGTCATACACCTTTAAAACCCCTACAGCGGCATGGTGGCTTAGTGGTTTAGCATGTTCTCCTCTCAGTGCTGGGGATTCCCGGTTCGAATCCCAATTTGGGTGGAGTTTGCATGTCCTCCCTGTGTCCGTGTGGGTTTCCTCCGGGTTCTCCGGGGGGGAGAACGTTTCGGGCGCTGGGTAGATACACCCAGGACAGGGGGGCAATCTATCACTGAACACACACTCACTCACACACACACACACACACACACACACACACTCTATATGGGGCAATTTGGAGAACTCAATTGATCTTGATCCATGTTTTTTGGACTGTGGGAGGAAACCGGAGAACCCAGAGGTAACCCACGCGGACATGGGGAGAACATGCAAACTTTACCCAGATTGGGATTCGAACCGGGAATCCCTAGCACTGAGAGGAGAACATGCTAAACCACTAAGCCACCGTGATGCCACTATTATTATCTCTCTCATTATTTTAATGCTAGAACCTCCGGGTGGAGTTTGCATGTTCTCCCAATGTCCGCGTGGGTTTCCTCGGGTTCTCCGGTTTCCTCCCACAGTCCAAAAACATGGATCAAGGTGAATTGAATTCTCCAAATTGCCCCATATAGAGTGTGTGTGTGTGTGTGTGTGAGTGAGTGTGTGTCCAGTGATAGATTGCCCCCCTGTCCTGGGTGTATCTTCCCAGTGACCGAAATGTTCTCTCCTGGATGGGCATGGGGAACCCCCCCCAGCGACCCTAATAGAGGATAAAGCGGAAGATAATGGATGGATTTTAAACCCAGAGTCCAGGTGACACGGTGGCTTAGTGGTTTAGCATGTTCTCCTCTCAGCGCTGGGGATTCCCAGTTCAAATCCCAGTTTCCATGTTCTCCATGTCCCTCCCACAGACAAAAAGGATCAATGTGAATTGAATTCTCCAAATTGCCCCATATAGAGTGTGATGTGTGTAGAATTGCTATTATTATTATTATTATTCTCATTATTTTACTCCTATAAAAGGGTTGCTGTGTGTGTGTGTGGGGGGGGTTCCCCATGCCCATTCAAGGGGGAGCATTTCGGGTGGTGGGTAGATACACCCACACACACTCACTCACACTCACACACACTATATAGGGGCATTTTACATAGGGGCATTTGGAGCATGCAGAAAACGGGGAGAACATGCGAACTCCACACAGATCGGGATTCGAAACTGGATCCCCAGAGTGGTTTGGCATGTTCTCCTCTCAGCGCTAGGGATTCCCAGTTCGTATCCCAATCTGGGTGAAGTTTGCATGTTCTCCCCGTGTCCACGAGGGTTTCCTCCGGGTTCTCCGGTTTCCTCCCACAGTCCAAAAACATGGATCAAGTCAATTGAATTCTCCAAATTGCCCCATAGAGAGTGTGTGTCTGCGTGAGTGAGAGTATGTCCAGCGATAGATTGCCCCGCTGTCCTGGGTGTATCTGCCCAGCGCCCGAAACGTTCCCCCCTGGATGGGCATGGGGAACGCAATGCTAGTAGAGGGTAGCTTTAATAACTATATCGCGTTGCCCCATCCCATCCTCCACCCCCCCACATGGTGATGCTTGTTAAATACTTTAATAGTTTTCTGCTAAACATTTTTCTAATTTCCTCACAGTATTAATATTGTATATGATCGCAAGGCTCTATATAAACTGAACTTATTATTATTATTATTATTATTATTATTATTATCATTATAAATAACAAACCTGGTACATCCCGAATCCTCTTCCTCTTTTGCTTTCAGGCCTCATCCTTTTTTTTTACTCGGCGCTGTACATTTTCCTCGCTGCCATGTTTGGGGGGTGTATGTTCTGTCTGATGTGGTCCATCAGCCCCTACGCCCCCACATACAACGACCGGGTGATGCCGCCGGGTAAGTACCCTCCCGCTCCCCCTGCCCTCATTTATATGAACTGAATGGTCATTATTGCATGCAGACACGGGGAGAACATGCAAACTCTGCACTGATCGGGATTTGAACCTGGAACCTCAGAGCTGAGAGGAGAACATACCAAGCACTAAGTCACAGTGCCGCAATTATTATTATTATTATTATTATTATTATTATTATTATTATCTCTCTCATTATTTTAATCCTATATAAGGGTTGCTGTGGGGGGGGGTTCCCCGTGCCCATTCTGGGGGGAGCATTTTGGGCAGGGGGTAGATACATCCAGGAGAGGGCGCCAATCCATTGCCAGGCACACACTCACTCACACAGAGACACACACACACACTATATAGGGGCAATTTAGAGCAAGCAGAAAACGGGGAGAACATGCAAACTCTGCACAGATCGGGACTTGAACCTGTAAACCGAGAGCTGAGAGGAGAACATACCAACCACTAAGTCACAGTGCCGCTAATATTATTATTATTATTATTATTATTATTATTATTTTAATCCTATATAAGGGTTACTGTGGGGGGCTTCCCCATGCCCATTCAGTGGGGAGCATTTCGGGCGGTGGGTAGCTACATCCAGAAGAGGGCGCTAATCCATTGCCAGGCACACACTAACTCACACAGACACACACACACAAACACACACACACTATATAGGGGCATTTTAGATGGGGGCAATTTAGAGCAAGCAGAAAACGGGGAGAACATGCAAACTCTGCACAGATCGGGACTTGAACCTGTAAACCGAGAGCTGAGAGGAGAACATACCAACCACTAAGTCACAGTGCCGCTAATATTATTATTATTATTAATATTATTATTATTATTATTATTATTATTATTATTATTTTAATCCTATATAAGGGTTGCTGTGGGGGGGGGGGTTCCCCATGCCCATTCAGTGGGGAGCATTTCGGGCGGTGGGTAGCTACATCCAGGAGAGGGCGCTAATCCATTGCCAGGCACACACTCACTCACACACACTATATAGGGGCATTTTAGATGGGGGCAATTTAGAGCATGCAGAAAACGGGGAGGACACGCAAACGTCACACAGATTTAAAACTGGATTGTCATTCTTGGTCGGGTACTGATGTTGTGTGTGTTTGTTGGAAGGCATGACCATGTCTCCACACATAGACGTCCTCCACGGCCTTGAAATCGCCTTCAATGCGTCTGACCACAGCTCATGGAAGAAATACACCCGGGCGTTGGAGGCGCAGCTGAGACGTAAGAGTCTGGGTGTCGTCCCTGACGCCGCTCTCATCTTCCATCCATCCATTACCTTCTGCTTTATCCTCTATTAGGGTCGGGGGGGGGGGGGGGTTCCCCATGCCCATCCAGGGGAGAACGTTTAGGGCGCTGGGCAGATACACCCAGGACAGGGGGGCAATCTATCGCTGGGCACACACTCACTCACACACACACTCTATATGGGGCAATTTGGAAAACTCAGTTGACCTTGATCCATGTTTTTGGACTGTCGGAGGAAACCGGAGAACCCGGAGGAAACCCACGCGGACACGGCGAGAACATGCAAACTCGACCCAGATTGGGAATCGAACTGGGAATCCCCAGCGCTGAGAGGAGAACATGCTAAACCTCTAAGCCACCGTGCCACCACTTCTTCTTACTCATGTCATCTCATTATCTTAACCCCTTATCTTAGCACTTAGGGTCACGGGGGGGGGGGGGGGGGTTCCCCATGTCCATCCATGTCCATCCAGGGGAGAACGTTTCGGGCGCTGGGCAGATACACCCAGGACAGGGGGGCAATCTATCGCTGGGCACACACTCTCACACACACACACACACACACACACACACTCTATATGGGGCAATTTGGAAAACTCAGTTGACCTTGATCCATGTTTTTGGACTGTGGGAGGAAACCGGAGAACCCGGAGGAAACCCACACGGACACGGGGAGAACATGGAAACTCCACCCAGGTTGGTATTTGAACCGGGAATCCCCAGCGCTGAGAGGAGAACATGCTAAACCACTAAGCCACCGTGCCCTTCTGTCAGAATAAATAAATAAATGTAAAAAAACCTTTAAATGTAATTCCTCCTGACCACATGATGGCAGCACCATTATAATAATCCATACATCCATTATCTTTCGCTTTATCCTCTACTGGGGTCGTGTGTGTGGGGGGGGGGGGGTTCCCCATGTCCATCCAGGGGAGAACGTTTGGGGCGCTGGGCAGATACACCCAGGACAGGGGGGCAATCTATCGCTGGGCACACACTCTCACACACACACACACACACACACACACTCTATATGGGGCAATTTGGAAAACTCAGTTGACCTTGATCCATGTTTTTGGACTGTGGGAGGAAACCGGAGAACCCGGAGGAAACCCACGCGGACACGGGGAGAACATGCAAACGACCCAGATTGGGATTCGAACCGGGAATCCCCAGGGCTGAGAGGAGAACATGCTAAACCTCTAAGCCACCGTGCCACCACTTCTTCTTACTCATGTCATCTCATTATCTTAACCCCTTATCTTAGCACTTAGGGTCACGGGGGGGGGGGGGGGGTTCCCCATGCCCATCCAGGGGAGAACGTTTCGGGCGCTGGGCAGATACACCCAGGGCAGGGGGGCAATCTATCACTGGATACACACTCACACACACACACACACACACACACACACACTATATGGGGCAATTTGGAGAATTCAATTGACCTTGATCCATGTTTTTGGACTATGGGAGGAAACCGGAGAACCCGGAGGAAACCCACGCGGACACGGGGAGAACATGGAAACTCCTCCCAGATTGGGATTCCAACCGGGACTCCCCAATGCTGAGAGGAGAACATGCTAAACCACTAAGCCACCGTGCCGCCCCTTTATTATTATTTATTATTTCTTTATTATTCTGTGGATCTTCCGCTTCGTTGGCAGAACCCTCCGCTTTCACGGCGTCTCATTGAGCCAAACAGCTCAGTCACAGCGAGACAAAGGACGGGGGTGTCCCCTTTAGTACGCCGAGCACAACCGCACAGCGCTACCCGGGCCTCTCTTTCATGCCGTGTCTTTAGACTCGGGGGGCCGGGCGGGGGGACGGGGGCCGGGGGACGGGCGGGGGACGGGGGGGTGTTCGGTCTAAAGTCCTGTCTCTCTGCAGCCTACAACGACGCTGCGCAGGAGAGACGCAATCTGCAGTGCAAGCAGGACAAGTACTTCATGCAGGACGACCTGGAGGAAAGCGCCGAAAGGAAGGCCTGCCAGTTCAAGAGGTCCTCACTGGGGCCGTGCTCAGGGCTGGAGAAGAAGGACTTCGGCTACGGCGAGGGGAAGCCCTGCATCCTCCTGAAGATGAATCGGGTGAGGGATCCGGAGGGGGCGGGGCCTCTCCCAGCGCTCAATAACGCGTTCGTATTGTACTCACGGATGTCTCCCCGTAGATTCTGGGATATCTGCCAGGACAGGGGACGCCGGTTAACGTGACATGTGCCGTCAAAGTGAGTAACAACGTCTACACTCACACAACGTCCACAACGTCCACACTCACACAACGTCCACAAAGTCTACACTCACACAACGTCCACAACGTCCACACTCACACAACGTCCACAAAGTCTACACTCACACAACGTCCACAACGTCTACACTCACACAACATCTACACTCACACAACGTCCACAACGTCTACACTCACACAACGTCCACAAAGTCTACACTCACACAACGTCCACAACGTCCACACTCACACAACGTCCACAAAGTCTACACTCACACAACGTCCACAACGTCTACACTCACACAACATCTACACTCACACAACGTCCACAACGTCTACACTCACACAACGTCCACAAAGTCTACACTCACACAACGTCCACAACGTCCACACTCACACAACGTCCACAACGTCTACACTCACACAACATCTACACTCACACAACGTCCACAACGTCTACACTCACACAACGTCCACAACGTCTACACTCACACAACGTCCACAACGTCTACACTCACACAACGTCCACAACGTCTACACTCACACAACGTCCACAACGTCCACAACGTCTACACTCACACAACGTCCACAACGTCTACACTCACACAACGTCCACAACGTCTACACTCACACAACGTCCACAACGTCCACACTCACACAATGTCCACACTCACACAACGTCCACACTCACACAACGTCCACACTCACACAACGTCTACACTCACACAACGTCCACAACATCTACATTAACACAACGTCCACAACGTCTACATTAACACGACGTCCAAAACGTCTACACTCACACAACGTCTACACTCACACAACGTCCACAACGTCTACACTCACACAACGTCCACAACGTCTACACTCACACAACGTCTACACTCACACAACGTCCACAACGTCTACACTCACACAACGTCCACAACGTCTACACTCACACAACATCCACAACGTCTACACTCACACAACGTCCACAACGTCTACATTAACACAACGTCTACACTCACACAACGTCCACAACGTCTACACTCACACAACGTCCACAACGTCTACACGCACACAACGTCCACAACGTCTACACTCACACAACGTCCACAACGTCTACACTCACACAACGTCCACAACGTCTACACTCACACAACGTCTACACTCACACGTTTACAAAGTCTACACTCACACAACGTCCACAACGTCTACACTCACACAACGTCTACACTCACACAACGTCCACAAAGTCTACACTCACACAACGTCCACAACGTCTACACTCACACAACGTCTACACTCACACAACGTCTACAGTCACACAACGTCCACAACGTCTACACTCACACAACGTCCACAACGTCTACATTAACACAACGTCCACAACGTCTACATTAACACGACGTCCAAAACGTCTACACTCACACAACGTCTACACTCACACAACGTCCACAACGTCTACACTCAAACAACGTCCACAACGTCTACATTAACACGACGTCCAAAACGTCTACACTCACACAACGTCTACACTCACACAACGTCCACAACGTCTACACTCAAACAACGTCCACAACGTCTACATTAACACGACGTCCAAAACGTCTACACTCACACAACGTCTACACTCACACAACGTCCACAACGTCTACACTCACACAACGTCCACAACGTCTACACTCACACAACGTCCACAACGTCTACACTCCCACAACGTCCACAACGTCTACATTAACACAACGTCTACACTCACACAACGTCCACAAAGTCTACACTCACACAACGTCCACGTCTACACTCACACAACGTCCACAACGTCTACACTCACACAACATCCACAACGTCTACACTCACACAACATCCACAACGTCTACACTCCCACAACGTCCACAACGTCTACATTAACACAACGTCTACATTAACAAAACGTCCACAACGTCTACATTAACACGACGTCCAAAACGTCTACACTCACACAACGTCTACACTCACACAACGTCCACAACGTCTACACTCACACAACGTCCACGTCTACACTCACACAACGTCCACAACGTCTACACTCACACAACGTCCACAACGTCCACACTCACACAACGTCCACAAAGTCTACACTCACACAACGTCCACGTCTACACTCACACAACGTCCACAACGTCTACACTCACACAACATCCACAACGTCTACACTCACACAACATCCACAACGTCTACACTCCCACAACGTCCACAACGTCTACATTAACACAACGTCTACACTCACACAACGTCCACAACGTCTACACTCACACAACATCCACAACGTCTACACTCCCACAACGTCCACAACGTCTACATTAACACAACGTCTACACTCACACAACGTCCACAACGTCTACACTCACACAACGTCCACAACGTCTACACTCACACAACGTCCACAACGTCTACATTAACACAACGTCCACAACGTCTACACTCACACAACGCCCACAAAGTCTACACTCACACAACGTCTACACTCACACAACGTCCACAACGTCTACACTCACACAACGTCCACAACGTCTACACTCACACAACGTCCACAACGTTTACACTCACACAACGTCCACAACGTCCACACTCACACAACGTCCACAACGTCCACACTCACACAACGTCCACAAAGTCTACACTCACACAACGTCCACAACGTCTACACTCACACAACGTCCACAACGTCTACATTAACACAACGTCTACATTAACAAAACGTCCACAACGTCCACATTAACACGACGTCCAAAACGTCTACACTCACACAACGTCTACACTCCATGGCTCTGCTTACGAATACTGGATGGAACCTGACAAGGCGGTCCTGCAGGACGCCCCCTAATGGACTCACATATAGTTTTCTAGTTGTTAGTTT
This sequence comes from Corydoras sp. C115, assembly GCA_019802505.1. Taxonomy (NCBI): domain Eukaryota; kingdom Metazoa; phylum Chordata; class Actinopteri; order Siluriformes; family Callichthyidae; genus Corydoras; species Corydoras sp. C115. The sequence goes on from JAFMOC010000299.1 coordinate 454,563, forward strand.
TTCCATTTGTTTAGTATCTGGACATGACTGTTCTCACTGTTGTTGCTGCTCGGCCGCTCAAGGAGGATGAGTCCCCCACTGAGTCTTGGTCCTCCCAAGGTTTCTTCCTTAAATAACAACATAAAAGGGAGTTTTTTCTTGCCACTGTCGCTTCGGCTTGCTCTTTGGGGGTTTAAAGGCCTTTCATTCTGTAAAGCTGCTTTGTGACAATGTACTGTTGTAAAAAGCGCTATATAAATAAATTACTTGACTTGACTTACTTGACTCGCACAACGTCCACAACGTCTACACTCACACAACGTCCACAACGTCTACACTCACACAACGTCCACGTCTACATTAACACAACGTCCAAAACGTCTACACTCACACAACGTCTACACTCACACAACGTCCACAACGTCTACACTCACACAACGTCTACACTCACACAACGTCCACAAAGTCTACACTCACACAACGTCCACAAAGTCTACACTCACACAACATCTACACTCACACAATGTCCACAAAGTCTACACTCACACAACATATACACTCACACAACGTCCACAACGTCTGCACTCACACAACGTCTACACTCACAATGTCTACACTCGCACAACGTCCACAACGTCTACACTCACACAACGTCCACAACGTCTACACTCACACAACGTCCACAACGTCTACACTCACACAACGTCTACACTCACACAACGTCCACAACGTCTACACTCACACAACGTCCACAACGTCTGCACTCACACAACGTCCACAACGTCTACACTCACACAACATATACACTCACACAACGTCCACAACGTTTACACTCACACAACGTCCACAACGTCTACACTCACACAACGTCCACAACGTCTACACTCACACAACGTCTACACTCACACAACGTCCACAACGTCTACACTCACACAACGTCCACAAAGTCCACACTCACACAACGTCCACAACGTCTACACTCACACAACGTCCACAACGTCTACACTCACACAACATATACACTCACACAACGTCCACAACGTCTACACTCACACAACGTCCACAACGTCTACACTCACACAATGTCCACAACGTCTACACTCACACAACGTCCACAACGTCTACACTCACACAACATCTACACTCACACAACGTCCACAACGTCCACACTCACACAACGTCCACACTCACACAACGTCTACACTCAGACAACGTCCACAACGTCCACACTCACACAACGTCCACAAAGTCTACACTCACACAACATCTACACTCACACAACGTCCACAAAGTCTACACTCACACAACATCTACACTCACACAACGTCCACAAAGTCTACACTCACACAACATCTACACTCACACAACGTCCACAACGTATTTACTCACACAACGTCCACAACATCTACACTCACACAACGTCCACAAAGTCTACACTCACACAACATCTACACTCACACAACGTCCACAACGTCTACATTAACACAATGTCCACAACGTCTACACTCACACAACGTCTACACTCACACGTCCACAACGTCTACACTTGCACAACATCCACACTCACATAACGTCTACACTCACACAACGTCCACACTCACACAACACCCACACAACGTCTACACTTGCACAACGTCCACAAAGTCTACACTCACACAACATCTACACTCACAACAACATCTACACACAACGTCTACACTCGCACAACATCTACACACAACGTCTACACTCACACAACGTCTACACTCACACAACATCTACACTCACACAACATCTACACTCACACAACATCTACACTCACACAACGTCTACACTCACACAACGTCTACACACAACGTCTACATTCACATAACGTCTACACTCACACAACGTCTACACTCACACAACATCTACACTCGCACAACATCCACACTCACACAACGTCTACACTCACACAACGTCCACAACGTCTACACTCACACAACGTCCACAACGTCTACACTCACACAACATCTACACTCACACAACGTCCACAACGTCTACACTCACACAACGTCCACAACGTCTACACTCACACAACATATACACTCACACAACGTCCACAACGTCTACACTCACACAACGTCCACAACGTCTACACTCACACAATGTCCACAACGTCTACACTCACACAACGTCCACAACGTCTACACTCACACAACATCTACACTCACACAACGTCCACAACGTCCACACTCACACAACGTCCACACTCACACAACGTCTACACTCACACAACGTCCACAACGTCCACACTCACACAACGTCCACAAAGTCTACACTCACACAACATCTACACTCACACAACGTCCACAACGTATACACTCACACAACGTCCACAACGTCTACACTCACACAACGTCCACAACGTCTACACTCACACAACGTCCACAACGTCTACACTCACACAACATCTACACTCACACAACATCTACACTCACACAACGTCCACAACGTCTACACTCACACAACGTCCACAAAGTCCACACTCACACAACGTCCACAACGTCTACACTCACACAACGTCCACAACGTCTACACTCACACAACATCTACACTCACACAACGTCCACAACGTCTACACTCACACAACGTCCACAACGTCTACACTCACACAACGTCCACAACGTCTACACTCACACAACGTCCACAACGTCTACACTCACACAACATATACACTCACACAACGTCCACAACGTCTACACTCACACAACGTCCACAACGTCTACACTCACACAATGTCCACAACGTCTACACTCACACAACGTCTACAACGTCTACACTCACACAACATCTACACTCACACAACGTCCACAACGTCCACACTCACACAACGTCTACACTCACACAACGTCCACAACGTCCACACTCACACAACGTCCACAACGTCCACACTCACACAACATCTACACTCACACAACGTCCACAACGTCTACACTCACACAACGTCCACAACGTCCACACTCACACAACGTCCACAACGTCCACACTCACACAACATCTACACTCACACAACGTCCACAACGTCTACACTCACACAACGTCCACAACGTCCACACTCACACAACGTCCACAACGTCCACACTCACACAACATCTACACTCACACAACGTCCACAACGTATACACTCACACAACGTCCACAACGTCTACACTCACACAACGTCCACAACGTCTACACTCACACAACATCTACACTCACACAACGTCCACAAAGTCTACACTCACACAACATCTACACTCACACAACATCTACACTCACACAACGTCCACAACGTCTACACTCACACAACATCTACACTCACACAACGTCCACAAAGTCTACACTCACACAACATCTACACTCACACAACATCTACACTCACACAACGTCCACAACGTCTACACTCACACAACGTCCACAACGTCTACACTCACACAACATCTACACTCACACAACGTCCACAAAGTCTACACTCACACAACATCTACACTCACACAACATCTACACTCACACAACGTCCACAACGTCTACACTCACACAACGTCCACAAAGTCCACACTCACACAACGTCCACAACGTCTACACTCACACAACGTCCACAACGTCTACACTCACACAACATCTACACTCACACAACGTCCACAACGTCTACACTAACACAACGTCCACAACGTCTACACTCACACAACGTCCACAACGTCTACACTCACACAACATATACACTCACACAACGTCCACAACGTCTACACTCACACAACGTCCACAACGTCTACACTCGCACAACATCCACACTCACATAACGTCTACACTCACACAACACCCACACAACGTCTACACTTGCACAACGTCCACAAAGTCTACACTCACACAACGTCTACACTCACAACAACATCTACACACAACGTCTACACTCGCACAACATCTACACACAACGTCTACACTCACACAACAACTACACACAACATCTACACTCACACAACGTCTACACTCACACAACATCTACACTCACACAACATCTACACTCACACAACATTTACACTCACACAACGTCTACACTCACACAACGTCTACACACAACGTCTACATTCACACAACGTCTACACTCACACAACATCTACACTCACACAACGTCCACAACGTCTACATTCACACAACGTCTACACTCACACAACATCTACACTCACACAACGTCTACACTCACACGTCCACAACGTCTACACTCGCACAACATCCACACTCACATAACGTCTACACTCACACAACGTCCACACTCACACAACACCCACACAACGTCTACACCTGCACAACGTCCACAAAGTCTACACTCACACAACGTCTACACTCATAACAACATCTACACACAACGTCTACACTCGCACAACGTCTACACTCACACAACATCTACACTCACACAACATCTACACTCACACAACATCTACACTCACACAACGTCTACACTCACACAACGTCTACACACAACGTCTACACTCACACAACGTCTACACTCACACAACGTCTACACTCACACAACATCTACACTCGCACAACATCCACACTCACACAACGTCTACACTCACACAACGTCCACACACACAACGTCTACACTCGCACAACATCCACACCCTACACAACGTCTACACTTGCACAACGTCTACACTCACACGTCCACAACGTCTACACTCGCACAACATCCACACTCACACAACGTCCACACTCACACAACGTCTACACTCGCACAACACCCACACAACGTCTACACTTGCACAACGTCCACAAAGTCTACACTCACACAACGTCTACACTCACACAACATCTACACTCACACAACATCTACACTCGCACAACGTCTACACTCACACAACATCTACACTCACACAACATCCACACTCACACAACGTCTACACTCGCACAACGTCTACACTCACACAACGTCTACACTCACACAACGTCTACACTCACAACATCTACACACAACGTCTACACTCACACAACGTCTACACACGTCTACATTCACACACCGTCTACACTCACACAACGTCTACACTCGCACAACGTCTACACTCACACAACGTCTACACTCACACAACGTCTACACTCACAACATCTACACACAACGTCTACACTCACACAACGTCTACACACGTCTACATTCACACACCGTCTACACTCACACAACGTCTACACTCACACAACGTCTACACTCACACAATGTCTACACTCACACAACGTCTACACACAACGTCTACATTCACACAACATATACACTCACACAACATCTACACTCACAGAACCTTCACAAAAGTTACTTAAATGCTTCAGTTTGCCTGAAAGTTTGCTTCTACAGAATCTGTGGGCGATTTTACACTTATTCATTCATTACCTTCTGCTTAATCCTTTACTAGGGTCAGTTGGGGGGTTGTTCCCCTTTCCCATCCAGGGGAGAACGTTTCGGGCACTGGGCAGATACACCCAGGACAGTGGGGCAATCTATCATTGTATATACACACACACACTCTATATGGGGCAATTTACAGCATTCAATTTACCTTAAATCTGAACCTGATGGAAACTCAACGCCAACCAGATTGGGATTCGAACCTGGAGCCCCAGCACATAGTGGAGAACATGCTAACCACTAAGCCACAGTGCCGCCTATTACAGTTTAATAATATCCATCCATCCATTATCTTCCACTTTATCCTCTATTAGGGTCGCGGGGGAAGGGGGGTTCCCATGCCCATCCAGGGGAGAACGTCTCAGATGCTGGGCAGATACACCCAGGACAGGGGGGCAATCTATCACTGGACACACACTCACTCACAAACACACTCTATATGGGGCAATTTGGAGAATTCAATTGACCTTGATCCATGTTTTTGGACTGTGGGAGGAAACTAGAGAACCCGGAGGAAACCCACGCGGACACGGGGAGAACATGCAAACTCCACCCAGATTGGGATTTGAACCGGGATCCCCAGGAGAACATGCTAAACCACTAAGCCACTGTGTCACCCACTGATTATTATGTTATGTATATTATTATATTATATTATAAGGGCAGCACGATGGCTTAGTGGTTGGCATGTTCTCCTCTCAGCATTAGGGATTCCCAGTTTGAATCCCAATCTGGGTGGAGTTTGCATGTTCTCCCCGTGTCCGCGTGGGTTTCCTCAGGGTTCGCCGGTTTCCTTCCACAGGAGGAAAACAAAAAAATACACTCAGGACAGGACAATCTATCACTATACACACACTCACTCACTCATACAGACATACTTTATAGGGGCAACTTAGAGCAGCTAATTCACCTTAAATCCATGTTTTTTGGACTGTGGGAGGAAATCGGAGAACTCGTAGAAAATCCACATGGACACGGGGAGAACATGCAAACTCCACCCAGATTGGGATTGGAACCTGGATCCCCAGCGCTGAGAGGAGAACATACCAAACTAAATGAATGTTCCCGTTTTTTGTGGTTAAAGCTCAGCAATGATGTTCAGAGATAAAAGCTTCAGCTTTCTAATCACTTCTCCACGTCTTTCCAGAAAGGGACGCCGGAGGAGCTAGGAGAAGTTGAGTTCTACCCGAAAAACATTTTTAACTTGATGTATTATCCGTACTACGGGAAGCTCAGGCATGTGAGTATCTGTACCGAATGGCTGGTGAGACGTTACGCTTCGGTTTTTAGATTCTGACTTTAGAAGATCAGAGCAGCTCAGAACCTTAATAATGAACACACATCGGGTTTAATATCTGTAAAAACCCGGGACTGAACCCAGACGGCGTAAAGACGTGAGCCGAGCCTGATGTGAGGACGTTATCATGTTCCCGCGGGGCAGGCGTGTGGTTCACATGTTCTAAAACATCGGACATCTCACATGGACGAGTGGACCGCCATGTCCTGAGCCAGATTGAACCCGGATGTGGGCCGTGTCTGGGTCCGGAGTCAGCGTGTGATGGTTCTGTTTCTGCAGCTTTTACAAATAGAACCAACAAAACCACTGTTACACCATGATTACACCACTGTTACACCACTGTTACACCACTGTTACACCACTGTTACACCCCGGTTACACCACAGTTACACCCCAGTTAAACCATGGTAACCCCACAGTAACCCACAGTTACACCCCAGTTACACCATGGTAACACCACTGTAACACCACTGTTACATCATGGTTACACCACTGTTACACCACTGTTACATCATGGTTACACCATGGTTACATCATGGTTACACCACTGTTACACCATGGTTACATCACGGTTACACCATGGTTACATCACAGTTACACCACTGTTACACCATGGTTACATCACGGTTACACCATGGTTACATCACAGTTACACCACTGTTACACTATGGTTACACCATGGTTACACCATGGTTACATCACAGTTACACCACTGTTACACCATGGTTACATCACGGTTACACCATGGTTACACCACTGTTACACCACGGTTACACCATGGTTACATCACGGTTACATCATGGTTATATCACGGTTACACCACGGTGTAACACCACGGTTACACCGTGATGTAACCGTGGTGTAACAGTGGTGTAACAGTTACACCATGGTTACATCACGGTTACACCACTGTTACACCATGATTATACCCCGGTTACACCATGATTATACCCCGATTACACCACTGTTACACCATGGTTACATCACGGTTACACCATGTTTACATCACGGTTACACCACTGTTACACCACTGTTACATCACAGTTACATCACAGTTACACCAAGGGTTACACCGCTGTTACACCACTGTTACACCCCATTAACTCCAGAGTTACACCACTGTTACACCACTGTTACACCATGGTTACATCCCGGTAACTCCACAGTTACACCACAGTTACACCACAGTTACACCACAGTTACACCCCGATTACACCACAGTAACCCCAGAGTTACACCACTGTTACAGTATGGTTACATCACAGTTACACCACAGTTACACCACAGTTACACCACAGTTACACCCCGATTACACCACAGTAACCCCAGAGTTACACCACTGTTACAGTATGGTTACATCACAGTTACACCACAGTTACACCCTTTTTACACAATAGTTACCCCACAGTTACACCCCAGTTACACCATGGTAACCCCACAGTTACACTACTGTTACACCACGGTAACCCCACAGTTACACCATTGTTACACCCCGGTTACATGACAGTAACCCCACAGTTACACCACTGATACACTATGGTTACATCACGGTTACACCACTGTTACACCACAGTAACCCCACAGTTACACCACTGATACACTATGGTTACATCACGGTTACACCACTGTTACACCACAGTAACCCCACAGTTACACCACTGATACACTATGGTTACATCACGGTTACACCGCTGTTATACCACAGTAACCCCACAGTAACACTATTGTTACCCTCGGTTACACCACAGTAACCCCACAGTTACACCACTGTTACACCCTGGTTACACCATGGTAACCCCAATGCTCCACCCATGTGGTTCTCTGTGCTAAGGTTTTTATTTAGTAATTAATTTTGCATAGCTGATGCTACAGTTACTTATTAACTTTTAGTACACTGTTAATAGAAACTGTTGCTGGACAAAACAGCAGAACCAATGAGAATGCCGTCTGAATGTTGAACTTTGCATTTGATGTTTATTTGCAGGTGAACTACACTTCCCCCCTGGTGGCGGTTCGCTTTAACCACATCCATCTCGACACCCATCTAAACGTGCAATGCAAGCTGAACGGCAAGGGCATCATCAACGACTCGGCCAGTGACCGCTTCCTGGGCAGCGTGACGTTTTCTCTACAGGTCGGTTTGTAGCGTGGACGCAGAACTGCGGCAGAGCCTGACGGTCCACTCCTCAGTGGGGTCCACCCTCTGAATAGTCCAGTGCACTCCACTCATTCAGCTGCCACAGTGCCTTTGGTGTGGGTTTTAATATTTACACGCTCACAAACACAACGCCCCATTCGCTGTACTAGTAAAGTAGCGTAGAAGCGATTGTAGCGTAACAGACGTGTATTTTAGAGGTAAAAAGGGTTTTTTATTATTATTTTACTGCATTATTGTTGTGATTGCTACTTAAATCAGAAATCTAATCTATGAGCCAAACGTGTTGAAATGGAGATACACATTGTACAGAATGAAGGTCGTTTAGGGACGTGGGGGTCATTTTACTGCAGGACGTGTCGTCTGTACGAATCTACTGATGATTAGGTTCCGTCAATGTGAATATCATTTTAATTCTTTTCATTGATAAACAGCAACCTAGGATTTTCAATTTCTCCCAGAATGACATAGAACTTCTACCCAAAAGACACCAATGTTTTTTTACAACCTGTTACACCACTGTTACACATCAGTTACACCACAGGTACACCATGGTAACAACATTATAACACCACAGTTACACCACGGTAACCCCACAGTTATGCCACTGTTACATCATGGTAACGCCACTGTTACACCCCGGTTACACCAAGGTAACCCCACAGTTACGCCACTGTTACACCCCGGTTACACCACGGTAACCCCACAGTTACGCCACTGTTACACCCCGGTAACCCCACAGTTAGACCACTGTTACACCCCGGTTACACCATGGTAACCCCAAAGTTATGCCAATGTTACACCACGGTAACCCCACAGTTATGCCAATGTTACACCACGGTAACCCCAAAGTTATGCCAATGTTACACCACGGTAACCCCACAGTTATGCCAATGTTACACCACGGTAACCCCAAAGTTATGCCAATGTTACACCACGGTAACCCCACAGTTATGCCAATGTTACACCACGGTAACCCCACAGTTACGCCACTGTTACACCACAGTAACCTCACAGTTACGCCACTGTTACACCATGGTAACCACACAGTTATGCCAATGTTACAGCACGGTAACCCCACAGTTACGCCACTATTACACCATGGTTACACCATGGTTACACCACGGTAACCACACAGTTACACCACTGTTACACCCCGGTAACCCCAGAGTTACACCACTGTTACACCCCGGTAACCCCACAGTTATGCCACTGTTAAACCCCGGTTACACCACAGTAATCCTTCAGTTACACCACTGTTACACTATGGTAGCCCCACAGTTACACCACTGCTAGACCCCGGTAACCCCACAGTTACGCAACTGTTACACCCCGGTTACGCCAAGGTGACCCCACAGTTACACCACTGTTACACCACGGTAACCCCACAGTTACACCACTGTTACACCCCGGTTACATCACGGTAACCACACAGTTACGCCACTGTTACACCCTGGTTACGCCAAGGTGACCCCACAGTTATACCACTGTTACACCCCGGTTACACCACAGTAACCCCACAGTTACACCCCGGTTACACCACAGTAACCCCACAGTTACACCACTGCCCATCACTCATCTGACTCTCTCTTAAACTCTGCATTAGATCTTAAGGTTCTGATCTGAAGAGCGCTCTGGTTGGGATTAAAGACGGCAGATGATGGCGCTCACTCGTGCAATGCTCCCCCCACGTGGTTCTCTGTGCTAAGGATTTCAGCAGTTTTATTTATTAATTATTTTTGCATCGTTGATGCTACAGTTACTTATTAACGATAAAGGCGAAGCCGGACGTAGAACCTGTTGTTGGATCAGTGAATGGTGAGTGTGCCAGCTCACTTTAAATAATACAAAACACTCCTAATGTTCTAGATGTCAACAATAAAGATGGATCAAGATTAACAACACGATGAATGACCGTATGATTTGTTCCGGAGACGAAACGAGCCTCACAGAGCCAAACGTTTTTTACACTTCTCTTCTCCAGCTTCACGTTCTTCATGTTCTATATAGATAGATAGATAGAATATGTTATTTATCCCAAAGGAAATTTAGCAGCCAGTAGCAATAACAGTACAATAAAAATAGAGGGAAATTAAAATGTGTATATATTTACAATTTACTATTATAAATTGTCATGTGTGTAGTAGTATCCAGTCATCCATCCATCCATTATCTTCCGCTTTATCCTATATTGGGGGGGAGAATGTTTCGGGCGCTGGGCAGATACACCCAGGACAGGGGGGCAATCTATCACTGAACACACACTCACTCACACACACACTCTATATGGGGCAATTTGGAGAACTCAATTGACCTTGATCCATGTTTTTGGACTGTGGGAGGAAACCGGAGAACCCGGAGGAAACCCACAGCGACACGGGGAGAACATGGAAACTACACCCAGATGGGGATTCGAACCGGGAATCCCCAGACTTGAGAGGAGAACATGCTAAACCACTGTGCCACCCATGTAGTAGTCCATCCATCCATTATCTTCTGCTTTATCCTCTATTAGGGTGGGGGGGGCTTCCCCCATGCCCATCCAGAGAAGAATGTTTCAGGCGCTGGGCAGATACACCCAGGACAGGGGGGCAATCTATCACTGAACACACTCACTCACACACACACACTCTATATGGGACAATTTGGAGAACTCAATTTACCTTGATCCATGTTTTTGGATTGTGGGAGGAAATCGGAGAACCCGGAGGAAACCACGTGGACACGGGGAGAACATGCAAACTCCACCCAGATGGGGATTCGAACCACTAAGCCACCATGCCGCCCGTGTAGTAGTCCATCCATCCATCCATTATCTTCCGCTTTATCCTCTATTAGGGTCGGGGGGGGGGTTCCCCATGCCCATCCAGGGGAGAACGTTTCGGGCGCTGGGCAGATACACCCAGGACAGGGGGGGTAATCTATCGCTGGGCACACACTTGATTTGATTCATGTTTTTGGACTGTGGGAGGAAACCTGAGAACCCGGAGGAAACCCACAGTATCAAAACGAAAAATGAAAATAAAGTGTCCAGTATGGATGGAGACCTAAGTGATCATGTGCAAAATACAATAGACAGTTTTTAATAAATCTTATTTCGTCTTCCGGCCCAAAACAGTAGTATTGTATTGTAGAGCCTGATGGCCCTCGGAACAAAAGATCTCCTCGGTCTTTCTGTGGACAGTTCAGTGACCGCAGCCTGCCACTGAACGTGCTCCTCTGGTCCATAATGATGGTGTGCAATGGGTGACCATCATCGTCCATGATGGAGAGCAGTTTGTTTAGTGTCCTCCTCTCTGCCACCTTAATCACAGAGTCCAGTTCTGCACCCAGCACTGACTCCACACGTCTGACCAACTTGTCCAGCCGCCTCACATCTGTCTTCTTAATACTGCCACCCCAGCATAGAAGACAGAGCTGGACACCACAGTCTGATAGAACATCTGCAGGAGCTTCCTACAGATGTTGAAGGACCCCAGTCTCCTCAGGACATAAAGCCTGCTCTGACATTTTTTGTAGAGGACGTCAGTGTTGGCCAGTCCAACTTTTCATCCAGGTGCAGACTGAGGTACTTGTAGGTCTTCACCATCTCCACCTCAGCCCCCTCAATAAACACAGGCTGAGAAAGTGGACCATGTGTATTGAGGGGGCTGAGGTGTTCTTCTCCACGTTCTCTCTCCTGGCGTTTGCACACTTAAAGGGCGGGGGTGTCAGGGGTCAGGGTTTTAGGATTAGAAACTCAGTTTATTGATAAAGTTTATTGATTAGGAACTGCAGGATCATTAATCCGGCGGCACGGTGGTGTAGTGGTTTAGCATGTTCTCCTCTCATCACTAGGGATTCCCGGTTCAAATCCCCATCTGGGTGGAGTTTGCATGTTTTCCCCGTGTCCGCGTGGGTTTCCTCCGGGTTCCTCCCACAGTCCAAAAACATGGACCAAGTCAATTGAGTTCTCCAAATTGCCCCATATAGAGTGTGTGTCCTGTGATAGATTGCCCCCTGTCCTGGGTGTATCTGCCCAGCGCCTGAAACGTTCTCCCCTGGATGGACATGGAGAACCCCCCCTCCGACCCTAACAGAGGATAAAGCAGAAGATCATTGATGGATGGATTTAGCAGACGCTTTTATTAAGTGCCCTACTGTATTTGGCATGTTCTCCCCTCAGCACTAGGGATTCTCGGTTTGATTCTCAATCTTGATGGAGTTTTCATGTTCTCCCTGTGTCCGCATGGGTTTCCTCCCACAGTCCAAAAAATATGGATCAAGGTCAATTGAATTCTCCAAACTGCCCCATATAGAGCGTTTGAGTGAGTGTATGTCCAGTGATAGATTGGCATCCTGTGCTGGGTGTATCTGCCCAGCGCCTGAAATGTTCTCCTCTGGATGGGCATGGGGAACCCCCCACCCCCGCGACCCTAGTGGAGGATAAAGTGGAAGATAATGAACGAATAATCCTGATAATCCGCTAATCTGATAGCAATCTCATCTCATTGTCTTCCGCTTTGTCCTATGCTGGGAGGGGGGTCCCCATGTCCTTCCAGGGGAGTGTTTCGGGCACTGGGTAGACACACCCAAGACATGGTGCTGATCCCTTGCTGGACACACACTATATAGGGGCAATTTACCTTAAATCTTCACCTTTTTAGACTATGGGAGGAAACCAGTGAAGCCTGAGGAAACCCACACGGTCATGAGAACATGGAAACTCCACCCAGATAGGGGTTTAATACCTGGTTTCCTGGCACAGAGAGGAGAACATGCTAATTACTACACCAGCAATCCACAACAAGTGCTTGAGAAAGAAATGTGTCTTTAAAATAAATGTTTGTCTAATTTAAGAGATCGTTCCACCCTTCAGCAGAGTAAAGGACAGGGAAGGGGAACTGACAGGGTTCCAGCACTAGGTGGCAATCTTGGCAGGGGTGTAGCAGATCCAGGTCTGTAGATCAGAGACCAGGGCTTGTACTGAGGGTGGGGGCCGCTATGCTGAGGTGAGTGGAGCAATGGGGGGGGGGGGGGGGGGGGGGGGGGGGGGGGGGGGGGGGGTGCTTTGGGGTAAACACATTGGAGGAAATTCACATTTCTCAGCAGAAGTGACAATTAGGAAAGTTAAAATACATCTAATAATAAATATTTAAAAAAAAAAAAAAAAAAAAAAAAAAAAAAAAAAAAAAAAAAAAATTGTATTGGGCCAAAACATCTGGACACTCCAGTGGTAATGGAGGAGCTTTGTTTTTAACATCAATACAGATTAAAACAGACCTGTTCATATGAATGGCTCCTAACGGCAAGATTTCATAAGGACAAGGAGAGACCGTTTCACTTAAAACATGGAAAGAAATCAAATGAGAGGTTATGAGGACACAGAGGTAAAAAATAATATTTTATTGAATTCTAATTTCAAAGAAACAATCATGAACATTCATGTCAGAGGAGTTCACACAGTTCAGATCAGAGCGTCAATTACAAACACAAGTTTAACTCTCAGGATGTCCCCAGAGGATGTCAACCTGGGGGGGGGGGGGGCTGAAGGCAATTAAAGTAGTGTCTTCACAAACTTTGTGCAATGAGAGGAAAGGAGAGGGGGGAGAAAAATAAATTTATACAAAAAAAAAAAGAAAAAAAAAAAAAAAGATTTGGTCCATGCAGAAACAAACACGCCTCAGCACTGGGTCGTTACAATCAGAGGCTTTAACACAAGCTCATTTTAAATGGTCCTTGGTTTACAGGAAAGGGAACAGAACTTTAAATAAAAGTTTAATTTAAAAAAAAAAATAAAAATAAAAAATTCAGGTGAAACTTCAGCTAATCAGAGGCCTTAATGACACAGTTCATTAAAGATAATCAGCAAATAAGTAATAATTAACACCTGAGGGAGATGATCCTGTATAATTTGAAAGGGGCAGGTTTACGTTGCGGGACAATTTACATAATACACTCAGAACACGTCAGAAACCAGAGCTTTCACATATTTGATGTAAAGACTATTTAGTGAAACTCTGAGCAAAGCAAGCTCTAAATAAACCACTCTTTAGTTAAAAAGTCAGTGTACATCAGGAACGTCATGTTAAGTGCTATAACCTTGCTAAATTAGGTGGTGAAGAGTCAAACCCAAGCTGACCATTCATTGACTGAGCAAAGCAAAGATTCACATTTGAGTTCAGTTGGCTGAGAAGTGAAGTTAAGGCTGAAAGGAGCAGGGGTGGGTGGGGGTCAAAGTGCTAATCAGACTGGTAGCCGGTAGGGCACTTCCAGCGACCAATCAGGTAAGAGACGAGCACAAGGATGATTAGGAAGCTGAGAGCCAAACCAATGGTGATTGATTTAAGCTTCGTTGTGCCAGTGTCCAGAAAGCACTCCTCCACTGGGGGGGGGGGGGGGGGGTGAGAGTCAAAAATAAAGAGCTGGACCAGCAAGAGTTTTAGATGGAGGAGTTCATCCAGCCATGAACTAACATGTCCAGGTTCCAGAGAGAGATTCACAAAGACAGTTTAGGGAAGGCCCTTCTGCTCCATGACTGTACTTCTATACACTTGCAGGCTCTGAGGTATTTGAGGTTTGATTAGGAGTCACAATATTAATCATGACCCCCTGATTACATTATGGAGGGTTTTTTTTGGGTGTGGTTGACAAATTTAGCAACTTCAACGGTGACAGTTCAGCACATGATCCACGGATTCTATATTTAACCGAACTGCTCATAGCCTGTAGCCTGACTCCTCATCCTCCCGTAAAAATACGCCACCATGACCATAAGAACAAGCATGGCGAGGCCAAGAGCGACCACCAGGGGGATGAGGAAACTCCCGGTCTGATCAGCCTCGCACTCTTCAGCTGAGAAAGAAAGCATGCACAATGTAAACCAAAGGGAGGGGGTCCAAACGAAGGAGGGGGGAGGAAAAAATAAATAAAAACAGGTGCAACAAAAACAAAAAGACAAGCTACTTTACAAACTGATGCTTCAGAGTTTATTAAAGAAAAAATAATAAAATAAAAAAAATCTTAATTTACAAAAATCACAGAAACCAAGCAGATTAACGACGGTCCAGCAAAAGGACAGGAGGAGGATGTGCAGTTGTTAGCGCAGTGCACGATTCAGAAGGTGGCGCTCTATACATTAATATTAGCATCCAGGATTCCACCCAATCTGATTAAAGGAAAGTCATGAAGCCAAGATAGAGGTCTGATCTGTTAGTCCCTCACACTCACGTTAACACTGTACACATGTGCTGCAGTAACGGGATCCATCCTGACGAACTAAACCGAGGCTAGAACGAGTGCCAGAATCCAGTTTAAACCCACCACCGGAAATCCTAATTATAAACGCAGAGGCATCATAATTACAGAACAAACACCACGACGCCATATCGAACCCAGGTTCTACATTCAGCTTCAGTGAGAATTGCTTGTGACGCTCTAAATAGTTTAGTATTGAACCAGCAGAGGTGTGGATTAACTTGGCCACCAGGATAAACCCAGCTCAAGCCTTACTCACCCGAAAACCGCACCATAGTGGGTGTGGGTCAGATGTAGCTACATGGAACTTGCCTACCACAAAAAAATAGATATTAAAAATTAAATAAGTTGTGTGCAGTTAAACCCATGGCAGCACAACACCTGGAACATCTGGAATCCTTTCCCTTTCTACAGATCTCAGGTGTTAGCTCTAGCTGGAAAAAGGGTGATCACAGGAATAATAACGCAGGGTGGACATGTCCAACGTTGGGGTGGAGTCACACTGGAACATGTGCACAGTTCAGAATCAGATATTTAATGCATAGGGGTGAAGCTGCCAGATCACATGATGCCATTCATCAATTAAGGGTGGTTAGTTGCACTGGCTCCGAAATTTAGCAGTTTGTGATTTGCAGATGGGGAAGGAGGGAGTCGGGGAGGGGGTGGTGTGTCATTACAAGGTCTGATATCCGACATAGGTTTTCCGTCGACCAATCACATATGCGATCAGAACAATGAGAATCAAGCCAGCCAGAGCGGCGCCCACAATGATTGGGATTAAGAGGCTGGAGTCGTCCAACGCACACTCATGAGCTGCAGAGAGAGAGAGCAGGCATGAGCGCTACAGCTACGTCATTCAGAAAAACTACACCCAAAACAGCCTCGGGCGAGGAGCGCAAGACCGCACAGGACACGGTTAAGGAACCAGAGGAGAACGGAAAGGTGGAACTCACCCGTCCCGAATTTGTTATTGGTCACGTTGAAAGGCTGGACCCGAAGCCGAAATGTGTTCAGAAGGAGGGAGTCCGTGATGTTGAAGCTCTGCTCCATCTGGCACATGTAGGAGCTCCCCAATGAGGCTTCCCACAGCGAGAGGCTGGAGTTGGAGGCACTGAACTTGGACCCTAAAGAAACCAAAAAGTAGCTTCATAAACTTAGTAGCAACATAATTTAAACATCCATTATCTTCTGCTTTATCCTATATTAGGGTCATGGGGGGGGGGGGGGGATTCCCATGCCCATCCAGGGGAGAACTTCTTGGGCACTGGGCAGATACACCCAGGACAGGGTGCCAACCCATCACTGGGAACACACTATATGGGGCAATTTGGAGAACTCTTGGAGAAACTGACCTTGAAATTATTGTTTTTGGACTGTGGGAGGAAACCAGAGAACAAGGAAACTCAACCCGGATTGGAATTTGAAACAATAATCGCTAGTGCTGAGAGGAGAACATGCCAACCACTTAGCCCCACACAATATGGGGCAATTTGGAGAATTCAATTGACCTTGATCCATGTTTTTGGACTGTGGGAGGAAACCCAACTGGACATGGGGAGAACATGCAATCTCCACACAGATTGGGATTCAAACTGGGAATCCCTAACTCTGAGAGGAGAACATGCCAACCACTAAGCCCCCCACAATATAAACTCACCCACAGACACTATATGGGGCAATTTGGAGCAGTCAATTGACTGCTCCATGTTTTGGGACTATAGGAGGAAACCAGAGAACCTGGAGGAATCCCTAGTGCTGAGAGGAGAACATGCCAACCACCAAGTCATAATTTAAACAAAACAAATTACTTACCACTTTCTGTTTCGGCTGTGAAGCTCAAACCACTCAGATAAAATCGGTTCATTTGCTGGGGGGGAAAAAAAAAAAAAAAAAAAAAAAAAAAAAAAAAAAAAAAAAAAAAAAATTACAAAAGATCAAACAAAATATCCTAATAAGTTACTGAATGTAAACACCCTGTAGAGCCATGCCACCTTCACCAACCCACACCAAGCCAAGTGTACTTGAGCAAAGCCCTTAGTGGTCATTACTTTAGGGGTGCTGATCACTGCAGACCCTGCACTCAGACCCCAATTAAACACTGATTCTTAATTACAAACACATCAGCAAAACGATAAGCAGTGCAAGTGAGAGCCAAGAAGGTCATTAAGGCCCTCCCTTACTCCCCATACCACAGAAATTCTTGTTCACAGTCCAGTCACCTCTCACCTGGACTATTGTAACTCTCTCCTCACCGGTCTCCCCAACAAAACTCTCCATAGAATCCAACCAGTCCAGAATGCAGCTGCCACCCCCTCCACCCATCACATCACTCCGGTCTCGCAGCAGCTTCACTGGTTACCCATTACGTTTCGTTTAGATTACAAAACTCTTCTGGTAACTTATTATTCCTAACCTTGTGCCTCCATATCTGTCCGATTTGGTTCGAAGAGTACGGGACGACGTGGCTATTTGGTCATCCTCTTCCATTTATCTAACTGTACCTTCTCGTCTAACCACTATGGGAAACGGAGCCTTCAGTCGACTCTGGAACTTACTCCCCTCTGCTCTAAGAGACACTGAATCACTCTCGATCTAAAACTGGACTCATCCATTCTTTATCTTCCACTTTATCCTCCAATAGGGTTGCAGGGGGGGGGGGTCCCCATGATCATCCAGGGGAGACCGTTTCAGGCACTGGGCAGATACACCCTGGACAGGGTGCCAATCCATCACTGTGCACACTCACACTATGGGGCAATTTGGAGAATTCAATTGACTTGATCCATGTTTTTGGACTCTAGGAGGAAACCCATGCAGACATGGGGAGAACATGGAAACTCCAACCAGATTGGGATTCAAACCGGGAATCCCTAACGCTGAGAGGAGAACATGCTAAACCACCTGGACTCAACTCACCTGTTTAAAATAGCTTTTTCATTATAATCAATGTTAACTTAATTTTAATCATTTTACTGTGTTCTTATTTTAATGTTAAGATCATGTCTTACTTGCTGTACAGTGTCCTTGGGTGTTAGAAAGGTGCCTTGAAATAAAATGTATTATTATTAACTCTCCTGCCCACTACACAGGTTCAGAGTTAGAAGCATGGTGCAGCCCAATCCCCAGCAGATTTACAGGTAAGCCATTTCAGGTCGTCCCTCCAACACCTTTACCCCCCCCCCCCACTGTTTAAATCAGAAAGACATGTAACCAACAGCATTTTGGGGCAGGTTTAAAATACTTACATTACTAAAAAAAAATTGGACGGTAATTTTATCAGACGTCAGCACCAGCATGGCGTCGGTGCCATTTTTCCCACATGTGCCACTGTGATTGGTTACATTGGGGCTTGGGTCTAGATTTACCATCTGCATGCCAGCACCCTGAGGGGACAAAAGACCAGCATTACAAAAGAATACAGACAGAATACTACAGCTAAACACCGACTCAGCCTTGCTCTACATACCACTCTGAAGCGGAACTGAAGACCCATGCTCGCCATTAAACAGGCAGAGGCATTAAGTTCAGGCCTGACTACGTAGCTGCCCACATCGGGATTGGGTACTGGAGGCAGGGTGGTAGGCGCAGGGGTGGAGACAGTGGTGGTATTGGTGGGCAGGGCAGTCGTGGCATTGGTTGGGAGGGCTGTGGTGGTATTTGGAGGCTGGGCGGTCGTGGCGTTGGAGGGCAGAGCAGTCGTGGTGTTCAGAGGCTGAGTGGTGGTTGGTGGGGCTGTGGTGGTGATATTGGTGGGGGCTGAAGTTGTCAAAGCACTGGTTTTAATGGTCTCTTCGGTGCTTGTAGCAGGCTGCACGGTGGTGGATGGCACCATTGAACTAGATTCCGAACCTGGACCGAACGTCGTGCCATCATAACTGGCGTCAGTGTAATAGTCTGAGGGAGCACTAGTTTCTTCCAAACCTGGCTGACCTGTGGTGAACAAGAAGCTCTCCAAAGTGGGAGACAGAACATCAGCGCATCCAAGAGCTGGAAAAATAAATAAAACAAATTAAAAATGCAACATAAAAAGCTCTTACTCAAATAAGTAAATTTTACTTTTAAAAAAAATAAATAAAAACGCCATCTAATGCATGTGCCATCCAATGGCAGGATTAGGTACAAATTTACAGTCTGTATACTTTTACTTTGTCCTTATATTTCAGTCACTCCTATATTTCTGTTTTTCTCTTGAGATCTCAGCATCGATCTCGAGTTGTCCCAAGTGAGAGCTTTCTCGATGGTTTTTGGTAGTTGGGCTTCTCTTGTTGCATCAGGGACAGTCTATTAAGATGCGTCTCACAGTGGAGGGTGTTTGGCAGGTTCAACATATCGGTGGGGTAAGATACAAATCAAAAATGCAAAACACAAAGCTATCCCTACTCAAATAAGTACAATTTTACTATTAAAATCTGTATATTATGGTTCTGTTGTAAAGGTTATTAGGAGACAACTTTACATGCAGTAACTGAATTATTATTTTTTTTTTATATATAACACCTACATAAACACTACAGTAGAAGTAGAATGCACATCACATGGCTGACCGTCATAACAAGAAGCTGAAATGAAACCAAGTGACCTTAACTACAGCATTCTGACTGCAGGGACAGTGCACCCAAAAAAAAAAAATAATAATAACTGTTAAAAAGTATAACTGGTCAGTTTGTTGTATTAATCCACAATGTTGGACAATGGAGAAAAGAGCAATTTATGATAAATTTCCCCCATTGTTTGCAGGTCAAGCAGGAAAAGTTGGAAATAGAGGTAGAGAAACACGAGCTAACATTATTTAACTACAACTACCAAAGTAAAGTTCCCCCCTCCAACATATATACATACACACACCACTACACTGGCTGCCTGTTCAGTAAAGGATCCATTTTTAAAGGGCTTTTATTAGTTTTTAAAATCACTCAATGGTCAAACACCTGCTTATATCAGGGATGTGCTTATGCCTGGAACCTCACAGCACTCCCCGAGACCAACCACACAGAACCTGCTGGCTGTTCCAAGGACTCGACTTGGACTAGACACAGACTAGAAAGGTGACTGCAACAGGTTACCCCTCACTTTCGTCAGGCATCTTCAGTCACTCTCTTTAAAGCTCACCTGAAAACATACCTTTAAAGGCAGGCATTTGAATTGAGCAGCTGTTTAGACTATTTTTTTATTTTATAGATATGTATATAATGTCATGGTTTGGTAAATCTGTGTGCTTATATGTTTTATATATTTGCTTTTATGTTCTTATTAGTTGAAAAATGTACAGCACTTTGGTCTTACAAGTTGTGTTTAGAGTGCTCTATAATAAAAGTTGCTATATATATATATATATATATATATATATATATATATATATATATATATATATATATATATATATATATATATATATATAGTATTAAGATTAATCTGGTTTATGAGAGAAAAAAAAAAAAAAAAAAAAAAACTGGTCATTGACCAAGGCGGACAACACTTCCCCCAAATAATCAGACCAATCTGAGGTTTATTAGCATTTTCTAATCAGCTGCAAGAGATTAAGACTAAACACTAACTGGCAAGAAATACAAACTCATGGTTTGGCAACTTTAAACTAGGGCATTGGTACCAGCATTATACTACAGAATAAAGGAACATCTGGCCAAGAATTAAAACACAATATATAAGACATGCAGTATTATCAGGTTTAATTCCACTCACCATATTAGTTTTATTAAGGTGTATTGAATTTGTTACTAGTGTTCAAACCCATATGAACTATTTAAGAGCGCCCAGAGATGAACACATTCAAAATCAGAGTTAAATAAAATACCTCTAACCCAAGACCTGCACCATTATGGAGTGTTGTATTTATATATTTTAGGAACATGCATGATTTAGTATAACCAGAACACAGAAACTAATGACTTATTAAAGCAGTCAGTCAGCTGTAAAACATGTCCAGTGATGACCCAAGCAAAATCAGATCACTTGCGCAGGACACAGACGGCAGTCACATGACGGACCTCACCTTTAATGTGAGCAACAAATGGGTCATAACAGAACTTGAGCAACATTGAGACACTGTCCACCAAAACTCTAATCTCAGGCCCTAAACACACAAGTGTGGAACATCACAAAGTGGTAAAACCAAACTAGGCTGGGTTTAGAACACCGAGCAGAACCAACAGACCTCCTCCCACTAAATAATCTTTAATTTGGTCATTTATTGGATGCTTCTATCCAAAGCGACTTACAAGGCGAGCACAGGCTTCATCACAACACCCCTGGAGCAATGAGGGTTAAGGGTCTTGCTCAAGGACCCATTGTAACTTCAGTGGACCTGGGATTTGAACCCCAACCTTCAGATTGATAGCCCAGCACCCCAACCACTGAGCACCTAAACAACCTTTAATTTGCTTAGCAGTCATTTTATTACTATATGCAACCAAATGCACACGACTGTGGTGCACCACCTACGGCACAATGACGTCACCAACATCCAGGGTTAAGCCTAAAACTGAAATTCAGAGGAACATGTATAATAAACACCACAAAATAGATATGCAGCAGCAAAAGTTCATTGGACCCGTGTACATCGGCCTATAAAAGAGCCTCACAGCCGTAAAGAAGTATTTAAAAAAAAAAAAATTATCTAAAATAATGATTTCTGCAGAGGCGCTGATCTTGTTTACAGGCGGAACCTGGTCACGTGTCATTAAAGGAGGCCGAAGTCACGTAACAAGAGCAGCCCGTACGATTATTAACTAACATTCACCGAGCCGTCGATTATAATCTGTAAAGCTTAACGATTATTATAAACATCTTGAACATGTGACAAAATAAAGCAGATCATGTAATCGAATCGTTTCGGTTTGTTGCTATAAATAAACTAAA